>CACTHL010000025.1:0-107615 GCA_902712375.1 Dioscorea dumetorum
CGTAGTTGATCTTGCCATCCTATGAAAATTTATAAAAAACAAAAAAAACAAAAAAGAACAATACACGAAAGGGAGAAAAGAATATTAGTGTATGATAAATTGTGATGAGAAATGAAGATAATAAAGTGTCCACCTTGTCTGTGTCGACTTCTTGGAAAATATCATTCACCACATCACTGCCATCAGTAGTTCCATCTTCCACTAAAGCTTCACGGAGCTCCTCTGCCTCAATGTAGCCATTACCATCTTTGTCGAAGTATGAGAAAGCCCGTCGGAGATGTTCATCATTCGCCATTCTTTGTAAATGAAGGGACACACTAGCGAACTCTCCATAATCTAATGCTCCTTTGCCTTGGTTATCTACCTGCTTGGCAAAGTTATGTGGTTAGTTCTAAAGGCAAAAGTAATGGTTGTGACGACAACAGTTTACACTTTCATTCTTCTTGACTTGAGAAAAACAATCCGGTAGACATTGAATTAAGGCAGGGATCCACTTGTTTCACTAAGAAATTTTAACCATAAAATGCATGCACTTGACCTCTATTAAAACAACTATCAGGTAACGAAAAGCATACCTGTGCCAGCTCATAGTTGAAATCTTGAAAACTAACTGCTCAACAAATAGTTAATTCATGATGATCGTCCACATTAACATTGTGAGTCCTATATGTGCCATTCTATACAACTACAATTAGCAAGAACTATATGGAGTGTATCATTATTATTACTTAGTCCACAACTAAGTAGTGCATTGACTCCCGGAGAATGGAAAGGTAGAGCCTATTGGCATGATGGTTACACCATCTTCATCCATTTAAGACAAAAACAGATCTTATCTGAAGTATTGCACCTAATGTGGGGGCTATTTTACTTGCAACGGCTTTGGGTATGAATGGGCACAAGCAACGGCTTTGTTATATCCCACAAGTCACACCAACTCAAAGATACATAGAATATTCTGGCACTTGTTTCAAAAAAAATATGTTAGTCTAAGCTAAGGTTGAAGCACTAAGTTTTACAAGGCAAAAATGCTTACTCTGTCAGATTCCTTAAAGGAAGAAAAATTATCTATATTGACTGGAATGAAAATTCATTTTGCTAAACATTTCATTGGAGAATTATCGAGATTGGAATGCTTACAGCTTCAATAAGCATCTGCACCTCAGATTCAGCAAGTTGGGAACCATGTTTTATGAGGCCAGTTTTCAATTCCTCACATGAAACAATACCGTCATTATCTGTGTCTATCAACTTGAACATTTCTTTTATGCCTTCAACTTCTTCAGCAGACAGGTGATCGGCAATAACCTGAAGGAATAATGTTACATTTAAATCCTGAAATAACTCAAGAAAAATTTGAATATATTAGTGTCAACCAACCCTTAGAGCTCTCCTTTTGAATCTGTTCATTACTGAGAACTGCTTTAGCCTTGACTTAACAACATCCCCGAGAGGAACATTTGGGGCCTTTTTGGCATTTTGAAGCCAAGGATGCTCTGCAAAAGAGATAATGTGTAAGCCGTTAGGCCTTAGAAATCATAAACAGTGTGATGAGATTGCAACAAAAGGTTGGAAACTCTAGGCAAGGGTTAACTATTTCTGATCAAATAACTGGTTAAAAGGGTTCATTGAGGAAAGGAATTTGCATGTCATGCCACCCATGATAACCGCCACTGAGGATATACTAGTGATTATAGCATGATTAGAATCAGACCTCAAGATATCAGTATATGCTTACAACGTAGATCTAGCGACTTATTTGAGCTTTAAAACATCAATGATATACAAATTGGCTATTACAAACAACAAATTATTTTGTCTGCAGAGTTTCCAAGTCTCATACTTTTCTCTCTGAGTCCCTGCAACAGAACCTTTTAAATAGCCTTGATAATACCAGCAAAGAATCAAAAAATGAAAAGGGAGAATATTAAATTTAAAGCCTAATAGGTAGAATAACACTATAACAGTCACAATATCTGTTCAAGTAAAACAAGCAGGTATATTACCTAGCACTTGTTTTGCAGTCAACCTGAGTTTTGGATCAGGTTCCAACATATTTCGGATTAAATCCTTAGCACTTTCAGACACACAAGGCCATGGTTCACGATTAAAATCTAAAATCCCTCGAAGAATAGACTGCGCAACTCCTCGTTCAGATTCTGAAATTTGGAAAGGTTTCTTTAGCAGAGGAAATAATTATCATCAGTGTTCAAACAGTTAAGAAAATGTAAACAAACGCACAAAAAAATTGAAAATAGTGAACAAAAGTAAATCTTCTCCAAAACCAGCACAGTTGAATTTCACTAGGAAGGAAAATTACCAGCCCAAAAGGGAGGAACTCCACTTAGTAAGATATATAAAATGACTCCAGCACTCCATATGTCTATTTCAGGTCCATAATTCCGCTTGAGAACTTCAGGAGCCATATAGTAGGGGCTTCCAACAATTTCCGAGAACCTTTCACCTAGAACGCAAAAAATCCAAGTGACAAATCTTTCAAACAAAGACGTACAAAAATGAATTTTACTGAAATAAATCCTTGCAGCTTTATGAATCCAAAGACAAAAGACATTTTCAAAAACACCGAGTTATATTGGGAGAAGAACAACACATTATCAATCAAGTACACAGCTGAAAGAAGTATATATATATATATATATATAATTTTGACTTCGAAGATACCTAAAATTGCCAATACATGACATATAGAACAACTCCATGAATTTAGAGCACTAAATATATTAATAAAAAAAATGAACAGAAGAATATACCAACACAGCATAAACAATAAAAGAAATGCAGCAGCAAAATGCCTCAATTACCACATTCTTCCCATAAATGGAGTCCATATACAGATGCCTCTTCATATCAATATCACTATTCAAATTCATAGACAGCATTAAATCTCTAAAACTCCAGTAAAAAAAAACAATGAAACAGATCCACAAGAGAGAGAGAGAAACACAAACACTCACCAGGCTTGAAGAATATCGAAAGCCCGAAGTCAATGGCCTTGAGAGGGGAATTCTCCTTCTTATCTGCAAACAAGAAGTTCTCCGGCTTGAGATCCCTATGGATCACTCCATGCTGATGACAAAGCTGCACAACCTCAACGATCGTCCTAGTAACAGCGGCAGCAGCGCGCTCAGTATAGTGCCCTCTCGCAACAATCCGATCGAAGAGCTCACCTCCTTCGCAGAGCTCCATAACAAGATGCACAGCATTCTCATCCTCACACGCCTCCCGCAAACTAACAATGCTCGGGCTGCGCGGCAGGTGTTTCATGATCGCCACCTCTCGCCGCACATCCTCCACATCCACGGCAGTGCGGAGCTTCCGCTTGGGGATGGACTTGCAAGCCAGAAGCTCCCTCGTGACTCTATCTATGCAGAGATACGTAACTCCAAACTCGCCCCGGCCGAGCTCCCGATCGACGGTGTACTTCTCGTCGATTCCACCTTCAGTATCGGCACCGGAGAGAACGGTGAGGGTCTTGGGCTTCGGATCGCCGGCGCCATTGCGGAGTGGGTGGTGGCGCTGCTTGGCGGCAGCGGAGGGGGGTTTGCGAGGGTGAAACGAGGCGTCATCGACGTCCTCTCGGGCGACGGCGGCAGGGGAACGGCAGCAGTTTCCCATCGGAGAGGGATCACGAGCTAGGGTTTCTAGGGTTTCACGCCATGATGCGAAAGCGATCCCAAGCTTCTTGGATTCGGCTGCGCGTGGGAACGAGAGAAGGAGTAGGGGAGAGCGGGGAGAGAGAAGGGTAGTAAAAGTTGTTTTTCTAGATACACACTTGAAAAGTTCAAAATTATTTATTAATAGTAAAATAACAGCGACAATTACTCCCTTGATGTTTTAAATTTCTATATATAATTTCTAAAATTTTTTAAATTCATCAAAATAGCTTCATTTTCCCCCCAAACATGCGTTCTTTTACAACACTTTATTGATTAAAAATTACAGAAATTATTAGAAAAATGTTCACTGAGTAATATGGTTTATTATGCGGGTTTCAGCAATTTGGAGTTTTGCAAGGGTGCAGATGAAATTAAGAGTTTGTATGGGGTACAATTGAAAATAATGATTAATTATAAATAAAGAAAGGAATAATAAGAGAGCTGGAAGTACGGGAACGTCTTTTGAGAACTCTTGTCGGCTAGCGTCAGTAACGGGCAACGGCGGGGCCGCAACGGTTCAACGTAACCGTTAGCGGGTTCCCGGGCGTCAACTGTTCTAGATCCGCTAGCACAAAAAAATAAAAATAATAAAATAAATTGAAAATTAATAGGTCTCTTATTCTCATAAATATTTAATTTTTAGAATTATAAAAATCATTCTCATTTTATCAATTGAAAATTTCTTCTGGAAAGAATGACAAAATTAGCATTTCAAAAATATCATGCCATTTAAATGCATCATCATATTGCCAAAATATATATATATATATATACACACACACCAAATAATGAAATAAAATAATAATAATAATAATAATAGTAATAATAACAATAATAAAATTTCCAATTAAAAGTAAAAGAGAGTTATTTAATATAAATTTAGAAAATTTTAAGAAATGCACAAGTATGGACATTTTTTAAGAATAAATTCTCATATCTTGAAATAGAAAAGTTGGTGATTATAACATGTGGTCAAATAGGGCGTGCTACCATTGGGAAGACTTAAAATTAGTCATAAGTTCTAGAGTTTATAACAATGGAAGTCATTTTCCATAGTCATGGTAGCCATTTAATTGCAAGCCTAAATAGCATTGACTCTAATTAAATGAACATAACTAATTACATGTTTAACAATCCGGGTATCTAATTTCAACAAATAATAATAATAATAATAATAATAATAATAATAATAATAATAACAATTTTAGTAATTGCTGGATGGAGAAATAAGAAAAAATGTGTGGCCTAGTGTTGTGCTAATCCATTCAAAAGGAGCAGCAGCATGAAAGCACAAGTAATCAAAGAGAAATTTAAGTTAAATTATTGTGAGGGCCCTCAACTAGAGATATAATTTCATTAATTTGGTGACATAGAACATGATCCCTTCTAATATTATTATAGTCATTTTCTGTTACTAATAAAATCCAACCGTTCAATTTAACATCATTCACATAAGAACCATGTCTTTAATCCCATCAGACAAAACATGAAATGAAAGTGTATTTCTTTGGCATTTGCAATTTTTTTTTTGGACGAATATGAGTGAGCTGAAATTCGAACATGTCTCTATAATTCTTTTATAACTACAAGTAATTCTAGAAAAACTTGGTCCTATGTATAAAATCCTATCTGTCATACCAAGACTTCAAAATATAAAAAATTACTCCTAGAGCATGTTGACTAATACTATTATTTTTTACCCCCAAAACCAACATACACTTTTTACAATTTTCCTTAGAGCTAAACCATGGTCAAGTCATTTGCAGCGAGAACCAGGATTGCATGGAATTATAAGAAAAAAATTTTTCATGGAAACTATACACAATCAAGAAAAAAAAGGCATTACAATATAAATCTATAAATATTTTCATGAAGATACAAAAGGACTCCTGCAAACATGGATGAAATTCCCAACAAGTGAAAACCAAGTCTGAGCAAGTGTTTCACTAGTTTCTTAAATGATAGACAATCAAAATTACTCAAAACAACAAAAGGACATGAAACAAAGTGTTGTTTGTTTGTGAACAATGTGGATTAATTTTAAGTGTGAAAATAAAAAAAACAAAAACAGAGGTGTCAGTCTAAAAAAAATTCAAAGATTCCAAGTCTAATGCTGGCCTAACAACATCTAATATAAACTATGTCCAGGTCCAAGTCTCTGCCTAATGCCTAACTCTAAAGCAGCCATTTATCAATCATCAATTTGTCCCTAAACATTGAACAAGGGAAATAATGATTGTAAATTTCAAACATTCTGAAAGGAAATCAACAAACAAATAGACCTTTTAAATAAAATAATGCTATTTTATAATGTGAGCTATGGATGTAGTATATAGTGAGAGCATGTGCAGGGATATGAGAAAGAAGGGGTTATATTAGAGAAATGAGACAGGCTTTTCATTCCTTTTGGCGCATGTTAATCACTATGGATTTATTCTAATACCCTTCCAACAAGCTAATTTACTATATTTGAATATGAATACATAAATCTAGAAGAGTTTATGTTCCCTATATATAAATCCCGGTATCCTTAGTTAAAATATATTTAGTATTTTAGTATATTAAAAGAGTTTTATTTAGTATCATTATTATTTGGAAATAAACTCTCCAATCCACATCTATATATTGAAAAACAGATCAATCTAAAGTACAGTAAATCAAACCATCAAAACTAGTCCAGGTATAAGTTAAAGGGTATTAAATAAACCAACTCGATATTCTTCTTATTTTAAGGATGGCACCCTATAAGTAGATGTGCTATGTGACTCTTTCTTTCTTCCCAGCTGTAGTCAAGTCCCTAACATAAAGAAATTTAGTGCCATGGAGCATATGTATTATATCAAACAAAATAAATTTCAAGGATAACCACAAAGCACTGTATCTGAATAGAGTCCCTTCCGCAAAACCATGCAGCATAGCATAGACTATATCAATATCATGATAATAACATTCAAATAAACTCAGAACAAACATAGGATGACAAAACCATTAACTTCAAAGCATAAAGTGGATACATTATCACAAAGCAATAAAAGAAATAACCAAAATTATTTGATACCCTTCAATATTGCTAAACAATGATTAACATCAGTTACCATCTTTGGGCAAAAGAGTTATCAGTTGTTCAAATAATATTTGTAAAGAAATACAGAAAGAAAAATAAGCCAGGATTTAATTACTCACCCATAAGGTTAATGTAACTCAATGCTGCAACCTCCAGACATAATAAACAAGGTCGTCAATGTGGCTACAATGAACATCTCGATGGAACCTGAATCCCTGAGCCATGCTCTTCTGCATATAGGAGTCAATACTCAGCTCAATTACATGTGAAACTCGGTTAAAAATTCCTCTCACACTGTGGAACTCAGTTAATAAATATAACTGTACAATTTGCGTGTGCCATAGATTTCTCTTCTGCACATTCAAACCAACTAAAACATTGTTGACACTTCATGCAAATTCTGCCCTGCTCCATCTGAGCATTGTTGGTATATCTGAAATCTCACCAAAGCAGTTGTTTGCACCAACATACAAAATTGTACAAAATCATTCTCAGATTTTCAGGAGATCCAGGGCGTGAGGACTGTTTCCTGATCCTATTCACAGTTATGCTAATTTCATAGCATAATGCAGTAGATTCAACTTAGTCACTGGGATCATCTATTGGTTCTTCTACCTCGACTATGATTTGAAGCCTTCCCTCCAACGCCAGATAATTCTCTCAGATTTGTTAGGATGTCCTGAGCAAGCCTTTTCGTATTAGTAGTACCATGTTTCAGTGCTTCCACCAATGCCCTAACCAGATCTTGATCCAAAGAGTAATATTGTATTAGGCTATCCACTCGCAAAAACCTATCGACCATTGATATGATACTTTCCTGAAGCTCCCCTGGCCTTGATTTTTTAAACAGAGTAACAGCAGTGTCAAAAAGGTCAAGCTGTTCCAATACTTCCCTCGAGTTTGTGAGGCTTTGTGGATCAAGGACAAGTGTGAAAAGTGCTTCCACAGCTGCAATTTGAACGTCCGTGTTCTTGTCATTTAAGAGTTCAACAAGTGGCCCGATTGCATTTCCTTTTAGCAAGCAAAATGAACTATTCTCTCCACATGAAGCGTTGTGAATGGGACACAAAGAAGGTATCGGTGCCTTCCCACAGACCCAAACCAAGGGGGCACAAAACCCTCGGGGAAGTTGAGGTTCCAGGTCTCCAGTTGCAATCTGTGAATGGGCAGACTGTGACAAGTACTTCAACCCAAGAGCGGCTCGTTGCTTAGCTCTCCATTGTGAGTGGATGTTCAGTGTGTCTATGAAAATTGTCATAAAGTGGCTTTCTTGAATCAGGCTCCGAATTGACTGATCAGAACTCCTTGCATAGTGCACTAGGAGACCAATGAGCCCTTCCACCATATGTCCTGCACGTTTAGATTTATTGCTCAATGAACTAGAAAGTTGCTGCTTCAGAGTATCGACTGCCCATCTTAAAAGCTCAGCACCGAGAATTGTCTTCACTTCATCATCCGTGATTGGGAGGTTAGCAAGGATGCACGTGATTTCAGATTTCTCACCTGGCAAACATTGGGGATCCAACAACTTTTCTTTCAGTAATATAAGCCTATTGGAAGTTCTCAGCTCATAAGCAAGAGCTAGACCCAGGTTTCTGGACAATAAATTAGCAAGGCTAAACGCATTAATTCTTTGTTCTGCCTCAGGCTGCTCAAGAAATGGTAGGATAGTTGCAATACCATTGCCGCTTCCTATGTGTGCAGCCGCCAGTTCTGCACTAGCAGCAAAGTACAAAGAAATGAAACACCCAGAAATCAAAGTATTTAATCTAGATTTGAAACTTCATGCAATGCAGCCAACACAATCTTTCTCAGCCAAGCTGACTAAAACAAAGAAAACAGTCAATGTTCAACACAATCATATAATTTCCAATAATCTACATAAATATACTATTATAGATTTTTTATTACAGATGAACCTTTAGTTTTAGCTCAAAATCAATTGGAAAACTTGCTCACTAGATATTCTCAGATGGTAGATACCATAAGCTTATAAGAATGTAGAAACTTGCCATTAGGATATTTCATGCAAGCAACTAATTGATATAGTAGAAGTGGAGATAAAAATCTAATTATTATTTGATATTAGTTTCATATTAGTTTCATCTTACAGACTATATAAGATTGGCAACCTGTACTTACAAGTCTCCAAATTTGTCAAACAACAGTCCTTCGTGGTATAAAAGAGACTAAACTAAGTGAGGATTCAGCCCGACATTATTTGGTAATTTAGTAACTGTAAAACTGTGGTTTACCCTTAACATAATTTTTATTCAGGAACCTGAACAAAAACCAGGAACAATGTTATCAAGGGCACAAGGCACACCCAAGGCACTAAAAAAAAAAATACGCTCGCCCAAGTGAAGTACGGTGCATGCACACAATATATATATATATATATATATATATATATATATATATATATATATATATATATATAAGATTTAACTTTAATATAAGATAGTAAGGATATTAATTACATCAAAAGATTGTTTTAAGACTAACGACTTTGAAGTTTGACCTGTTCTTCTTAAAATCCATTCCAAATATAATTAATTAAAACCATCATCAGAGTCAAATTCAAATCTATGTTTCCATTGTCACTTCCATTTTTCTCCATAATTATAGCCATTTAAATCTTACTCTTCTTCAATGACAACTTTCACTTCAACAACGAAAACACTGAATTTTGATTTTGATTGCTAACTAGTCACTGTTGATGGTTCTCCAACCCATGCAGCACTTACCATTGCACCCCATGTTGACTTATCATCATCAAAGACTAATTCACCTTCTACATCATGTAAAGCTGCACCCATCTTTCCTATCAACCATTCATTATCATTTTTTTAAAAAAGGAAAACCCAACAGACTTTTCAATGAAGCAAGCTTTTTGTGCGCCTTGAGCCTCATACAAAGGCGCCAAAAGCGCCAACGGCGCCTCATTTGAAAGGTAATCGAGGTGCTATACCCATTTTGCATTGCGCCTTAGCACCTAACTGACCAGGATTACTTAACATGGATTGTTTGCGAAAAGGAAAATGTTGTCACACTCTATCACTAGCTAGTCATATACACCTCCTTTGTTAAACAAAAGCCCAGGAAAAGCCACTCTTTCATCCAAGCTCTTGCAAAAGTGGACTAGTCTGGAGCGTATGAGCAACAAAATCAGCAGAGAGTGCCTTTTCTTTTTTCATTATTTAAAACACCAAAAAAAAGGTTATCATTTATAGTATTGTATAGCCCAAAAAAGAAATCTCATAACTAACTGCAGAGAGAAACAGAAAGCATACCCAACGCTTGGGGAGAAGATGCAATTCCACATAGAATTTTAAGAATTGCAGTTTGGCACTTGGAGGAGGAAATAGTAAGAAGCTGCAAGAGACTATGAATAACTGATTCAGACTGCATTAGATGGCCTTGATCATCAGCAAAGGATAATTCCCAGTGACCAGTATTTGAGACAATGTTTGATATTGTTGATGCTGCCATATCCTTGAGATCTGGTGGATCATCTAGCCTTGTCATGAAGAGAATGTTATTAAGTGCTGGAAGCAAACCGAAATCAACAAGAATAGTGGAGTTGTCATCTAGAGTTGACAGATTATACAACGCCTGAAGGCTAGCTGCTCTTCCCTCTGTCTTGGATGAAAGCATGGCAATCAATGCTCTTCCTCCCTGTCTGGCAACATGCTCTTTAGCATTGTTGGTTAATTTCATATTTCCTACAATATTTGCCATGTTTATTCTGACATCTTCAGAACCTATGGTTTCAGAAAGATAAAAAAACTGTAAGAAAAAGCTACAAAGATATAAAAACTAGCCAATCATTCCTCTCAATAGATAACAGGAAATAGTCAATGAAAATTTTTCTCATATTTCAAGTGACACCGTTAAAAGATTGAAGTAATCTTTTGTATCCGGGACATAATTGTTAATCTTATAAAAATAACTTTGGAAGTATCTGCCTACAGCTGCCTGTTCATGATTCTGGATGCCATTTTAAAAGTTTCTCGATAATCAGAACTGCTTTACCTCCTAAAAACCTTTCCAGTTGCCTTTGATAGTTTGTTTGAATGCCATGATGATAAGATTCTTAAAGCAAAGGATTTACCATAAAAGTAGCTCCACTCGGACAACAAAGATGTTTCTTATTCAGTGAGAAGTGTATGAGCATATTTCCTTGTATGGACATAAACAATTACTTAGAGAATGGTTTTGTCTAGTCAATAACATTTCTTGGTAAAATTCCAAAATTTCTGAGTAGGGACCAGTAATGATCCTCAACTAATAAACAGGAGAACTCAAGTATTTTAACTAAATCAAATCAGCTCTTTGGCTAAATACACACAAGAAGTAATCCCACCTTAAGGATCTTTAACCAAGTTATGAATCATGAAAGCGTCATGTAAATTTGATTGGTCATGATCGTCAACCAATATACTTATGCTGCTTGACTTGCTTACCCCGTGTTTTAAACACTCTTTATGTTTATGTAAGTATTATTTATTTTGTCAAATTTAGTGCAAATTACAAAAAAGAATTCTGGGCAGTTAAATAGTTTGAGGTTATATGTCAAATCCACGCTTCATTTTACCCCACAAATCAAATGAGAAGTCCAAAAGAAATTGAAAACCAATATATTTAAGGTACCAGTCAAATGAGAACTGTAAAACCTTATAAATTGTCCCAGGATAAATGTTTACACCCAATATCCATAAGTATATATCAAAAAAATTCAATCACTCATCCATCCTAATGAGTTATACTGAAGTGTAGTTCTTCTGGCTTGACTACACTTTGCAATGCAGAATTCCATTTGCAAAATCACCAGTTGTGAACTTTGTTGCAGAGAAACCCAGAAAATAAGAATTATAGAATATTCCAAGAATAGATTATATCAGTGGTCAGTCAACATATGCTAGTGCATGATATTAGAGAAACCAATAAACAGACATAGCAACCATTACATAAAAAAGGGTGTTTTAAAAAAAGAAAAAGGTATCTACCCATTCCCAGATAGAGCAACTAAAGCAGCATACTTCCTACAGAAGGATTAAAGTAGAAAGACATACCTTCACAAAGTCTATTAAGAAGTGGCTGAAATCTTCCTACAACTGCTAAATGTTGAACATTATCCTCTTCTTTTTCCATGTTTTTAAGGACCTCTTCAGCCATATTAGATAGTTTAGGATGCTCTAAATTTTCAGCCAAACTTGAAAGAAGAACTAAAGCTCCTTTCTCTGAAGCCATTTTTGCGCAATAACCTCTGTCATGTGAGAACTGAAGTAACAGACTCAAAGCATACTCTCTTTCTTTCTCTGAACTCCCATTGAGACTACGTATAGCCAGTCTAGATAAACCTTCTTCAAGCATCATTAGCTGATAGACAATACCAAAATTCACATCATACTTGATGTCATAAAAGCCTCTTTGTAAACACAATATCCACTATTAAAGCAAGGCACAGTATATGAAATTTCAAGCAACATATTTCAGTTGATCACTTTCACGCTTTCGATTTTGAGTTTAAAAACTTCAAAATAGACATTTATGCTTAAAATAGCAAGAAGTTAGAGAAATGAGCCTGTTTTCCTGTTCTTTCAACAGCAGCATTCATCACAACAGAACAATTTAACATTGAGCTACACTTAGCTTCAACCACATTTTAAATTAACAATATTGTGTATCCACTACTTTTATTAATTACATGCATCTTGTTTACTTCCGCACAAAGTTCAATGGAAAAAAGATTGACATTATAAAATAACTATAGAGGGTAAAGTATCAAAATAGTACTTGGCACTTTTGTGTATACCTAACAAAATCAACTGGTTCAGCAGCTATCACCCATAGTGAATCAGTTTGTCACAAACACAATAAGTACCTCAAAATTAATAAACTTATTAGGTTGCCAGTATGAAAAGTTGGAGTTCACTGAGTAAGAAAGAAAGATAAAAGAGGAGAAGCATATAAGAATTGGGTTTCAAGAAATTTTGCCCTTCTCTATCAGCCATAAATGATAATTTTGTCTAGCCATTGCTTCCATGTGCTTTCTGTTCAAGCTTTGCAGCCATCAACTTTCATAGTAACCTCTCCCAACCACACACTAATCTCAATGCTAGTTTTACTACTGGACTAGTCTCATTGGTTATGATAGTAGCCTCTCACAAGCCCTATCTGACCTCAGTTGTAATCATTACTGCACTAATCCCATTATCAAGGTAGTCACCTTGTTGACCTCAATTCTAGTTTTAATACTGCAGTTGTTTCATCAATCATCATAAGTAAATCTTTGTCAATTTATTCAACTCAGAACTATACAGAAACAATGTGCAAAAATAAAAATTACCTACTTATAATATATACAATAAAAAGGAGAACGAAAGAAATAGATAAACTTGCACCTTGCTCTCATGATCCTTGGCCATGCTATCCATGACCATTAGCGCCTTGGTACGCAACTCTGAATCCAACAGTTTTGACTGCTCCTTCAGCATCTTCACAACAAGACCAATGCTACCTGCATTTCTCACTCTATACCTGCTTGTTGGGTGCTCCTCCGAGATCCTATAAAGATTGTCCAGCGCTCGCTCGACACACTCCAACGAGGAAGAAGACACTTCACTGAGATACTGAACTGCTGACTTGATCTGCACCTCAATATTTCTGTTAACCCACTCCTCAATGGCACCAGCAAGCCCAATGTTCGGCTTAAGTTCGAGACTCTTCAGCACTTGCCCGGTGACAGGACAAGTGGGATCCCGGCCATCCTCCAGGCACCAGTCGAACCAGTGCTTGATCTCTGCCCGTTCATACGTCTGGAGCGACTCCAGCACCACGGGATCCTTCATCACTACCTTGGTGAGCGGGCATAGGAAGTTCTTGAATGGTGGAATGGTCGCGTTTTCATCGAAGTCAACATCAATGGAGCGGTCAGAGACACAGGGCTCCGTCGCCAACCAGCTACCAAAAATCTTCTCGAGAGATACCAGAATGCGGCGCTCCACCGGAGAGGTGGAAAGGCGCGTGAGGTCAGAGCGGAGCAACTTGATTTGATCTGCAAGGGCTTCAGGGCCGGCACCGAGTGCTCGAGCGAGGTCCATTATGATGCCACTCTGGACTGCTTTTTTGCCGCTCTCAACTGCTTCCCCCTCGCGCTGCAGCGCGCTGTAAACTCTCTCCTCCGTCTCCGTCACCTGGATCCAAACCCTACGTTTAAGCCAAACAAAAAAATAAATCAACAATGAGAAAATCGCGTACCCGAAGATCAGAAAGGAGGAAATCGCGGGCAAGATCAGAAGCGCGTTTCTGGAGGTCGGGTTGGGAGGAAAGAGGGGCATCGAGGAGAGCGAGCGAGGAGGCGAGGGATGAGCAGAGGGAGCGGAGGGAGGAGGAAAGCGGGAGGCAGTGGATGAGAACGTAGATGCGGCTGCGGGAGCGGTAGGAGGAGAGGGTGGAGACGGCGGCGGAGACATCACCGGCGATCCCACGGAGAGCGGTAGAAACAGCGGGAGAAGAGGGAAGGACGCCGGGGTGATAGAGCTGGGCAACGAGCAGCTGGAGGCGTTGGGCCAGCACCGTGAATCGGCGGGGAGGATCCCAAGGGTAGTCTTCAGTGGCATGACTGCAGATCTCCGTGAGCTTGAGCGCTAGGGTTTCTATGGCAGTATCCGCCGCCGCCGCGGCGGCGCTCGCGGTGGTCGGCGTCATCGCCGAGTGGGATCTCGAGGACGATGACGATGGAGGCTGGCTACTCATTTTCTCGGAGTCGTTCGCCAATAAGTTATACCCGCGTAGCTAAGGACACGTCATACTTTAATCGGATATTTCCATAAAAAACCCGAATCCGACCCGTTATCACCTTTCGGATAACTTCTTAACGTACAGAAATGGTGCAGTGGACCCCATACTGTCTTTGGCTTGATTTTTTGTTCGGATCTATGGGGAGAGGATCCGAATCCGACCCGTTATTGTGTGTGAGAAAGAGCGGTATGATGTACCTCCGGTATAGTAGTAGTTCGTATCGTGATTTGACCTTGAGTCATTGCTCGACACCAATGCGAAGTCTCGTTGGCGGTGGTTGACTTTGACTTGGCTTAGTCAGACAGGGTTTCTGACTGCGTTGACTTGTCCTTGATTTTAGGAGAGGTGTATGATAAAATCATAAAGTTTTTGTAATTTTTATTGCATAAGTTTTAGTCGTTAAGTTTTTAACTCTGAAATTGAGTCACATTAATCATTGTACTTGAGCCAATTTTATAACTTTCATTTTTTATTTAAAAAAATCTTTATTTTTCAAATTATAGTGCGAGTATGGTTTCCTAGACTTTTGGGCCGTTTGGTTCGGAGGTGAATTGCTGAAGTGGTGGAAGTTTGGAAGTGGCACTTCGGTGGAAGTGAAAAGTTCAGCTGGAACTATCCACTTCAGTGTGTTTGGTTCAAGCTGAAAACTGAACTTCGGAGACCACTTCCTATGTTTGAATGGTTTGAAGTATGTATATGGAAAATCCCACTTCATCACTTTTCGGTGAAGGGTAAAAGTTACCCCTTCATTTTTTTTACACTTGTTTAATTACATCATATGATTTAATTAAATGATTTAACTACTTTATTATGATGGTAATAAATAATTTATTTATTAAATTAAAAACTTTACACACTACATAATTAATTTAATATCATGCTATTAAATTAAATTAAATCGGTTAATATATTATGCTTAATTATTAATCAGTGAGAGTAGTGATTTAATTATTTCATTACCATGGTAACAATTATTTTATTTATCATTGAAAAATAATTCAAAGTGGACTGAAGTGGGAGGCTGAAGTCGTGACTTCGGGATTTTTCCATCTGAAGTCAGACATCGAAGTGGCCGAACTCAGAAGTTGTCACATCATCACTTTCAGGTCCAAATCAGTGAAACAAACACACCGAAATAGACTGAAAATGGCCACCTCGGCCATTTCGGTGCCCATTTTGGTGAAACAAACGGCCACGTAAACAAATTAAATACACATACCTTTGAAAAGAAAAGGGACTTGGTCAGTGATTGTTATTATTATAATTAATATGAGTGATTTTCAAATAAAACTTTAGTTATGGCATGTGATGACATGACCCAGTCATGCAATAATATATATATATATATATATATATATATATATATATATATATATATATGTGCAATAAATCATCTTAAATACGCAAATTACTATTTATGAAGAACTTTTGATTGCTAATCATTAAAATATAATCAAGGCTATTATTTATATGGATAATGTATAAAGTATCATATATTTCTTTACTGTTTGCACTGCTTAATATTATTTAGTACTATTTATTATTGTGCTTAACAGCTTATTTAGTAGTTGTAAGTAACTGTAATGTAAGTACTAGCGTTTGATTGAATGTAATTTTAAATGCAGTGGATTTCTAATTAGTATAACTGGAAATACCTAGATTTTAAAATTCAGTGAAATCAAATATAGTATTTGATTAGATATATCTGAAAATACTATATTATAATATTTAATATTATTTTAATAATTTTGAATGCATATTAATTACTTTAACTATTAAATTTAAATTCATTATAAATTTATTAAATTTTTATTATATTTAAAATTTTTGAATTTAATTATTAACACCACAAAAAGTGAATTTCTAAGATTTTCATTTAATTTTAACAAGTAATTTAATATTTTTAATAAATTATTAATTTTATTATTAAAATTTATAAGTTTTTACTATTCACAAAATGTTTAATAATATTTGTTTTTTTTTAGTTGTCACATATAGGTCACATGTGAGAGAGCAAAAAAAAATAAGGGATTTTATTTTACTGCCAATTTGGACGTAAAACCAAATTTTTTATTGAATGTAATTTGAGTTAGATGAGTTTTTAAAATTCTGTGAAACAAACACTGGATTTTTAAAAACCCAGTAACTCAAATTACATGTAATTCTAAATCCCTCCAAAACAAACACTACCTATATGTAATTGATTATTTGGTTTGATGTAGAAGCTCCACTTATATGTAAATGAACTTACATCTCACCAATTTTTACAGCATTTTAATTTACATCAATATTTGTTGTAAGTTAAAATGCAGCAAAGTAAATGGCATCACTCACTACTATGTCATTCTAGATATAATTATAAAAATATTTAATAAAGTAAATTATATTTAAAATTAATTATAAAAATCTTTTTAAGTGATAACATTTTAAAACAATATTAAATTTAAAATATTTAATATTTTTAAAAAGATTTTTATCATTAAAATACTTTAAATAAATAATAAATAAATAAATATTATGAACACATATTAAATAATTATAAGTAATATTGACATATATAGGGATAATCGCATTCACTCACCACCATGTTATCTTAAATATAATTATAAAAATATTTAATAAAATAAATTATATTTAAAATTAATTATAAATTTTAAAGAAATACTAAATTTAAAAAATTTTATCATTAAAATACTTGAAATAAATATTTATTTATTTATTTATTATGAAGAATATTAAATAATGAGAAGTAATATTCACATATATAGGGTAATCTCACAATCTCACTTAATGTGTACCATTTATTTTACATCAAACTAAACAAACAAAAAGAAAATCCAATATTTTCGAACCAAACAATAATGATGTAAGTTGAAATATAGTAAATTCACTTACTATCAATCAAACAACCCCTAAATAAATTATAATTCCATTGTTTAGTATTGTTGTTGGCATTATTTATCATTATACTAAAATAAGTTGTAATTACACTATTTATTATTATTTGACACAATTTATCATTGTGGCTAAATAAATTGTAAGTATTGAATATATATATATATATATATATATATATATATATATATATATATATATATTGCATTGTAACAATAATTTAAAGTTTATTTGATAAAAAATACATATAATTAAATATGAATTCATAGTTACGTAGGACAATAACATCTCTTCATAACCAGGAAGTCCCACAATACTCAAAATGTTATGAAATATTTATTTATTTTCTATGAAATATGGTAAACTCATGTAAGATAAAACAACCTTCTAGAGGCATCTATAACGTTGAAGTTAATCCATTGCTGCACGTGTGTTCACTCTACATTACTTCATTTTTACATTTACCTCCTCGATGAAATGCAAACATTCTATGTGTCGATAGACAGGGGTTGAGCTAGAAATTGTAGCCGGGAAAGAAAAAGTAGATGGGCGAACAGTGGATAGAAGAGGAGCGCCGTATAGTTAGAAGAGGGACATTGGCAGTTGGAGGAAAGAGACACTCTAATGGGGAAGGGGACCGAAGGCATCTCGGGCCATGGGGTCTATTGATCCGCCGAGGGGGGAGACTGCCCCCCACCCCTTGTTCCTCCTCTTATGTTAATAGATTAAGAGGCCATTGATTAGGAAAATACTCTCATCGGTCTTTTTATTTATTCATTTTAATTAATTCACATAAATTAATAGATTATCTAAAATTTCTAAAAAATTGTGTTAAATTTCTAAGATTATCCATCCATATTTAAAATATCATTAAGATTTCTTAATTTTCATTGGACACATTCCGAAAAAAATATAGGAATTCTATTATTGAAAAATAAAAATATTTATTAGAAAATATAGGGCTTGTTACATATTATATAGTGTTTCATAGATTTAATAATACAAGGAGTTGAATATAATTTATTAGAAATTATAAAAGTACATTAAATATAAAAAATTATTTAATGTTTAATAAATTCTCTAAATCAACATGTAAAAAAAACCAAAGAAGTTGTAAAATAAGACTGGTTAAAAAAAAAAAAAAAGTTGGAGGTTTGTGTAAACTAGATGATTTGAGAAAACAACAGATTATTTCTTTACAATGATAAATTTTTAATGTATATTAAATTATTAATATCACACTGACAAAATACATGACATTACAAATAAAATAGAAATAACACAAAAAAAAAGAAGAGTATTTTTGTAATTTTATAATTTCCTCTCTATCCCTGAAAAAAATGTGTACATCCTACAAATAAATAAATAAATAATAACAGAAAAAGTGGGCACACATAAATAAATAAATAAAAATGAATTTTCTGGTGATCAATAAAATTTAAAATTTATCAAAAAATCATAACCGTACACGTGTCGCAGCAAAAGCGCTCCTCCTCCACACGCCCTCTAACACTAACCCTAACCCTCACCCGCTTCTTCTTCTTCTTCTCCTCCTCATCCTTCTCCAATGGCCTCCTCCCTCTCCTCCTCCTCGTTCTCCTCTTCTCTCCACTCCACAGCCTCCATCTCCAACCCCTCCCTCTTCCTCCCCTCCTATCGAATCCCCCTCCTTATCCGCAAACCCCTTTCCAGGATCCGCTGCATCGGCACACGACCCGAGAGCGAGCTCTCCTCCCAAGATCCCATCCAGAAGTTCCTCAATCGCGACTACAAATGGGGCTTCGTTTCCGATATCGACACCTTCTCCATCCCCAAAGGCCTCTCCGAAGGCACCGTTCGCTCCATCTCCAACCTCAAGAACGAGCCCCAATGGCTGCTCGACTTCCGCCTTGCCGCCCTCCGCCGCTTCCTCTCCATGCGTGAACCCCGCTGGTCCGACAACGTCTACCCGCCGCTCGATCTCCAGTCCATCTGCTTCTACTCCGAGCCTCGTCGAAAACCTACTCTGGCGAGCCTTGATGATGCTGATCCAGAGCTAATCAACACCTTTCGCAAGTTAGGGATCCCGTTGAATGAGCAGAAGCGGCTGGCTAACGTCGCCGTTGATGCTGTTCTTGATTCTACATCCATCGCGACTACTCATCGAGAAACCCTAGCTAAGGCCGGGGTTATCTTTTGCTCGATCTCTGAGGCTGTGAAGGAGTATCCGGATCTCGTGAGGAGTTATCTCGGGAAAGTTGTTCCGATGGAGGATAACTACTACGCGGCGCTCAATTCGGCTGTGTTCAGCGATGGATCGTTTTGCTATGTTCCAAAGAACACCGTGTCGCCGATGGAAATCTCGACGTATTTCCGGATCAATGATCGGGAGACTGGCCAGTTTGAAAGGACGCTTATTATTGCGGAGGAAGGTAGCTTTGTTAGTTATCTCGAAGGGTGCACTGCTCCTTCATATGATAAGAACCAGTTGCACGCGGCGGTGGTGGAGCTTTACTGTGCAGAAGGGGCAGAGATTAAGTACTCTACCGTGCAGAATTGGTATGCTGGCGACAAGGATGGGAAAGGTGGGATATATAATTTTGTCACAAAGAGGGGCCTTTGTGATGGAAATCGGTCGAAGATTTCATGGACGCAGGTGGAGACAGGGTCAGCCATCACGTGGAAGTATCCAAGTGTTGTGTTGAAAGGGGATGATTCGGTGGGAGAGTTCTACTCTGTGGCATTGACAAAAGACTATCAGCAGGCTGATACGGGGACTAAGATGATTCATATAGGGAAGAATTCGAGGAGTAGGATTGTTTCCAAAGGTATTTCAGCTGGAAAGTCGAGGAATTGCTACCGCGGTCTTGTTCAGGTGATGTCCAGGGCGGATAACTCTAGGAACTTCTCGCAGTGTGATTCTATGCTCATTGGTGATACGGCTGCGGCCAACACTTACCCTTACATTGAGGTAATTTCTTTTCATACATGCTCTTGTGCTGATGAGTACAGTGATACGTGTTTTTCTGTTCTTGGTTACTGATATGTTTTCTTTTTTCTTGTTATGGGCATCTTTATCGCACTTACTTGGCTAGACTAATAGTTCTGCAAGAGCTTTGATTAGTAGCCTTCGTAAATCCTTCTGCCCTGGCTGAATGAGATCTTGCATACTATGAATCTCTCCTAATGTATCAACCTGGACTGTTTGATATATTTATGGATTAATTGGGATTATTGGATCAGGAAGCATTTTTTTTTTTTTGTTGGCCTACAACCGCATGCCATGTCTATGTGGTGAATGTTTCATGGGTATTTTAGAGCAGAATGGAGCTCAAATTGCTGAGGATTAATGGACTTTCAAAGGAATGTGTGATTTGTTGTTCCATAAGAATACCATCTAGATACCTTGAGAGCTTATATTTAGAGTTTTTTTTGTTAGGCTTCAAGCTTTTGATTTTAAGTCAGGGCCCTCCGGAAGGCAAATAAAGACATGTACAGGGAATAATGAGATAAATAAGCTTGGTTTATGAGTAATATCAACTATTGAAGGATGGTTCAATTTCCAAGATTTTAGATGAGGTTGCACACCTCGTGGATGAAGGAAATTTATTCACTTTGAGCAATTTCTTGGTTAATATTTATTGACAATCTGATGGTTGGTGGAAGTGATGATTGTTCTTTTCCACTCATTTGATGTGGATCATTCACTTTGATCTTAATGAAATGCTAATATGATACTTAGCCTTTTACAGAAGGGGTTACTTTTTTATCTTTGATGATTTCTTTTTCTTTTTCTTTTTAAGAAAAACAAAGAATAGTAAAAAATAGTACCCTAAGATAAATTTCCATTCTTCAGCTTTCTTCTTCAGAATGATGATCATGAGGACATATTAGATATATTTTTCATTATGTCATGCTTGACCAATTAGCAATGTTTCTGTGATCTGCACTGATAAAATACTTGGCATTTAGTCATTTAGTCATAGTAGATTCAGTTGCAAGATATATAAGACCTTTCATTCATTAGCTTAGTTATTTGGATGCTGTTATATAGTTAATGCTATCTAAGAAGTCTCCCAGATATTTCCGTGGTTTCACCAGTTGGTGTTCACAATTAAATTTGCATGAACTTGAGAAAAAAAAATGTGATATAATTTTGGAAGACAAGTATAACTTGTGAAATAAAAGCTTAAAATTGACGAGGAATGACTACCCACCGCCACATATTGAGTAGATAGAGAGAGAGATTTTGGTGTCACCCTTCATTGGTGTGCTGGCTTGCTCTTTCTTCCCGTTTTTGTTAATTTGTTTTTCTGACAATGGCAGTCCTGTCTTCAGGTTTGTTTTCCTCCATTGTGATAGTGACCATTTTCATCATTTTGTTGTGCCATCACTGGCATGAGTCACTTGAGCCTTTGTCTTAACTATTTTGTCCAAGCTCACACTGTTATTACCATGGTTGAGGTCGGATTCTGCCATGGTAGCCTTCTTCAGTAGGCATTATTGCGGATGGCAGGCTGTGCCTTTTATCACCCATAAAAGCTTGTATACCTTCTATCTTTGATAGTGCCTTGTTTCCTACTGGTTACTCTGATATAGTCTTTAATGCATTAGTTGTGGTGTAGTATCTCTGATTCTCCACCAACAAATTTGGCATAATACGAGATCCAGGAATCTAGTAGCATAATATGAGATGTAGGAATCTAGCGGGATGCATGCTGCACAAGGTTGTGCCTTTTTGCAGTGTCTGTTGTTGGAGCCATGGTCCACATCCATAGGGCTTCTTTTCACTGGTAGCAGCAGGGAGAGGAGCTGAGAGGCTTCCGTCAGATTTGAAAATTCCTCAATGTCATATAGAGGCTTGGGGATATATTGTCATTTCTCTAGCGCAACCTTCATAGTCTCACTAACAGTTGAATTTTTTTCATTCTATTATAGAAAACCACCGTCACAACGCTATTGTGACACAGACTAATCTTCATAGCAGTCTTCTATCTGCCACCAGTCATGAAATGCTTGGTTTGAAGTAGTACGTTACAGTGTTACATTCTTTAATCTTTTATACAAGAGGTTGTAATCCTGTTTACACTATAAAGTATTGTTTTATAGTTCTTATGCTAGCTGGTGAATAAGTTACTGTCAGACTTAAAAGATTAAGTAGTAGAAGGTGAATAAAGTACTTGCGTGAAACTGTTTTTTTTGGCTGAAAAAGCGCATTCATTTTGTTTTCATGTCCTGTATGTTTCCTCTGATATAATCACCGGCACACTCTTCATGATTGCTTCATTTTGTGCAGGTTAAGAATCCATCAGCTCGTGTGGAGCACGAGGCGAGCACATCCAAGATTGGTGAGGATCAGCTGTTCTATTTCCAGCAGAGGGGTATAGACCACGAGAAGGCTATAGCAGCGATGATTGGTGGCTTCTGTAGGGATGTCTTTGACAAGCTCCCTCTCGAGTTCGCATCGGAGGTAAATGCATTGATGAATGTAAAGTTGGAGGGATCTGTGGGTTAATTTAGTTGGAACATTTCCCGTGAGAATTTCAAACGGTATCTAGTTATGTTGAAAGGGGTTCAACTTGAGTTGTAAATTAAGTTTTGATGTAAATTGAGATGTTGATAGTGCTGTACTACAGAATGAAAACTACAGGATATGATAATGATGCAAATGGCATTTATGACTTCTTTCTTGTTAATTATGGGGGTTACACAAAAGAGTGTTTTCTTGAATAATTCTTGAAACATTGCTGGCTTGGATTTAATCTAAAAAAAAATATTTGTATGATTCGTAATCTTGATATTGTTAGGTAAAAATGCAATTATGAAAAGTTACAATAATGAAAGAGTTTCAAACAAATAAATTTCACTGAAAAAAAAAACCCAAAATGATAAACAAGGAGGCTGAAATGATAAACAAAGCCAGTAACACAGTACAAATTTATATTTAACAGTGTTTTTTAAACACTTCCAATGTATCCCTGAAAATTCAAGACTCAATTGAACCATAGCATGATAAGCAGCTCCTTAACAGAAACAGCAGCCAAACAAAATAATGATCGTTTATAAAGAGCTCTCGAGGAACTTCATGGGGAAGTATCATCAAAATTCATATCCTTTGGATCTTTCTCTCTGAGAGATGTTTCAGGGCCACATCTGCGTTCATCTTGCTATCAATGCTCGATACTCAATAACAAATCACAAATAAACTTCCGTCAGCTATTGCTCTTGATCTTGATCTTGGGGGCTGACAACAGACAGAATCTGCACAAGAGTGTAACAGATAAGAAGCATGCTTCTAGCATGAGTAAATAAGTTTGTACCTTTTCGGTGAAGTCGCGAAAACTTTGTCCTTTCATTGCGGCATCAAGTTCCTAGAACAGGTCAAAGAGGCATTAGTTGTGCGAATTATTGATATGTAAATTGATCCCAGACGAAGGTGTACAGTTATCATAGAAAGTGAACTTACATCGTCAGGATTTTTTGACGAACTTATGCTCTTGATTAAGTTCTGCAGTTCCCTATTCTGTAAAGAGTCTCGAATTTCTTTCGCCTCTACTGCTTGGAAAAAATTTACAAATCCAAGAAAATTAACTTCCAAAAAACCAATTAGCCAGGAGCAAAACAAGTTCATATAATATTGAAACTGCAATTTTACAACATTGCTGGCTGTGCAGTGAATATTTCCAATAAAATAATCCAGGCTTTTCCAGAGCATGTGCATATATATGCTGGATTCATATTACATGTCAAGTTCATAGGATGATGATTTATCTACGTATGCCTCTAATAATTCAAAGCATGCAAGTTTGAACTTATTATTCAAGAGAAAATCAATAAGGTCATTTTTGTGCCGATTAGAAAATGGTGAAGACATGACAAATTGCAAGAAAGCAAAGAAGTACCGATGGACTCCAGTAGATCTTTGCTAAGAACCCAACTTGACTCCTGAATTTGGTATGCTCTTTCCGGAAGCACCTCAGCTGCTGCAAAGATGAACAGAAACACCACTATATAAAGACGACATACTACCAGAATTGACAGAATAGAATAAGCACCTTAAATTGGTTTTAATGATGCTTATCAGCCATTTATGCATATCTTCCAATCATAATAATTTCTTCCATATTGCAATTTTCAATGTGTTTGGTTTATTGTACTTTTCATCAACAGTAAAAATCACAAAAAATTCTGTACTTCAGTCAGAAGCATGTTGGTGATTGATTGTATTCATTTCAAGATCCAACATGTTTCCACATAGAAGTCTAAATTCTAATCATTATTTTATAAGAAAATATTACCTTTTAATACTCTATAATATTCACCAAGACAACGCAATGGCGTCATTAAATTATTTAAAATAGGGCAAGAGCTCTGAAAGATTAATTTAAACAATAAATGTGGGATCACATGCCTTTCGAGAGGGGTGGCACACCAACTGAATCCAATAGAGGGGAAGATTTTTGGCAAGGAATTTCTGAAATTCAGAAAAGAAAAGACTTATTTGCAAAAACTATAAATTGCATTTGCATACTTGTTTAACTAAAATCAAAGTTATCTGACAAGAGTGACAAGCCAGCAGGCAGAGCAGAATAATGATGAAAAAAAATTATACCTTTATGCTTTCGAAAGCATGCCACTGAACAACTGCATGGTAGGAAGGAAATATATCATCATGCTAGAAGTATGTACAAGTAGTGCAAAACAAGTATTTCCGATACAAGAAAGAACAAAAATCAGAATTGATATAACCGACTTGTCAACTATAAATCCAGGTTTTGTCAAATTTAGAGTAAAATATACTGAGCTAAAGTTTCAAGAAGGATCAAGTTGCATCAGAGAAAGCACTGGAGAGCAAAACAAAAGAAAAACAATTCCTCACATATGCACCTTGAGCAAACATATCAATCTCTACTTAATTTTAAACAAATATAAAAGACATCCTAAGTACTGCTGCAATAGGAAAAACAGAAATCTTTGATAACACCTAGAACCACATGTTCATTGCAAATTTGCAAGAAAAGACAACATGCAAATTAACTCACTAAGGTGCGAGGCAGGAAGGGCACTTGTATTTAGATTGTGCTTCTTTGCAGACTTCACACTGTTGAAGACCCATGTTGTCCAACAACCCCTGAAAACTCTTTCATACACAATTATAAAGAAGCAATTTTCTGCATTGGCTGATGCTATATAGTTTACAAGAATATTCAGCTTCTTTTAGCAGACGATCAGCTATTAGTGTGATCAGCCAAAGAATGATCAACACATAATCATGAAAAAAGTGGTGTCCAGAAGTTTATATTGGAATTTAAACATAATTATACAAACATATTAAACAAGTTTATAATGGGGAAAAATGATACATATTGATTACAAAGTCACAATTCCATACATCAAGCATCATCAGATTAAGTACAAGATATTAAGAGACTTGAGATTGAAAAAAGAAAAGATCACATCTTTGAACATGGCCGCAACTCATACAATCGATGATAACACAAGAACAACATAAAAACATAAATAAATTTTTATGCTCCTCTAAGATCAAAAAACAGCGTCCGCATCCAATTTCATACGTACCAATGCAGCTCAAACCCTAGACTGATTCCATACGAGAAAAATAGCATTCAAAACGAGGACTCACACAGTTTCAAATCAATCAGAGAAAACAAAAAGCCCTGCTGAGAATGGCTAAAGAGAAGGACTCACAAAGAGGCTCTTGCTCCGCCGCAAGTTGACGTCGCTCGGGCGGGCTCTCGAGAGTGTGCGAGAGTGACACAGCGCCGCGGGAGCGGAAGAGAGAAGCCATCGCCGAGAGGTATCATATTTGGGTAAGACAGTTTAATGGGCCGTATTGGGCCGGGGGTCTTTCCTGGGCTAAGGCCCATTGGGCTGCATGGATCCATGGTGATTATTGAGCCCGTGGTTGGGAACTAATTTTATTTTGATGTGAAAAATAATAATTTTGTTAATTAAATAATAAAATATGCGTTTTGATCATTTTGTTTTCACTTTTTACATCCGTGGCAACTTGTTTTGAAAGTGCCACTATAATTCTCATGTGTTAAAAATTAGTCATCATGATTTTAAAAAATTACTTTGACATTTAACACACTTATAGGTTTGCCTTTGGTACAGGAGAAAGTACACAATTTTTCTTGAAAAATAACATATGGATATTTACCATGTTTGATAGAGTTTTTTTTTGTTAAAAAATACCATTATTATGGGAAAGTAATTTCACCAAAATGAGGGAAAGTGATTCTCTCACTATAAAGTGTGAAAGTTTGCTTCTCATGAGATGGTAAAGTGAGCATATTTTTTAGACCAAAATACCCTAAATAATTTTTAAAAATTATTTTTCCACTATTTAAAGTTTTCTTAAAGACAAATACCTTTATTATCCGGGCCTTCATCGCTTCTTCAGGAAACCCAACAACACTTCCATTGCCCGAGCTTCCATCGCTTCTCCCAACATCTCCATCACCGTCGTTTCACCAACTAAAACAATTGATTAAGTTAAGAAATTATTTATTAAATTTAAAAAAAAATTATTTAATTGATTTTTTAAAAAAGTATTTTATACATTTAAAAATATTTTTTTATTATTATTACTTTAATGTTAAATATGATTGATAAATTGTTGATAAAGTATACTAACATAAGAGTATTTCTGTCATTTTGCCAAAAGATTTTTAAGAATATATTTTAATACCACACACAAACATATTATTTTCCCATCAATTTAATCAAATTTTTCAATACATACCAAACAAATAAATGTTACTTTTTCATGAATTACTTTCCTATCAATCATTTTCACATCAATTAAATTCAATCACAACATTCTCATAGTAAAGCACCAAGCGCAACCTTAGTATTAAAATTATTATGACTTAAGGTATATATTTTTTGTGTATATGACTTAACATATGTATTATTTTTTGTAAATAAATAGAGATATGTATATTTGTTTCCGCTTATTATTTATGCAATAAAGATTATTTACACTTTAATTTCATTAACATAATAAAAATGAAATAAGGAGTTTACATTAATTTCATTCATACCATTCTAAACATACACATCCATACATTTCCAAGCATGAGATCTTAGCTTGCATCTTATTGCAACATAAATCAAAATCTAAAGCAAAAGGCAAAGTTCCAATTTCGAAATCACAGAGCTTTGAAATACTGCTAACCAAACACACCCTAAATTTCAACGCTCCTGTATTGAATTAGTGGATCCGTTTCAGTAAACCTCTCATGGTAAACTTTCCAAGCATAATCCATCATGAGAAATGGAGTGAACCTTTTCCAACCATCATGGTCATCATCAACATTATCACCATTGTTGTTGTCATTCTTGATTTTTAATGGTAGCAAAGGAGAGATGGTGCTCTCTAATGGAAGTGTGACCATGAATGTAAGGGAGATGAAGCTTTGATCTCCATTATGATCATGGTTTGAAGAACTTGATTGAAATGGTATGCCTCTCACCTTCTTGAATCTCCCATTGCTCCATACCTGTAGTATTTCATGATTTCAACTTATGCATTCACAAATTAAAAGAATTACTTCTTATAAAAATTTTTTAAATCTAATATTCATTAATTTGTAAATTATTATGAGTGGTTTTTAATTTTATTCTGTCAACAATTTAATTTTTTTTTTGTCATCAATGGATTAATTATATGTGTGATTCTTTTTTATTATCAAAATTGTGGTTCATTCTCTATTCATAAAAAAAAAATCATTTGTAGTATATTTTCATAAAAACTATAATTGCATATATAACTTTCTTTAGTATTTTTTATTAAAGAATATACTGATTTATTTCCATTTTAATTTTCACTATAATTTAACTTTGATGAAAGAAAAAACACATGTGAAATATAATTTAAAAAAATGAATTAAACAAATTTTTTTCTATGTATATCTATATGTATATATGTATGTCTGAATGTATGTATAATTATACACACACAGATATGTCATTTAAGGACGTCCTTAGATTTAAAATCTATGGATATTTCCAATAACCATTGAATGTACATCCAACGGTTACAATTTATTTAGAGAACAATGTCAAATAGTATTAAATAGTGCAATCACATAAATAATAACCACTTAATTATGATCAAACGACTATCGATCAACATTTTCAATAAACAGTAATATACGTACTTCCCTAAATAATTTATTACATATATATTATATATTGCATAAAGTAGATAAAGATAAATAAATATGATAGATATAGACCATTATGCAAATATAAATTGTTTTAGTGGAAAATATGCAACTTACCCCCCAAAAAGTTAGGAATGCTGCAAATATGCATTTTTGAAAATGTGTGCCTATATATATATATATATATATATGTGTGTGAATAAAAATAAATAAATAAATAAAACACTAGGCGAACGAGTTAAACGAGTTGACTCACCTGAGCTATGTCACCCAGCGTGACAAGCAACGAGTCCGCGCGGGAAGGAATGGAAACGAACTCGCCCGAGTCACCAAGAACCCAACTCGTCCTTCCTCTTCCTCTCATCTCATACTGCATGCACATCACGTATGGATAACACTTGATATTTCTCCTCCTCTCCATCTCCATCTCCTGATCATCCTTGTTCTTCTCCTTGGATTTGGATATCCATATCAAAAACCTCGGAGTTGGAGCTCCCTCATGGTCTAGCATTCCATCAAACAACATCTTCAAAACCTCCATTGCCACCTTCTGCAAGCACTGAGTGAACTCATGGAGTGATGGGAGAGTGTTTGGATCAATGGATGTGGGTTCAAGTACTAGTAATGGCTTTTCTTCATCATCTCCGTCGTCCTCATCTTCGTCTTTGTTAAAGCAGAGAGAGGAGAAGGGTTTGGAAGGGAGAAGGGAGTTGGAGTTGGATTCAAGAAGAGAAGAAGGTGGTAGATGAGAAGGGATGTGGATGTGGAGATCCTTGAGATGGAAGAAGGGATGGCGAGTTACAGTGGATAGGAGGGATAGTTTGGTTTTATGGTTAGGAAGGAGGAAGGAGATGGATGGAGAGGAAAGGATTGGTTTGAGAGAAGGGATGAGGATTTGGTTGAGGATGAAGGAGAGGTGGGTGGATGTGGAGAAGGAGTCATGGTGGTCATGGTGGTTTGATGGAGTTGGTGGTGGTGCTTGGAGGTTAATTAGTTGGACGTCATTGGATTCATGTTTGCTTGTGGTTGAGCTGGTGGCCATGTATATCCAAAGAAAAGGGATGATGCTAGATGAGAAATAAATGGGCAAGATGATGAAGAAGAAGAAGAAGATGAAGAGGATGATGAGGTTATGATTAATTATTTATGTATCAAAGTATGAAGAGAATTAGTTGAAGTTTGATGTAAGAGACCAAGCACTTTGATTCTGACAGTGTACACTGCCCACCAAATTTTGATGCCATTATCAAAGACAGAGGACCCATGCCACTGTTTCTCTTGCTCATATTCAGCAGAGGAATCTTTCTTTCTGTTCTTTTCATTAAATAATCCCCAACTATAGATACAAAGTTAATGTTTATGTATATGATTTTATGAGAATGAAGCAAAATTAATGGTAGTTGGGAAGTTGGTGAGTTGTGTTGAATTAATGAGGGAAGGATGATAGATGAGTTTTTGGCATGATTTGTGGAGCTGGCTCCCGGTGATTGCTGCCGTTTTTTTGTTGTTTTGACTTTTTGAAGTGGAAGCGTGGAGCTAATGCACCGTTTTTCCTCAAGAGAGAAGCGTGCAAGCAGAGACAATTAATACTGTCTCTTGTTGTATACTTGTATTCTGTTTCTTTTTAATTGAATAATCAAATCAATCTGTCTCTTATTTACTTGCTTTCATTTAATTGAGTAAAAAACATATCCATTTTCACGGTATTGATCTGATTGTATCATCTGGTAATTAACTCAAAAACTTGAACATCTTCAAAGGTATTCAAATTCTTTCATATCTGAAACGGCAGTAAACAAACAAACACAAAGACAGATTTCAAAAGTTCCATGAATTTCCATTTCTGATGAATACATCAACAGACTGGTGGTGATCGAGCGATAATGTACAATAATTTCTACAAATAGGGCAGGCTCTTATTTCTGAAACAGCGAGGCAAGTTCACCCTTCTCGGCCATGGAGGAAATGATATCACACCCGCCCACAAATTCACCTTTCACAAAAACTTGGGGGAAGGTTGGCCAATTGCTGTAAGTTTTGAGTGTCTCCCTCAATCCATAGTTGTGTTCCTCATCAAGCACATCAACAGACTCGAAATCGACACTATGGGACTGCAGTATTCCAACCACCCTTTGCGAGAAGCCACATTGGGGGGCATGCCTTGATCCTTTGATAAATGCAACCACCTCTTTCTCCTTCACCAGCCGATCAATGAGCTCCTCTAATGGAACAGTTAATTGAACATGCCGGCCGGGCGTCAGCTGTATATCCGGCTTTTGTGTTGGACGACGAACAAATGTTTGGTTTCCTGTTTCATTCCCTGGAGGGATCTTACCGGTTGCGGTTATATGCTCTTCCATCCATGATTTCCAGGCGTTGGTCAGAGTCTCCCTATCTGCTGTAGCCTCCTCAACCAGTCCCACCTACAAGGATAAAAGGCAAGAATCAAAGTGTACTACTACACCAGTAAGGCAAAAAAAATTTGAATGTTAAGTAATTAACAGTCGATGTAAATCGATTGCTCATTTTAAATTCTTGTAAGTTGTAACCACTAAATATATGGAAAAGTTAAAAAGATAGGTCTGTGTCTGTATGCACTAATGCCTCTTTCTTGACTTTCTTCATCACGGCCATATCGGTTTCATTAATAAAATTGATCTGTTTTCAACTTGGCATTGTGTTTAGAAAAGAATTATTTGGGCCACAGTGCTAGCAAGTTGGAAGATGCAACCTGCTACATATAACTTCTAATCTCATGGTATCAATACATCACGGCATTGAGAAGAGAAACAACATGGCAAATATTACGTGTGAATGAAAGTAATACACTTCTTACACATTCACCATTTTAAAATTTTAACCATAAAAATCTGACAGAAACTTTTAATGTGATGGAGGAGCAGAAGACAAACTTGACATCCTCCCTGATTATAAAATTCTAATTTGAATTGTTTGATAAATTAAAAAACAAGGCAATGAAACCCCTAAAACACACTTACAAGTGAGCTCCATATTTATTATCCAAGGCAAACATAGATCAGAATTTACCCCATGATCAGAAAACTTTTTACATCCTTACACAAACATTGCTACTATAGAATGATGAACTTTGTCAAAGAACCACAATCCTTTCCTCAGAGAAAAGGTAAACACAAATAGGGATTCCTCTCCCGTATCACATGAACATTATAAAAAATGCACAAATATATAGTGAATAGGTTAATTCTTGGCAAAATAGACCAATATAGAAGATTGATTTAAGAAACTTAAACTAATAAAAATAGAAAATTCATACAAATGCCCTTTTGTTTCCACAATTCGCTCAACCTCATGAACTATAGGAAAAACATTCATTTCCAAAATTTGTTATCAGATTCAATCTCACCAATTTCATCATCATCTTCATTTTTTACAACTTTAAATCTCATCTAATGCCTTTCTACAAATCCTAGCAAAATTCCTATATCTATAGTTTGTTCAATAATACTTTCAAGTTTATGCAGCTCTCTTATGGTTTAAAGGATCAAACATATAGATAAAAAAATCGGCAAAAAATAGTCAATGAAGACGGTGCTTAAGAGCAGTAAGAACAAAAGAGGTTACCTTGACGGAGGAGCAGAGGTCGGGAACGGATTTGCAATGCGTGGCGATGCTAGCGGCGACGTTGCGAGTGACTCCAATGAACTGGAGATCCCCATCCTTATCGTAGACGCCGTAAATGCCAGGGGCGGAGCGGACGATACTCTCCAGCCCATCCGAACCCGTCGGGATGGCGACGAGCTCGGTCTCAGAGAGCTTCCCGATCGCCGAGACAACGAGGAGGGCTCTCTTGCGGCGATTGAAAGAGGTCGGCGGGCGACGGGAGACGAGAGAGGGACGAGAGAAGGAAGAGGAGGAGATATCAAAGGAAAGGGTGGTACATAGGAGCTTCGATGAGGATTTGGGAAAAGGGAAGGGAGAGAAGGCGGGGGAGTGCGAGAGCTTCATCACCGCCGCCATGATCGAAGGCCTGAGCCTCTGAGAGCTTGCGCTTTCGAAGGGAGGGATTAGATGGCGCACTCGAGGATTTTTTTTCATATAAATATATATATATATATATATATATATATCGAAAATATTTATATTCCTTATTAAAATTGCTCTTCTTATTTTATTTAGGGAAAATTACTGTTCACCCCTCGAAAATTTCAAAACTTCCTAAAAACCCCCTCCAACTTTTGCACACCCTGGACAGCCCTTCCTTTATAGTTTACATTCCCTTTTACCCCCTATCAGTCACTTCAAGTGGGTCATGTTATGAAATTCCATTTTTGCCCTTACAAATAATGCGAAAAATACCGCCCAATCACATCATGTCTGACCTTTTATATATACAAGTGTGCATTTTTTTGTCTCTGTTTAACTCAATCAAGTTTCATTTAAAACTGCATTATTTAAGCAGAAATATAAGTTTTTAAAGAGAAAAACATCACTTGTTAAACAGAGATTGAGTTTGTTAAACAGAAACGCAATATTTAAACGGAGACACTTTTTTAAACAAAAACCTCAATTCCCATTGCATGTAAAGTGAATTTGAAGAATGTGAAGCTTTAAAATGGTATTAAATGAAGCTCTTTTACCCTTGCATGTAAAGTGAATCATCATTAATATGTTTGAGTTAACCAAGATGATCATGCTTAAACAAAACCGCATTATTTAAGCGGAAATATAAGTTTTTAAAGAGAAAAACATCACTTTTTAAAGAGAGACTGAGTTTGTTAAACAGAAACGCAATATTTAAACGGAGACACTTTTTTAAACAAAAACCTCAATTCCCATTGCATGTAAAGTGAATTTGAAGAATGTGAAGCTTTAAAGTGGCATTAAATGAAGCTCTTTTACCCTTGCATGTAAAGTGAATCATCATTAATGTGTTTGAGTTAACCAAGATGATCATGCTTAAACAAAACCGCATTATTTAAGCGGAAATATAAGTTTTTAAAGAGAAAAACATCACTTTTTAAAGAGAGACTGAGTTTGTTAAACAGAAACGCAATATTTAAACGGAGACACTTTTTTAAACAAAAACCTCAATTCCCATTGCATGTAAAGTGAATTTGAAGAATGTGAAGCTTTAAAGTGGCATTAAATGAAGCTCTTTTACCCTTGCATGTAAAGTGAATCATCATTAATGTGTTTGAGTTAACCAAGATGATGATGCTTAAACAAAACCGCATTATTTAAGCGGAAATATAAGTTTTTAAAGAGAAAAACATCACTTTTTAAAGAGAGAATGGGTTTGTTAAACAGAAACGCAATATTTAAACGGAGACACTTTTTTAAACAAAAACCTCAATTCCCATTGCATGTAAAGTGAATTTGAAGAATGTAAAGCTTGAAAGTGGCATTAAATGAAGCTATTTTACCCTTGCATGTAACGTGAATCATCATTAATGTGTTTGAGTTAACCAAGATGATCATGCTTAAACAAAACCGCAATATTTAAGCGGAAATATAAGTTTTTAAAGAGAAAGACATCACTTTTTAAAGAGAGACTGAGTTTGTTAAACAGAAACGCAATATTTAAACGGAGACACTTTTTTAAACAAAAACCTCAATTCCCATTGCATGTAAAGTGAATTTGAAGAATGTGAAGCTTTAAAGTGGCATTAAATGAAGCTCTTTTACCCTTGCATGTAAAGTGAATCATCATTAATGTGTTTGAGTTAACCAAGATGATCATGCTTAAACAAAACCGCAATATTTAAGCGGAAATATAAGTTTTTAAAGAGAAAGACATCACTTTTTAAAGAGAGATTGAGTTTGTTAAACAGAAACGCAATATTTAAACGGAGACACTTTTTTAAACAAAAACCTCAATTCCCATTGCATGTAAAGTGAATTTGAAGAATGTGAAGCTTTAAAGTGGCATTAAATGAAGCTCTTTTACCCTTGCATGTAAAGTGAATCATCATTAATGTGTTTGAGTTAACCAAGATGATCATGCTTAAACAAAACCGCAATATTTAAGCGGAAATATAAGTTTTTAAAGAGAAAGACATCACTTTTTAAAGAGAGATTGAGTTTGTTAAACGTAAACGCAATATTTAAACGGAGACACTTTTTTAAACAAAAACCTCAATTCCCATTGCATGTAAAGTGAATTTGAAGAATGTGAAGCTTTAAAGTGGCATTAAATGAAGCTCTTTTACCCTTGCATGTAAAGTGAATCATCATTAATGTGTTTGAGTTAACCAAGATGATCATGCTTAAACAAAACCGCATTATTTAAGCGGAAATATAAGTTTTTAAAGAGAAAAACATCACTTTTTAAAGAGAGAATGGGTTTGTTAAACAGAAACGCAATATTTAAACGGAGACACTTTTTTAAACAAAAACCTCAATTCCCATTGCATTTAAAGTGAATTTGAAGAATGTGAAGCTTTAAAGTGGCATTAAATGAAGCTATTTTACCCTTGCATGTAAAGTGAATCATCATTAATGTGTTTGAGTTAACCAAGATGATCATGCTTAAACAAAACCGCATTATTTAAGCGGAAATATAAGTTTTTAAAGAGAAAAACATCACTTTTTAAAGAGAGAATGGGTTTGTTAAACAGAAACGCAATATTTAAACGGAGACACTTTTTTAAACAAAAACCTCAATTCCCATTGCATGTAAAGTGAATTTGAAGAATGTGAAGCTTTAAAGTGGCATTAAATGAAGCTCTTTTACCCTTGCATGTAAAGTGAATCATCATTAATGTGTTTGAGTTAACCAAGATGATCATTCTTAAACAAAACCGCATTATTTAAGCGGAAATATAAGTTTTTAAAGAGAAAAACATCACTTTTTAAAGAGAGACTGAGTTTGTTAAACAGAAACGCAATATTTAAACGGAGACACTTTTTTAAACAAAAACCTCAATTCCCATTGCATGTAAAGTGAATTTGAAGAATGTGAAGCTTTAAAGTGGCATTAAATGAAGCTCTTTTACCCTTGCATGTAAAGTGAATCATCATTAATGTGTTTGAGTTAACCAAGATGATGATGCTTAAACAAAACCGCATTATTTAAGCGGAAATATAAGTTTTTAAAGAGAAAAACATCACTTTTTAAAGAGAGAATGGGTTTGTTAAACAGAAACACAATATTTAAACGGAGACACTTTTTTAAACAAAAACCTCAATTCCCATTGCATGTAAAGTGAATTTGAAGAATGTGAAGCTTTAAAGTGGCATTAAATGAAGCTCTTTTACCCTTGCATGTAAAGTGAATCATCATTAATATGTTTGAGTTAACCAAGATGATCATGCTTAAACAAAACCGCATTATTTAAGCGGAAATATAAGTTTTTAAAGAGAAAAACATCACTTTTTAAAGAGAGACTGAGTTTGTTAAACAGAAACGCAATATTTAAACGGAGACACTTTTTTAAACAAAAACCTCAATTCCTATTGCATGTAAAGTGAATTTGAAGAATGTGAAGCTTTAAAGTGGCATTAAATGAAGCTCTTTTACCCTTGCATGTAAAGTGAATCATCATTAATGTGTTTGAGTTAACCAAGATGATCATGCTTAAACAAAACCGCATTATTTAAGCGGAAATATAAGTTTTTAAAGAGAAAAACAACACTTTTTAAAGAGGGAATCGGTTTGTTAAACAGAAACGCAATATTTAAACGGAGACACTTTTTTAAACAAAAACCTCAATTCCCATTGCATGTAAAGTGAATTTGAAGAATGTGAAGCTTTAAAGTGGCATTAAATGAAGCTCTTTTACCCTTGCATGTAAAGTGAATCATCATTAATGTGTTTAAGTTAACCAAGATGATCATGCTTAAACAAAACCGCAATATTTAAGCGGAAATATAAGTTTTTAAAGAGAAAGACATCACTTTTTAAAGAGAGACTGAGTTTGTTAAACAGAAACGCAATATTTAAACGGAGACACTTTTTTAAACAAAAACCTCAATTCCCATTGCATGTAAAGTGAATTTGAAGAATGTGAAGCTTTAAAGTGGCATTAAATGAAGCTCTTTTACCCTTGCATGTAAAGTGAATCATCATTAATGTGTTTGAGTTAACCAAGATGATCATTCTTAAACAAAACCGCATTATTTAAGCGGAAATATAAGTTTTTAAAGAGAAAAACATCACTTTTTAAAGAGAGAATGGGTTTGTTAAACAGAAACGCAATATTTAAACGGAGACACTTTTTTAAACAAAAATCTCAATTCCCATTGCATGTAAAGTGAATTTGAAGAATGTGAAGCTTTAAAGTGGCATTAAATGAAGCTCTTTTACCCTTGCATGTAAAGTGAATCATCATTAATGTGTTTGAGTTAACCAAGATGATCATGCTTAAACAAAACCGCAATATTTAAGCGGAAATATAAGTTTTTAAAGAGATTGACATCACTTTTTAAAGAGAGATTGAGTTTGTTAAACAGAAACGCAATATTTAAACGGAGACACTTTTTAAAACAAAAACCTCAATTCCCATTGCATGTAAAGTGAATTTGAAGAATGTGAAGCTTTAAAGTGCCATTAAATGAAACTCTTTTACCCTTGCATGTAAAGTGAATCATCATTGATGTGTTTGAGTTAACCAAGATGATCATGCTTAAACAAAACCGCATTATTTAAGCGGAAATATAAGTTTTTAAAGAGAAAAACATCACTTTTTAAAGAGAGATTGAGTTTGTTAAACAGAAACGCAATATTTAAACGGAGACACTTTTTTAAACAAAAACCTCAATTCCCATTGCATGTAAAGTGAATTTGAAGAATGTGAAGCTTTAAAGTGGCATTAAATGAAGCTATTTTACCCTTGCATGTAAAGTGAATCATCATTAATGTGTTTGAGTTAACCAAGATGATCATGCTTAAACAAAACCACAATATTTAAGCGGAAATATAAGTTTTAAACAGAAAGACATCACTTGTTAAACAGAGATTGAGTTTGTTAAACAGAAACGCAATATTTAAACGGAGACACTTTTTTAAACAAAAACCTCAATTCCCATTGCATGTAAAGTGAATTTGAAGAATGTGAAGCTTTAAAGTGGCATTAAATGAAGCTCTTTTACCCTTGCATGTAAATTGAATCATCATTAATATGTTTGAGTTAACCAAGATGATCATGCTTAAACAAAACCGCATTATTTAAGCGGAAATATAAGTTTTTAAAGAGAAAAACATTACTTTTTAAAGAGAGACTGAGTTTGTTAAACAGAAACGCAATATTTAAACGGAGACACTTTTTTAAACGAAAACCTCAATTCCTATTGCATGTAAAGTGAATTTGAAGAATGTGAAGCTTGAAAGTGGCATTAAATGAAGCTCTTTTACCCTTGCATGTAAAGTGAATCATCATTGATGTGCTTGAGTTAACCAAGATGATCATTCTTAAACAAAACCGCATTATTTAAGCGGAAATATAAGTTTTTAAAGAGAAAAACATCACTTTTTAAAGAGAGAATGGGTTTGTTAAACAGAAACGCAATATTTAAACGGAGACACTTTTTTAAACAAAAACCTCAATTCCCATTGCATGTAAAGTGAATTCGAAGAATGTGAAGCTTTAAAGTGGCATTAAATGAAGCTCTTTTACCCTTGCATGTAAAGTGAATCATCATTAATATGTTTGAGTTAACCAAGATGATCATGCTTAAACAAAACCGCATTATTTAAGCGGAAATATAAGTTTTTAAAGAGAAAAACATTACTTTTTAAAGAGAGACTGAGTTTGTTAAACAGAAACGCAATATTTAAACGGAGACACTTTTTTAAACGAAAACCTCAATTCCTATTGCATGTAAAGTGAATTTGAAGAATGTGAAGCTTGAAAGTGGCATTAAATGAAGCTCTTTTACCCTTGCATGTAAAGTGAATCATCATTGATGTGCTTGAGTTAACCAAGATGATCATGCTTAAACAAAACCACAATATTTAAGTGGAAATATAAGTTTTAAACAGAAAGACATCACTTGTTAAACAGAGATTGAGTTTGTTAAACAGAAACGCAATATTTAAACGGAGACACTTTTTTAAACAAAAACCTCAATTCCCATTGCATGTAAAGTGAATTCGAAGAATGTGAAGCTTTAAAGTGGCATTAAATGAAGCTCTTTTACCCTTGCATGTAAAGTGAATCATCATTAATGTGTTGGAGTTAACCAAGATGATCATGATTAAACAAAACCGCAATATTTAAGCGGAAATATAAGTTTTTAAAGAGAAAGACATCACTTTTTAAAGAGAGACTGAGTTTGTTAAACAGAAACGCAATATTTAAACGGAGACAATTTTTTAAGCAAAAACCTCAATTCCCATTGCATGTAAAGTGAATTTGAAGAATGTGAAGCTTGAAAGTGGCATTAAATGAAGCTATTTTACCCTTGCATGTAACGTGAATCATCATTAATGTGTTTGAGTTAACCAAGATGATCATGCTTAAACAAAACCGCAATATTTAAGCGGAAATATAAGTTTTTAAAGAGAAAGACATCACTTTTTAAAGAGAGACTGAGTTTGTTAAACAGAAACGCAATATTTAAACGGAGACAATTTTTTAAGCAAAAACCTCAATTCCCATTGCATTTAAAGTGAATTTGAAGAATGTGAAGCTTTAAAGTGGCATTAAATGAAGCTCTTTTACCCTTGCATGTAAAGTGAATCATCATTAATGTGTTTGAGTTAACCAAGATGATCATGCTTAAACAAAACCGCATTATTTAAGCGGAAATATAAGTTTTTAAAGAGAAAAACATCACTTTTTAAAGAGAGAATGGGTTTGTTAAACAGAAACGCAATATTTAAACGGAGACAATTTTTTAAACAAAAACCTCAATTCCCATTGCATGTAAAGTGAATTTGAAGAATGTGAAGCTTTAAAGTGGCATTAAATGAAGCTCTTTTACCCTTGCATGTAAAGTGAATCATCATTGATGTGTTTGAGTTAACCAAGATGATCATTCTTAAACAAAACCGCATTATTTAAGCGGAAATATAAGTTTTTAAAGAGAAAACATCACTTTTTAAAGAGAGAATGGGTTTGTTAAACAGAAACGCAATATTTAAACGGAGACACTTTTTTAAACAAAAACCTCAATTCCCATTGCATGTAAAGTGAATTTGAAGAATGTGAAGCTTTAAAGTGGCATTAAATGAAACTCTTTTACCCTTGCATGTAAAGTGAATCATCATTAATGTGTTTGAGTTAACCAAGATGATCATGCTTAAACAAAACCGCAATATTTAAGCGGAAATATAAGTTTTTAAAGAGAAAGACATCACTTTTTAAAGAGAGACTGAGTTTGTTAAACAGAAACGCAATATTTAAACGGAGACACTTTTTTAAGCAAAAACCTCAATTCCCATTGCATGTAAAGTGAATTTGAAGAATGTGAAGCTTTAAAGTGGCATTAAATGAAGCTCTTTTACCCTTGCATGTAAAGTGAATCATCATTAATGTGTTTGAGTTAACCAAGATGATCATGCTTAAACAAAACCGCATTATTTAAGCGGAAATATAAGTTTTTAAAGAGAAAAACATCACTTTTTAAAGAGAGAATGGGTTTGTTAAACGAAACGCAATATTTAAACGGAGACACTTTTTAAACAAAAACCTCAATTCCCATTGCATGTAAAGTGAATTTGAAGAATGTGAAGCTTTAAAGTGGCATTAAATGAAGCTCTTTTACCCTTGCATGTAAAGTGAATCATCATTGATGTGTTTGAGTTAACCAAGATGATCATTCTTAAACAAAACCGCATTATTTAAGCGGAAATATAAGTTTTTAAAGAGAAAAACATCACTTTTTAAAGAGAGAATGGGTTTGTTAAACAGAAACGCAATATTTAAACGGAGACACTTTTTTAAACAAAAACCTCAATTCCCATTGCATGTAAAGTGAATTTGAAAAATGTGAAGCTTTAAAGTGGCATTAAATGAAGCTCTTTTACCCTTGCATGTAAAGTGAATCATCATTAATGTGTTTGAGTTAACCAAGATGATCATGCTTAAACAAAACCGCAATATTTAAGCGGAAATATAAGTTTTTAAAGAGAAAGACATCACTTTTTAAAGAGAGATTGAGTTTGTTAAACAGAAACGCAATATTTAAACGGAGACAATTTTTTAAACAAAAACCTCAATTCCCATTGCATGTAAAGTGAATTTCAAGAATGTGAAGCTTTAAAGTGGCATTAAATGAAGCTCTTTTACCCTTGCATGTAAAGTGAATCATCATTGATGTGTTTGAGTTAACCAAGATGATCATGCTTAAACAAAACCGCATTATTTAAGCGGAAATATAAGTTTTTAAAGAGAAAAACATCACTTTTTAAAGAGAGAATGGGTTTGTTAAACAGAAACGCAATATTTAAACGGAGACACTTTTTTAAACAAAAACCTTAATTCCCATTGCATGTAAAGTGAATTTGAAGAATGTGAAGCTTTAAAGTGGCATTAAATGAAGCTATTTTACCCTTGCATGTAAAGTGAATCATCATTAATGTGTTTGAGTTAACCAAGATGATCATGCTTAAACAAAACCGCATTATTTAAGCGGAAATATAAGTTTTTAAAGAGAAAAACATCACTTTTTAAAGAAAGATTGAATTTGTTAAACAGAAACGCAATATTTAAACGGAGACACTTTTTTAAACAAAAACTCAATTCCCATTGCATGTAAAGTGAATTTGAAGAATGTGAAGCTTTAAAGTGGCATTAAATGAAGCTCTTTTACCCTTGCATGTAAGGTGAATCATCATTAATGTGTTTGAGTTAACCAAGATGATCATGCTTAAACAAAACCACAATATTTAAGTGGAAATATAAGTTTTAAACAGAAAGACATCACTTGTTAAACAGAGATTGAGTTTGTTAAACAGAAACGCAATATTTAAACGGAGACACTTTTTTAAACAAAAACCTCAATTCCCATTGCATGTAAAGTGAATTCGAAGAATGTGAAGCTTTAAAGTGGCATTAAATGAAGCTCTTTTACCCTTGCATGTAAAGTGAATCATCATTAATGTGTTGGAGTTAACCAAGATGATCATGATTAAACAAAACCGCAATATTTAAGCGGAAATATAAGTTTTAAACAGAAAGACATCACTTGTTAAATAGAGACTGAGTTTGTTAAACAGAAACGCAATATTTAAACGGAGACACACTTTTTTAAATAAACCTCAATTCAATGGTGAGGGTCTTTGAAGAATTTGAAGTTTTAAAGTGGTATTAAATGAAGCTCTTCTCCATTTGCATGTAAAGTGAATCATCATTAATGTGTTTGAGTTAACCAAGATGATCATGCTTAAACAAAACCGCAATATTTAAGTGGAAATATAAGTTTTTAAACAGAAATACATCACTTGTTAAATAGAGACTGAGTTTGTTAAACAGAAACACAATATTTAAACGGAGACACTTTTTTAAGCAAAACCTCAATTCCCTTTGCATGTAAAGTGAATTTGAAAATTTTAAAGCTTTAAAGTGGCATTAAATGAAGTTTTTCTCTATTTGGAGTGCCACGACGTCCCATGCAATGGGTAATTTCGTCCATAAAATTCAAAAATAACTTTATTAACCATTATTATATGTTTTGGGGGGTCAGAAAACATTGTGTTTAAAATGAAGGGGTTTTTAGGGATTTGAAAATTAACGGGGTGTTTTCGGCCATTTCGCAAACTTAGAGGGTGTTTTTGGCCATTTCCACTTTTATTTATTTAGACCGTTATAAAATAAAAAATATAGTATAATAAAAATTATGTAAAAAATCAAGTGATTATTATAAAAATTACAGTATATTTTATTTTCATAAAATAAATATTTAGTTAATAAAATAAAAAATTATCATAAAAATATTCTACGCATATTTTACAATAAAAAAAAACTACACATTTTAGAATGAGAAAATATTCCACTATGCTATAACACCCATATTATATAATAATTTTATAGTATAAATTAAGTACCCAAACAACCAATATGGCATAATTATCATAAAATGTTAAATTATGCATATTGTACGGATTATGTCATAATTTTGGCTTATTAAAAAGGATTTTAATTTTTCTTGATGGAATTTCTTTTTTATAGTGAAAGCAATATATATATATATATAAAGGGCGTGAGTAACGAGCAGGAATTAGTCCCCCAATCCACGAGTCTTTAATCGGGGACGAGGAGAGGTTGTGAGCTCTCCAATTCACAACTCATTACTACCGTTGTTTCCAACGAGTTTTAAACTTGCAATCTATGAATGTTATACTTTTATTTTTCACATGGGACCAAGTATTGCTGGGCTATGATTTAAACTTATCATTGAAGAGGTATTCTCCTATTCACTATAATTGTTATTTTTGTAATATGTAGCTAAAAAAATAGCTAATTCTTTTGGTCAGAACTATTCCATGACATCGATTATAGGTTCACTAATCTTCATAAAAGAGAATGACTAACATTTTAAGTATTACAATAAGACTGAAGCAAAGAAAATGCAAGGTTTCAAGTTGGTGATGGTGTTAATTGAGTTTTGGTCAATAACAAGAGAAATCTGGTTCAGAGTTTCATATGCCTATATATGACCACCATTTTATCTCCCTTTTGCTGACATCGCTGTGCTGCATGCCACACTTGGACCTCCTAGCACTGTCAATATTGCATAGTGCTGTAGAATCAAATTGATATTCAGATTGATATAATTTAAACTAATCATACTAGCTGTAATACTTCTTGCAACACCAAATTAATGTTCAAATTGGCATAATCTAAACCAGTCATACCAGCTTTACTACTTCTTGTAGCACCAAATCAACATTCAGATTACAATAATTGAAACAAGTCATACCAATTTTATTAGTTTTCCAACACCAAATTGCTATTCAAATTAGAATAATTTAAACCAGTCACATTGGCTCCAATATCATGCATTAATCAATAAGATATTACGTACCTGCGGGTGAAACTCTTAAAAATCTTTCTATAGTAGTAAGCTTCTTTGGTGGTAGGTGTGTTGTGGGGGTAGATGCTAGGAGCATCCTGTTGGTTAAGAAGATATTCAAAGATTGTGAGATAAGGAAGAAGGAACTCAAACACTCTATACAATAGAGCATTACTTCATTAACCTTCATCTAATGAATGATACAAAGTCATATATTCCACAACATAACCCCACAACTCATGTACATGCACTTTATTACATAATAGTGCACAACTTGATGTTAATATGATTGCAGCCACCAAACATAAATGCAATGCATTATTGCTATGTAACACATCATTAGCTGAAGTTGATTTAATCTTCACCATGTATGCAAGACATAACTAAGCTTCCGGTTGGGTCTTCATTTACAGATACAATGGGTGAAATAAATTTGTATGATAGGTAAAGTCCACGTTGAAATTCCTCCTTGTCAGGAGCACTGTGGAAATACGGATAGCCACCAAAATCTCACTAAAATCACATTAATACTTTCATATTAGTGGTGAAATAGATCAGTAAAAGCATGAGAACCTTGAAAGAAAACATTAATATTTTGTCTCAATTTACTTGAACAGTGAAATAGAAGTCATGGTGGACAGTTCTAAGATAAGTGGCAATCTCCATTGAAGCCTTCAAATTAGGAGAACCCTGGAGAAGAAGATGAATCAATTGACAAGCAAAACAATATTGTGAACATTAATTGACTCAAATAGCTAAATGCAATCCTCTAAGCCAACAGAAAAGGAATGGAGTTCAGTTCCCCATAGCTTTGCAGTTTTGGTTTTTGCTAGGTGACGTGCAATTACCATAGCAATAAGAAATGAATCCAAACCACCTGATGGGAGATCCAAATCGCACATCGGTCATGAGCCTCTTAACAATATTAACATTAAAAACAAGAAAGGAAGTTAATTTTGGTATAAATTCAAGCTTCACTTGAAAGATTGAGTGCATCAAATTACTTACATTCTCAAAAGCTTTTTTCAAGACAATAGGATCAAATGGGACAAGAAGAAATGAACCAAGAATACCAAGGCAGCTTGTATCGTTTCTTAAAATTACATTCTATGCTGAAGTATAATCCACCAGGAGGAAAAGCCTTAAATTGCACATAGTGATCATTTAGTCCTTTCATTTCAAATGAAAACCAAACTGAGTTTAGAGTACAGAAGAAGCATGTACTCATACATGCATGAACCTTAGTGAATTTAGAAACATGCATAATAATGTTTGAGAATTAGAAGAGGGATTAAGTCAAAACCATCCCATTTCCCATCCTAAGTAGAGGTGAGTGACACCAATTATAATTATATCTCTCGCAACAATGTAACTATATATTGTCTCGAGTCCAAAAGTACAAAAGAAAAGACCTTATTCAAAGTGTTCCCAAAGTTTTTCATAGGTTCTTCATATTGCCAACAAAATGGATAAAATAAAATGTAAGAAATAAGTAGTTTTCTTTTTCTTGATTGAAAGCATGATGGTAACACTAATAAGATGAACAATAACTTCATGTTAATGAAGTGTTTGAGAACTTCGATGAACCAGTTTGATAGGATGGGTCGCTGGTCATATCCGGTGCGCAGAAGCATGCAGATCAATGTTGGTGAAAGAACAAGGTCATCATGCCTTGTTCCAGAGTCCTAGGAAGCTGTCTCACGTTATCCATTTAATGCTCTGTTTGTTTGTATGCTTTACCACTTTATGTTAATCTGTTGCATTAGTTTCTTAAGTACCATTATGTAGACATATATATGTATGGTTTCTGAAGGAATGAAGTAGTGAGTAGAGTGTTCACAAGTTATCAATATAGTGTGAAACTTCTCAGGTGGCTGTATGAATCCTTGAGTAACTTGTGAAGACCTGGCCCCTGGTTTGCTACTCTAACTCACTCAAAACCTTCGTCACAATCCAGTATACATAACATTAGTGGTATCAGAGCTGTAAGAGCTGCTCTCTCTCGGCTAGCGCATACAACCAAGCCTCTGTTGAAATGGCCAGCAATAGTCACCCACCACTGCCTCTCTTTGACGGGACCGAGTACGATCACTGGAGTGTGATGATGAAGACTCTGTTTCGGTCGCAGGACCTCTGGGATCTGGTTGAGCATGGAATACCTGAACATGAAGATGAGACAAGGTTGAAGGAGTACCAGAAAAGGGATGCTCAAGCGCTCTATCTGATCCAGCACTCCATGAAGCGAACTCTTTTCTCTAGAATCTCAGCTGCAGAGACAGCACATGAAGCATGGTCAAGACTTAAGAAGCAATATCAAGGCACTAACAAAGTTATGGCTGTGAAGTTGCAACACCTTCGTCAGTCATTCGAGTGTCTCAAGATCAAAGGAGGGGAGGATGTTCAGGACTATGTCACAAGGGTTTCAGAACTTGTCAACCAGATGCGGGCCTTAGGAGACACCATCTCGGAGGCAATGGTGGTTGGGAAAGTACTGAGAAGTATGGGGGCCAAGTATAACCATGTTGTTACTGCCATCGAGGAATCGAAAGACATCACAGAGCTCACACTGGATGAGCTCACAGGTTCACTTCAGGCCCACGAGGCGCGTCTGCTCAGTCAAACAGAGCAAAGTGAAGAGCAGGCTCTTCATGTCAAGGCTGAGGCTCTTCACATAAGAGATGAAACTCCCATTTCAAAGGAATATAACTCTCGTAGCTTCCAAGGTCGTGGGAGAGGTTATTTCAGAGGCATAGGCCGCGGACGAAGTCGAGGAAGGGGAGCAGAACAACAAGGACAGACCAGTGAACCGAGAAACTATACAGGTGGCATTCAATGTCACATTTGCAAGCGCTTCGGACACGTCAAGGCGCAGTGCTGGTTCAAAGACAAAGCAACCGGCAGAGGTAATACATTGGTAGCTGAAGTCAAGGAAGAAGAGTCCAGCAATCTGTTCATGGCTCACTGCCAAGAAGAAGAATCTCTTCCCTTGCTGATGATGAAGGATGAAGATAGCTCAAGTAAGAGCTTGATATGGATTATTGATAGTGGTTGTTCTAACCACATGACCGGTGATAGAAACTTGTTTATTTCTCTCGATCAATCGCAACAACGGAGTGTCAAACTGGGCGATAACAAGGAGATGTCAGTTATGGGGACGGGAACAGTTGCACTGAAAGGAGAATCCGGTGAAGTGAAGTTGCTGAAGAACGTCCAGTTTGTTCCAGGACTGGCGCACAATCTACTTAGCGTGGGACAACTGCTAAGTAGAGGCTTTGATGTTCGATTCGAAGGAAATATGTGCATGGTGATTGATCGGAACTCCGGTGAGCCAGTTGTGAAGGTCAAACGAACTTTGAATAACATGTTTCCGTTAAATGTTTCAAAGGTCAGTCAAGGGCCGAGTGCTAAGAGTCTGATGAATCCTTGACCTGGCATCAAAGATTAGGACATGTGGGATATCAGACATTGAAGACAATGAAGACAAAAGGATTGGTTATGGGACTTCCATGCATTGGTGACGCAAAAGATTGTGATGACTGCCTTGCTGGAAAGCAGACTCGGCAACCATTCGTCCACGAAGCTAACACTGAACGAAGAACCAACGAGAGATTGCAACGTGTGCACGTTGACCTCTGCGGTCCAATGAACGTGGAGTCTATTGGAAAGAATAGGTATTTTATCTTATTCGTGGATGACTTCAGTCGCATGACGTGGATCTCTTTCCTCAGAACAAAAGATGAAGCTCTGGAGAAATTTCGCATCTATCAGGCCATGGTGGAACGAGACTCCGGGGAAAAGGTCAAAATTCTTCGTTCAGATAGAGGAGGGGAGTTTGTCTCGCAAGAATTCAATGGATACTGTGAAACAATGGGAATTAAACGAGAGCTCACACCTCCCTACACTCCACAGCACAATGGCACAGTGGAAAGACGAAACAGGACAGTCGTGGAGAAGGTCCGGTGTCTACTGAAGTGCGGAGGAGTACCCTCATCTTTCTGGGCGGAGGCAGCATCCACTGCAGTGTACATAATGAATATCACTCCCACCGGAACCTTATCAGAAACAACTCCATATGAAATGTGGACAGGTATCAAGCCTAACATATCACACTTGAGAATTTTTGGATGTATTGCTATGATGCAGGTCCCAGCTCAACGAAGGCACAAACTCGACTACAAGACAGAGAGATGTATTCTCTTGGGATATTGTAGCGGTACAAAAACATACAAATTATACAATCCGAGTACAGAGAAAGTGAAGTACAGTCGAGATGTGTGCTTCAGAGAAAACGAGCGCTGGGACTGGACTTCAACTGAAGAGAGTCAGGCTGACTACTCATGGAATGATATACTAGGAGGTGAACCAAGTTCTGGGAGGCAATTCCAAAGTGGAAGCTCAGATCAAGTACAAGAGACCTTTGCAGAACCAGAGGCTCAAACTATACCAGAGGACAGTGATGAATCTCCACCGCAACGCACAAGACCAATCACTGACATTTATAATACCTGCTCGTTTGTATTGCATACTATTGATCCAATCACGTTCGAAGATGCTGAAAAGAGTCCTGGGTGGCAGAGAGCAATGCATGATGAGATTGAGTCCATATGCCAAAATGATACATGGGAATTGGTTGACAGGCCTAATGGAAGCAAGGTAATTGGTTTAAAATGGATTTTCAAAACCAAGTTCAAGGCTGATGGTGAGATACAAAAACTCAAGGCTCGATTAGTAGCCAAAGGGTATACACAACAGCTGGGCATTGATGTTGATGAAGTCTTTGCACCTTGGGCTCATCAAAGACACTGATCAGGGAATTTAAAATCAACATGCAGAGACAGTTTAGCATGACTGATCTTGGGTTACTGTCATACTTCCTAGGACTGGAAGTAACACAGGAAGAACAAGGAGTGTTTGTTTGTCAGAAGAAATACACTCATGATTTGTTAAAAGGATTCAACATGGTAAATTGCAAACCAGTTCCTACCCCTCTAAGTGTAAATGAGAAATTGCAGTCCGATGACGGGTCAGGTGAAGCAGATATACAACGATATAGAAGTCTAGTTGGGAAACTGATCTACTTGACTCACACCAGACCCGACTTGGCATTTGTTGTGGGGGTACTGTCCAGGTTCATGAGCAAACCAACTCAAATACATGCAGGAGCTGGGAAGAAAGTTCTGAGATATATTGCAGGCACAGCAGACTATGGCTTGTGGTTTGGATACAATGCTGAATTCAAGTTGAATGCCTTTTCCGATAGTGATTGGGCTGGGAGTATTGATGACAGGAGGAGTACTACTGGAGCAGTATTCAAGTTGGGGCCATCCACAGTGACCTGGATCTCCAAAAAGCAGGAAGTTATTGCCCTTTCAACTTCTGAAGCTGAATACATTGCAGAATCCTGTGGCTGAAGAAACTTACTGAAGATTGTGGAATTGAGCTCAAGCCCGCAATCAAGCTCTGGTGTGACAATAGGTCTGCAATTGCCATTGCGAAAGATCCAATACATCATGGGAGAACTAAACACATCGACATCAAGTACCATTTTATTCGCAAGCTAGTGAAGGATGGAACAATTGGCATGAAGTTCTGTAACTCTGAAGACCAACTAGCTGACATATTCACCAAGCCATTGAGCATTCAAAAATTTGTGAAATTCAGAGAACAACTAGGAGTGACGAGTTCTCAATCAAGGGGAGGATATGTTAATGAAGTGTTTGAGAACTTCGATGAACCAGTTTGATAGGATGGGTCGCTGGTCATATCCGGTGCGCAGAAGCATGCAGATCAATGTTGGTGAAAGAACAAGGTCATCATGCCTTGTTCCAGAGTCCTAGGAAGCTGTCTCACGTTATCCATTTAATGCTCTGTTTGTTTGTATGCTTTACCACTTTATGTTAATCTGTTGCATTAGTTTCTTAAGTACCATTATGTAGACATATATATGTATGGTTTCTGAAGGAATGAAGTAGTGAGTAGAGTGTTCACAAGTTATCAATATAGTGTGAAACTTCTCAGGTGGCTGTATGAATCCTTGAGTAACTTGTGAAGACATGGCCCCTGGTTTGCTACTCTAACTCACTCAAAACCTTCGTCACAATCCAGTATACATAACATTACTTCACAGTTAGTTCCAGTCCCGAAGTTGTGAGTATGCAATCCTCTGTCCATTATTGTAGATCTCTCCATTCACCTTTCAAATATAGTTTACATTCAAAAGATCATTAAGAATAAAAGTTAAAAACATAAAAACAAATAATTTAGTCATAAAACTTCATGAGAGTTCACAACTTTTCAAATTCCAAAAGACCCTAACAAAATTACAAGAAAAGCAATAACAAATCTCTCAAAATCTTTTGATCTTATAAAAATTGTTTAAATTTATTATATTTCTAAAACATTATTATTTTTTAAATATTTTTAATTCAAATTTACATTCATACTGACAGTTAATTTTGTCCAAAATTATTTATTTTGGTTTATAAATTATATATACGTATGGACGGCTGGATCAGCTGTGGAATCATACTATCGAACGGCCAGATCACGCCCAAGCTCCCGAGATTGATGATCATCTGATCTGACGGCTTTGATCACTCGAACTCATCTTTACGACGATTTCGAGTTCCGGCTCATTGAAAAGCGAAGACCCACTTCGCTTCATTTCCAATATAAATGCCCTCGTCGCCAGATCCCCTCCTCTCCTCTCCCTCTCTCTGTGGCTCCCCTCCAGTGCCCTCCTCTTCTCCCTTGAAGGTTCTCGCAAGGGTTCCGTTCTGAGCACCGCCGAACCCCCGTTGAGGGCTCCGATCTATCACCATGGCCGCGGCCAACGCTCCGATCGCCATGCGGGAAACCCTCACTGTGAGCGCCGATCTATTCTTGACTCTCTTTCTTGATTTGATCGATTACTTTGCTATTTTGGTATTCTTTGTTGTTCTTGAATGTTGTTTTTAAATGGAGTTATTGAGGTAACTGGGATACTAGGGTTTTTGCCTTGATTCGATGCTGGCTATGTGTGGATCTTGGGGGTTTTGGTTGAATTGTGGTGAATTCGATTGACTGGATGTTGGATCTGTAAGGATCTGTGAGCTGGGATCGTCGTCCCGGTTTGATTTGTGTTGCATTTTGTGGTTTGGTGGGTATTGAGTTCTTTTGAGGTCTCTCATAGTTTTTTTCTTTTATTTTGATTTTGAATGGATTTCAGCTCCCGAGTATTGGGATAAACCCGCAATTCATCACGTTCACGCATGTCACGATGGAGTCAGAAAAGTACATTTGTGTGAGGGAGACGTCCCCGGCGAATAGTGTTGTGATCGTTGATATGAATATGCCTATGCAGCCGTTGAGGAGGCCCATCACTGCAGACTCCGCTCTGATGAACCCTAACAGCAGGATTCTGGCCCTTAAAGGTTCCTACTGATTTGTCTTTTATCCGTCAATTTATTTATTTGGAGTCATAGATTCGCATGCCTGTTACTGGAAAGCATTTCTGTTTGTTTTTTAGTTTTTTGAATTTGTGATCGACTTTAGAATTCGGTGGTGCTCTCATTATTTATTCTTGGGTGTTCGGTGTTTGCCTTATATATATCTGTATCAATATCACTCACTAAATAACAAGCGGCATGAGACAATAATTGGAAGCAAGATCCTTATGCACTCATATTAGGAGAGAAATCCTGAAATATTTACTAACAGATCACTTCCACCTATCACTATGTTAGAGGATATGAAGTCAGTGATCTAGAGGATCAGGGAAATGTTCAAACAGTCGAGCACTTGTCTAGATGTTTTGATTCTGATATAATTTTTATAGTGAGATTTGTTTCTCATGCCCTTAATTAGTTACTGACTTGTGAGTACTATCTGAATATTGTTGGTCTTACTATAGGGCATTTGTATTCAATGTACTTGACATATTAAAGGGGAACAAAATATGACATATTAAAGGGGAACAAAATATGCCTTTGTGGTGGAGCTTGTCATTTTATGAGAAGCACAGATAAGAGCATCGGTTAGTGGATCTGTTTGCTTTGAAACATGTCTCTGTAGTGGAGCTCCACCATTTTCGTATTACTTTCTGTGTGATTTGGTTACTAGCAATTTTGCATTTGATTGGTCAGAAGATTTTGATGGATCAATATAATTAGGTAGAAGGATAGAAACTACAACAAAAATAAGAAGGAAAGAAAATGGAAGAGGAAAAGGAAGTGGAGGGAAATGTAAATGAGAAGAGAGGAAGACAATATATTGCAAATAAAATACCAAGCTTAACCAGTAAAAACAACTTGAGTGAATAATACAGCTTCTATACATCAGGACCTGACTATGATGGACATTATGCATTAGGTGTGACAATTATGATCAACAACTTCCATTCCATTAATTGTTGGTATAAACATATTTGAATCACTGTAGAGTTAGAAAAGGTCAACCATTCAGTTCAGATTGAGGTCCAACTATGATGAAAGAAAGGTGCATATTACGTATGGAGCATATTTTTTCCTCAATTTGCTCTGCTTTCGGCAGTTTTTTTTTAAATAAAGATTGAATTTTTCTCATAGTTTTTTGTGTGCATGCGGTTATCTGTCTGTAAAATACCAAAATTAGTGTGTGAACCCTAATTGCAGTTATTGTATCTTTTGGTCATTTGGTTTTGATGCATGTTTTGGGGTTCTATAATGAAGATTAACATCCATATCCTACCATATTGGACATTAGCTAACCCTTTCCTGGCTATCGTTATGATTAATTGAATTTACCTTTTGTTGGATATAAATTTGATTTATCCATGGAATTTATCATTTGAGACCTCAAATCGATAATATTTATATCTATCTTTGCTAGTCATCATAGTACTTATAATTGCAGATTTTGACTGAGTCTATCCTCTAATATGTTGCAAGCTCTTTTGTCCTGGTAGCGTTCCTTATGATACTCTTTTTTTCCTGTAGCTCAACTTCCTGGAACGACTCAGGATCACTTGCAGATATTTAATATAGAGGCAAAACAAAAAATAAAATCACATCAGATGCCGGAGCAGGTAAACTCTCTGTTTCTGATCGATAAATATGGTCATTCCTTTCTTTCCACCATTTATTTGTCTTTTAATTGTTTGTAGCCTTGATTGATTTAATTATCAGAAATTCATCTTTAGAAATTTGAAATTTTTGGTAGGTTGTCTTTTGGAAGTGGATCACGCCCAAGATGTTAGGGCTTGTCACCCAAACTTCTGTGTACCATTGGTCGATTGAGGGTAATCTTCGTTTTTTTATTCTTTAGGTTCTTATATTGCACATTATAATGACTTGATATTGGTAAGCTGATATGTCTTTTATATTCTCATGCAGGTGAATCGGAGCCGGTTAAAATGTTTGACAGAACAGCAAATTTGACAAACAATCAGATCATTAACTATCGGTGTGACCCCTCTGAAAAATGGCTTGTTTTGATTGGAATTGCACCTGGTGCACCTGAGGTATCCTTATTTCTTGAGTCTATCTTTCCTTTTAAACTCCTTTCTTTGTGTAAGCACTTCTCACATGCTCTTCACACTTATTGTATACATTGATGAACAAGAACTACACGCTGCTTTCGGAAATATTTTGACATTTGTCTTTCTGGTCCACGCCTTGTGCTTAGGATCAACTTGCAGTATCACAGACTGACAAGTGGTACTATTGTTTAAGAGATCATACGATGACAGTTTTTGTGTTAATATGGAGTTTTGTAATGTATAGTTTATTTAAACATTTTTCTTACATGGGCAAACTTTGTCCTGCTGTAAGTTTTAATGAGTGATGATAAGATACTATTACAATTTTAATCCTAAACTGGATAATGCAAAACAAGTTATTCCTGTTCTTGGTGACTGATTTAGATTGACAATGATATACCTGCCATCATCGACTAACTAGTTGTCTACGGTAAATTCTTTTGTGGTTCATGCATCATACATATGCTTGCATCAGCATTCTTACGCCTGCTTTATTTGGTTGCTAAAAAAGCAGGCATTCCTTTTATCATAAGTGGTTGTTGCGGAAAGTCATTCCATGTAAAAAGTCTTTTTCCCCTAGTAAGCTAGCAGTGGATCAATTAGATGCATACTGGTGGCAAAATTAAACCAGATGGGTGTTTATCCATTAGTCCACTTGCTGATAAAGGAAGATTTCTGTGTTTAATATATTTGGAAATTAATATATCCACTCATTTGGCATTCTTGGGCATTACATTTTCATTGTCAAAATTTTGTAATCATTGTATTTTGTAGATATACGGTTCTCACACCAATCTTTTCCATGAAATAATTACTTAGAATCTGGCAAAAGTTATTCCTCATGAATTAATTGTCTAGTTCTTGGAAAATCCTGTGAAATATCCCGGAAACACTATTTGATATTTTAATTTTGATTATTCTCTCAAGCAGTATATTTATTTTTCTTTCTGAGGGATGACTTTTCTCTTTCTAGAATATGTGACAATTTTTTTAAATCAGAATAGACCCTTTTATTCTATTCTCATCTGAGACATGTGTTCACTTGTAGAGGCCACAATTGGTGAAAGGAAATATGCAGCTTTTTTCTGTGGATCAACAGCGAAGTCAGGCACTTGAGGCTCATGCAGCTTCATTTGCATCTTTCAAGGTGAGATTATCTCACCATACCTGTTTTTTGGTTGCAGTAAGCTGATGAAAGACCCTTGGTATCGAATCATATATTATGGTTTTGCTTGCATTTTTTTCCCCTGTTGTTTCCTACACAGGTTGCGGGAAATGAGAACCCTTCTATTCTCATATGCTTTGCCTCAAAGACATCCAATGCTGGACAAATTACATCAAAGTTGCATGTAATTGAACTTGGTGCCCAGCCAGGTTGTTAACATTATCCTTTCATATAACCAATACTGAGAATTATATTTATATATTTTTAGTTTATTGTGTATATTGCATATGCTTTGAAAACCCTTTGCGTGGAGGAAATAAAATAATTTTCCACTCGTATGATTTAAGATAAAGATCATCAGAAGTGTGAAGGAAATTTCATGGTCAAGTAGAAGAGGGGAGGGAGTGAGCTCTTTCTAAACATGGTGATTTGTTGAAGGGTGTTAGGTTGGGGAAGTAGGACAGGGCTAATTAAGGATGTTTGTGGAAAGGACAATCAAAAGGATAGATGGTTGTCGGGAAAAGGTTAATGATTGAGGTTGCTGTGGTGTGGATTGTTGCAAGTATGAAGGGATAGAGCAGTATATGAGCTGCCACATTGGGAGATGGAGAGGGGCCCTCCAGACATATTGTGTAGGAGGTGACGCATGGGAGGGTAGTGTCAATTTAGTTGCTCACAGAGTGGTTAATGTTCTTGACAGGCAAACCTCAATCAGTTATTTTTTGGCCCAAGCAGGTATATTAGGTGCTTTTGATGGATGCTGTAAGAGGTGAGAGGATCTTCCAAGTTATGGAAGGGAATTGTTCCTGATCAGGAGAATGACCCAGGGTCTCTAATCACACCTACTCTCCTTTTGGATGCATGATGTGTGAATTTTGGTTAGGAAAGGGAAGGGTTATGTTTGATGGATGCTGGAAGAGGTTAGAAAATGCATGATGTCAGGGGCCTGGGGGGCAGGGGCTGGGTGCCAGAGGAATCCATGAGGTTCATGTGTTTGGAGGCATAAAGGCAAAGGGTGTTAATGTGCGGAAAAATGTCGAATATCATCACTGAATTGGGCATGATGGCATTGGAATTGAATGCTGCTTTATGCTTCTCTTTGTTTGCCGCAAACATGCTTTTTGCTGCTGCTTGATTGGGCTTACTAATTTGGTTTTGAGTCCTCTTTTTTCTGTTTTACCAAGAGATGGTGCTTTATGCTGATTTTGCATATATTTGTGTCTTTTTAATCTTTCTCTGATGTAATTACTGTCTGGTTAATATTCTTTTTCTTAGCTATTTGAGTGCTTTCATTTTGCTATCAGGTAAGCCAGGGTTCACAAAGAAACAAGCAGACCTTTTCTTCCCGCCAGATTTTGCTGACGACTTCCCTGTGGCGATGCAGGTAACACATGTAGTCTAATACCATTCAAAATGTTGAACTTCATTTAAATCATCAATTGATAGTGAATGTTATAACAACATAAATTTTCCATGGAAAGTCTATTCCAATGCATTTTCATCTGGCAGATCTCGCAGAAGTATGGTTTGATTTATGTGATTACAAAGCTTGGTCTCCTGTTTGTGTATGATATGGAGACAGCGGCTGCAGTATATAGGAATCGGATTAGCCCAGATCCTATATTTCTCACAGCAGAAGCTTCAACACTGGGTGGATTCTATGCTATTAACAGGAAAGGGCAGGTTCTGCTTGCAACTGTTAATGAAGCAACTTTAGTGCCATTTGTCAGTGGGCAGGTAAGCATGACTGTTGGCATTTCTTTAGTTTGCAGCTTTGATTGAAATAATTTTGCACTCAGGAATAGGTTGCTTTTTCAGCTGAATAATTTGGAACTTGCTGTAAATCTCGCCAAACGGGGAAACCTTCCTGGAGCAGAAAATTTGGTAAGATATCTCTCTGGCCTCTTGGTATTTATTTCCTGGACATTCAATGTAGGACATGATAATTGTGTTTGATGTATCTTGTCTCATGGGAGCATGGCAATGCCATTAACCATGTCTTTGTTATTAGTTGTTAATATAATTCGAAAATGCTTCCTCTCCTGTATATAGAGAATGCCATTAATGCTACCTGAAGATTAATTTTAATTTTTCCTGACTGTATCATGTCTGAGAAAGTGAAACCGGAATTATAGTTATGGTTAATTCTGTTCTTTTAATTTTTCCTGACTATAGCATATAAGATTAACCTACCGGAAAATTCTCATCTCTTAATGATGCATACCTGCTTCTTGGATGCTGTTATTATTACTGAATCTCAGTGGGTTTACCCATCAGAGGACATTGATGACTGCTAAGTATCTGTTTACAAACTTTTTTTTGGGTCTTGTAGTACAGTGACACTGATTTGAGACTTTTGTCTGTATGTTGCTTAGCTTCATGCTGTTCTTTGAAATTTTAAGCTGGATATTCTTCTTATCTTGAGCATTTTCTCAATCCAGGTTGTCCAGAGGTTCCAAGAGCTGTTCTCGCAAACCAAATACAAGGAAGCTGCTGAACTGGCTGCAGAATCTCCCCAGGGCATATTAAGAACACCTGAGACAGTGGCCAAATTTCAGGTGTTCAAGTTATATTTTTCTTTTACTGTTTCTGGAATTTAAACACTTGTCGATAATGCATGCTTCAATGTACTTGTCTGCTTGTTGCCTATTTGTACCTTTTTTATGTGTTTAATGAAATTAAAGAAATGATTATCAATATGCTTCTAAACTTGTACGCATTTTACAGAGTGTTCCAGTTCAAACTGGACAGACACCACCACTACTTCAATACTTTGGAACATTGTTGACCAGAGGAAAACTCAATGCTTTTGAGTCGTTGGAGTTATCCCGTCTTGTTGTGAACCAAAATAAGAAAAATCTCTTGGAGAATTGGTTGGCTGAAGACAAGCTTGAGTGTAGTGAGGAACTTGGGGATCTTGTGAAGGTATAGTGTGATTTTGTCCTGTACTTCTTGTTTATGACTCTGGATAAGTTCCCAACTGGATGCTTTATTTTCCTTACATTTCTATTAAAATGTCTAGTGCATGAATTAATTATTATTTTTGTATTAATATATGTTTTCTTTTGAAGACTGTGGATAATGACCTTGCATTGAAGATCTATATTAAAGCAAGGGTTACCCCGAAAGTTGTTGCTGCTTTTGCTGAGCGAAGGGAGTTTGATAAGATTCTCATTTATTCAAAGCAGGTGCTTGGTTTATGTTGAGTGCAAAAAGACATGATATAATATTAAGATATTGATTGTCTTTCTGTTTGCCTATTATGTTGGCAATTCCTCTTTCCAGGAGGAAATATATAATTTCTTCTCCAAATGTTGATTGGAATGTGAAATATTTTTATAATGGAAACATCTTGTCCTTGGGTTCAGGTTGGATATACACCAGACTATCTTTTCCTCCTTCAGACAATTTTGAGAACTGATCCTCAGGTAATGACTTTATTTATTTGCAATCTTGAGATAATTTATATCTGCTTCATGAAACTATCAAGAGTAAGTTGAGTGACCTAACAATTTAAACCTTTACTCTAAGGAGTAAGACTGTCAGTTTCTCTATCCAGGTTTTCTGAGTATATTTACCTTTTCTTTATTTGTGACATAGTTGTACAACAACTCACTTTCCTAGTCAGGATTCTGGGTTTTTGTTTGCATGGTTTTAATTCTTGTAAGCAATTCGTATGACAGGGTGCAGTAAATTTTGCTCTAATGATGTCTCAAATGGAAGGTGGTTGCCCTGTTGATTACAATACAATCACAGATTTGTTCCTCCAGGTTCACTTTTATTGACACAGTTCCTACAGCTTCTCTTTGAGCAATGCACATTGATGTTAGCATAGCAGGGTCATATTCACACTTGTACCACTAGCTCCTTTTTTTCATACATTCGCTGTCTTGTTGGTTCACTGAAACTGGTCTTTTTTTGATAATTTTTTATTTATTTCTTAGAGAAATTTGATAAGAGAAGCAACTGCTTTTCTGTTGGATGTTTTGAAGCCAAATCTACCTGAGCATGCCTTCCTGCAAACAAAGGTGGCGTCCCCTCCTTAAACTTCTAGTATGTTTATTTCCCTGGACAAATATTGCCCTCTCTAATTTTTTTAGCATTTTCTGCAGGTTTTGGAGATAAACTTGGTTACGTATCCTAATGTTGCTGATGCTATATTAGCCAATGGCATGTTTAGTCACTATGACCGCCCAAGGATAGCTCAGCTTTGTGAAAAGGCTGGCTTGTATGTGCGGGCTCTTCAGGTAGGATATTCTCTAGAAGTGGGAATCTTAAGCTTTAAATTTGCTGGATTTGCAATCTAACTCACATTTATTTTGGCAGCATTATTCGGAGTTGCCTGATATCAAAAGAGTCATTGTCAACACTCACGCCATCGAGCCACAGGTTTGTTGTTTGCTGCCACATTAATTGGTTGTATGATTCACAAACTCCTGAAATGAATTTCTGTTTCCAGGCACTTGTCGAGTTTTTTGGGACCCTTTCAAAAGAGTGGGCATTAGAGTGCATGAAAGATTTATTACTTGTAAATCTTAGAGGAAATCTTCAAGTTATTGTGCAGGTAATATTTCCCTCCTTGGTTTACATTATGATACTTTCATCTGTGCATTTGTTTAACAGTCTGGTATTTTCAGGTTGCAAAAGAGTATTCTGAGCAGTTGGGTGTGGATGCATGCATAAAACTCTTCGAGCAATTCAAGTCTTATGAAGGTCTCTACTTCTTCTTAGGGTCATATTTGAGTTCCAGGTATTGATTTTTAAGGAAAATTTGAGAGTTCTGAAGTGTGTACCTGCAACAGCAGTGCAGTTATGATGTGTGTGTTTTTGGTTAAACAGTGAAGATCCAGACATACACTTCAAATATATTGAGGCAGCAGCAAAAACCGGGCAGATTAAAGAAGTTGAGCGTGTGACAAGAGAATCCAACTTCTATGATCCTGAGAAGACTAAGAATTTCTTGATGGAAGCCAAACTTCCGGACGCACGGCCGCTTATTAATGTTTGCGATCGGTTTAATTTTGTTCCAGACTTGACACACTACTTGTATACGAACAATATGCTTCGATATATCGAAGGTTATGTTCAAAAAGTAAGATTTAATTTATGAAGGGCTATTCTTTAGATTAAAAGCCAGATTTCTGTATGAAATATTGATACTGTCTGCTTGTAGAAGATTACAACTATTTTCCTTATGTATGGTTTAAATAGGTTAATCCAGGCAATGCTCCTCTGGTGGTTGGGCAACTGTTGGATGATGAATGCCCGGAAGATTTCATCAAAGGTCTCATTCTTTCAGTCCGTTCCCTTCTTCCAGTTGAACCTCTAGTGGAACAGTGTGAGAAGAGGTGAGTTATTTGTTATCTTATGTTTGCTCTCTGAAGGACCTTTTTTCTTTGCTTTATGTCTAATGCTACTTTCTTTGGGATGTAGGAATCGTCTTCGGTTGCTCACACAGTTCTTGGAGCATCTTGTTAGTGAAGGGAGCCAAGATGTGCATGTTCACAATGCTTTAGGGAAAATCATAATAGACAGTAATAATAATCCGGAGCATTTTCTTACAACAAATCCTTATTATGACTCGCGTGTTGTGGGTAAATACTGTGAGAAGCGAGACCCAACTCTCGCGGTTGTTGCATACAGACGAGGACAATGTGATGATGAATTGATTAATGTCACAAATAAAAATTCTCTGTTTAAACTCCAGGCCAGGTATGCATTTTATGTTCCTTTAAACTTTGTTAGGTTCACCTGAAGTTGTCTTTTTGTTTATCTTAAAGATCCTGATATGAATCTTGAAATCTTTCTCCACAGATATGTTGTAGAAAGGATGGATGGTGATCTATGGGAGAGAGTTCTCCAACCTGACAACGAATATAGGAGACAGTTGATTGATCAAGTTGTTTCAACTGCATTGCCTGAAAGCAAGAGCCCAGAGCAGGTTTCTGCTGCTGTTAAAGCTTTTATGACTGCTGATCTTCCACATGAATTGATTGAATTACTAGAGAAGATTGTGCTCCAAAATTCTGCATTCAGTGGAAATTTCAATTTGCAGAACCTTCTGATTTTAACTGCTATCAAAGCGGATCCTTCTAGGGTCATGGATTACATTAATAGGTTAGACAATTTTGATGGCCCTGCAGTCGGTGAGGTTGCTGTTGAAGCACAGTTGTATGAGGAAGCTTTCGCTATTTTTAAGAAATTTAACTTGAATGTGCAAGCTGTTAATGTACTCCTTGACAATATCAGAAGTATAGATCGTGCTGTTGAGTTTGCTTTCCGTGTAGAGGAAGATGCTGTTTGGAGCCAAGTTGCAAAGGCCCAGTTACGGGAAGGGCTTGTGAGTGATGCAATTGAGTCCTTCATTCGTGCAGATGATGCAACTCAGTTTTTGGATGTCATTCGAGCTTCTGAGGATGCTAATGTGTATCATGATTTAGTGAGGTATTTACTGATGGTAAGACAAAAGACAAAGGAGCCAAAGGTTGATGGTGAACTCATCTTCGCATACGCGAAGATAGATAGGTTGAGTGACATCGAAGAGTTCATTCTAATGCCCAACGTTGCTAATCTCCAAAATGTCGGTGATCGATTATATGATGATGAACTATATGAAGCTGCTAAGATTATATTTGCCTTCATTTCCAATTGGGCCAAGCTTGCTAGCACACTTGTTAAGCTAAAACAGTTCCAGGGTGCTGTTGATGCCGCTCGTAAAGCAAACAGCTCAAAGACATGGAAGGAGGTCTGTTTTGCTTGTGTTGATGCTGAAGAGTTCCGTTTGGCGCAAATCTGTGGGCTGAACATTATCATACAGGTATCTCATTTACTGAGGCGGCTATATTTCTTACTGCTATCTGGTGTGTGTTTGGTGTTGCATGGAAAACCCATTAATTGCTATATGTCTATAATATTTTGGTTAATATTTGGCTTCGGGTGAACTCAACTATGGTTGTCTTGTAAAGTGTACTTAAATAACTAGAGGCTGATTAACTTTGGCCGAGTTGGTTGATTGAGGTTTGTTTAACTGAGTCTTATTTTACAACTAGAGGTTCAGCCCAAAGTAAGTCACAGTGTGGTAATTTAACTTTCGTTACATTCCATCACTTTGTGAACTATTAGTTTACATTAAATGAAAATTATTGCCATATAAAGAGTGATACAGAGTAAGCGGGATGCAATTTTGTTTATATGTTGTACTTATTTGGCTTTTAAATCAGAGAGCATGTTTCACAGACAATAGCCAACTTTTTTTTTTTTTTACAGTTTTGGTATTACTGCATGGTTTCTAGAGGATCTTTCTCTTTTTGGCAAAAGCTTAAACTTCTTTATACTAATGTTGTAGGTGGATGACTTGGAAGAGGTCAGTGAATATTACCAGAATAGAGGATGCTTTAACGAACTAATCTCTCTTATGGAGAGTGGGCTTGGTCTGGAGCGTGCTCATATGGGCATCTTCACAGAGTTGGGAGTTTTGTATGCTAGATATCGGCCAGAGAAACTTATGGAGCACATCAAACTTTTCTCTACTCGCCTCAACATTCCCAAGCTTATTCGTGTTTGTGATGAACAGCAACACTGGAAGGAACTCACCTATCTGTATATTCAGTATGATGAATTTGATAATGCTGCCACCACAATTATGAACCATTCTCCGGATGCATGGGATCACATGCAGTTCAAAGATGTTGCCGTCAAAGTTGCAAATGTGGAACTTTACTACAAGGCGGTGCATTTCTATTTATTGGAGCATCCTGATCTTATCAATGATCTTCTTAATGTGCTTGCCCTTCGCGTGGACCATACACGTGTTGTGGATATAATGAGAAAGGTACGCTGATGAAGCTGTTGGGGTCCTCTTACCTGAGCATCTTCTCACCCTAGAAACAGAAAAAATTGATATTTTAAGCTCTTATTATGTGGTTGCTTAATTTTAATGTTCCTTTCTGACTGTTTCAGGCTGGCCACTTGCATCTTGTGAAGCCATATATGGTTGCTGTCCAAAGTAACAACGTGGCTGCTGTCAATGAGGCTTTGAATGAAATCTATATTGAGGAGGAGGATTATGAGAGGCTTCGAGAATCTGTTGACATGCATGATAACTTCGATCAGATTGGTCTTGCTCAGAAGGTAAGTAAATTGTATTATTTTTTTGACATATTCGGTGTTCATTTTGCAAATGAGCTTGTGAGATGATGGCCTGAGCAGATTGAAAAACATGAGCTTCTTGAGATGAGGAGAATTGCTGCATACATCTATAAGAAGGCTGGGAGATGGAAGCAGTCAATTGCTCTGTCCAAGAAGGACAACCTTTACAAAGATGCCATGGAGACATGCTCTCAATCTGGTGACCGTGAGCTTTCTGAGGAGTTGCTAGTTTATTTCATTGAACAGGTAATTGTTTTGTGTTTCTTATGAATCAGACCAGCCTCATCTGTTGTTTGAAACTGTGATTGCAATACTTCCCCTATGCGATATAGATTTTGAAGGTTCATCTTATTGTTTTGGTGCATATAATCTAGGACTTCAATGAAATGGAATCCCTTATAATTTAGAAATTGCATGAAAAAGAAATCCCTGAAAACTTATCCAATCACACATCAGTACAGGAAATTTGTTTATGTGAAGTCGATAAAGCAAAGTACATTTATGGACTAGTATTGGCTATGTATTAGCAGCAATAATTTTGTGTGCTTTAATGGTGAATAGATCACTGATTCTCAAGTATCCACAATATTTGTTATTATTTATTTTGACTTGATGCTTTGCTTGTGTATTTACAGGGAAAGAAGGAATGCTTTGCTTCTTGCCTCTTCATCTGTTATGACTTGATCAGGCCTGATGTTGCTCTAGAGCTTGCATGGATGAACAATATGATTGACTTTGCTTTCCCATACCTCTTGCAGGTTTGTTACAGATTGGCTGGTTGATTTGTTATCTTCTGTTGCTTTATTTATCACAAGCTATTTTAAGTTTGAAATAATTTCTCTTAGTTAATAATTTTCACCTGCTTGCCATTTTTTTTTTCTAGTTCATCCGTGAGTACACTGGCAAAGTGGATGATCTGGTGAAAGATAAGCTCGAAGCTCAAAATGAAGTGAAATCTAAAGAAAAGGAGGAGAAGGATTTGGTTGCTCAGCAGGTGGTTATCATATTCTATTTTCTGTTTCTGTGATATTTTCATCATTTAAGCCCATTGTAACACATTGTTATTTGCAGAACATGTATGCCCAGTTGCTGCCACTTGCATTACCTGCTCCGCCGATGCCAGGCATGGGAGGAGCTCCAGGGATGGGCGGACCATTTGCGGCACCCCCTTCTATGGGAGGGATGGGAATGCCACCAATGCCACCATTTGGCATGCCCCCGATGGGAAGCTACTAAAATCAACTTAATGGTTCGGCAAAGATTTGCCACAAATGACATTTTCATTTGAAAACCTTCAGTGCAGTGCTTCTGAATCAGTAGTCAGGGTGTTATTTGTAGTGTAGGTATGAACTGATTTACGTTTTTGTTAGCAGGCTATTTTTTGGTGTCACTGAGGTTGAGTTGAGGATTCAACTTTAGTGACTGACATTCATTCGATAAAAAAGAGGACTGTGCTGCCGGGGGGGCTTGTGTATAGTTCCCCCTTTAATATTTACTCAAGCTCAGGTGACATTTGTTTGTTGCCGCCCTTTTGTGTGATCTTAATCCCTGTATTCCTACACCTTTCCTTCTACCCATCCTTGCCGTATTTAGTAAATTTTGGATGACAGGAAACCTAAAACTTGTGTGGGTTTGATTATGACAGGATTATGTCGTTTGACTTTACATCATTTGCACTCTGCAGCTTTTTGGCCAAGCAAGGAGTTTGCTACTCAGGTTCCGTCACATCTTTTGTTCTTGTTCGAAGTTGGTCTTTGGTGTTACTATTGCTCATCTCACATTACTTTTGTATGATGTGATTCTTTGTAAATCTCTTGCTAGGTCTGTTCTATGATGAAAAACAGATTAATGGATGCAAATTATTTGAGGGAGAGAAATTTTCATCATATGGTTGCCTTTCATTCATCGGCTAGGTATAATATAAATCTGACTGAAAGTTTCTATAATTATTGGTATCATATGGTATCTATACTGAGAGGTTGGTGTTCTGTTTAATTATCAAAGTTCTTCTCTTACTCAAAGCTAAATGCGTAAAATAAAAATAATGATAATATTCCTTAAAAATAAATAAATCAATTTGTTTTACCGCTTGTTGATATGTTTGTTTTTGTGTGATGGTTTTATAATTTCTAATAATCATTTATAGAAAAAAATAATAGTATAATTTTTTTTTGTGGGCGTCTAGATTGGCCTCCGCATGATGGATAGCCGCCTACAATAGTAGGATAAAAGAAAATGATAATTATTAAGAGAGATGAAAAAAACATTATCAATTATCTTCTTCTTCTTTTTCTTCAGTAATAATTGAACCATATATATTCATCACTTTTATTATCTTTTGGGCTTGGGGATCGAAATGTCCATGAACAGCCCACTAAAAGATCCTCTCTTGCCTGGCGCGGGCCCCACACTCACCACCGCCTTCGTCTCTCTCTTTCACGCTTTTTCGTTTTCTTTTTCTCTCGTTCTATTTATATATGTTTTCATAAAACCCTAACATACTCCATTTCCTTCAAAGCCATCTGCGTGCCCTTTCGCTATCCTTCGTCTTACCCATCCATGGCTAGCAACGATCCCGAGCGCCGCGATGAGGGGGAGGCGCCCGAAGCCGCCGAGGACGAGGATACCGGTGCCCAGGTCGCCCCCATCGTCCGCCTCGAAGAGGTCGCCGTCACCACCGGCGAGGAAGAGGAGGACGTCCTTCTCGATCTGTAATTCCGCCTCCGTATTGCTTATCTCGTTCGAGATCTCTGAGGTTATGATGTGCTAATGTTTGATGATGGTTTTTTTGTTCTTTGGCAGGAAGGCGAAGCTTTACCGGTTTGATAAGGAGGGGAATCAGTGGAAGGAGCGGGGTACTGGGAGTGTGAAGCTTTTGAAGCATAAGGACACGGGCAAGGTTCGGCTTGTCATGCGACAGGCTAAGACCTTGAAGATCTGCGCCAATCATCTAGGTTTTTTTTATTATATTATGGTATTTTTTATCTCTCGTTGTTAGGGTCTGAGGTTTTGATGGTTTGATTTTTTTTAGTGAATCCATCGATCAAGATGCAGGAGCATGCTGGGAATGATAAGTCGTGCGTATGGCATGCCACTGATTTTTCAGACGGGGAGTTGAAAGATGAGATGTTCTGCATTCGTTTTGGATCTGTTGAAAGTGAGTGTTGGCATTTTTTTAATATAAAAAATTGTTCTTCAATTCATTTGAATGGATGTCAGGGCTTATGTGTGTATGTGTGTTTTGGGAAACACATACTCGAGTGTATAAATGATGAGCTGACTATGTTCTGAGTGTGTTTTTTTGATCATCGGATCTGCGCATAACTGTGAACTCTTATCTAGGGTTTTTGGTGAAAAGGGTATTGGTTTCTATTCAATAATGAACAATGTGGGGATCTTTAGACCTGGTTTCTGTAGCATGTTTATGAGGAGGATTTTCATTGATTAGTATGCTTGATTGCGAAGCATGCCTTTTGTTATTGTTTTGTGTAGGGTCCATAATAGGAGTGGATGCACACAGCTTCTTGGTTTTACTTAATAATAGAGTCCTTTTCTGTTCCTCTAATTTTCTTTTTTTTTTTACCTAGATATGGTTCTAATAATTGTTTTTATCATCTTTGATTTATGATATCAGACATTGTTTAGGGTTTATTAAATGATACATGCATTTTACCATATGTACGTACAAATAACATGCTTACTCTGGGGTCCTTGAAACCATTAATCTTACCCCCAATGTCTATGTAAGGAATCTATTCGGGTTATCAAGTGATTATTTGACTTATTTTCCATTATTTCTGAGTCAATTTTCATATGTTGTTGGACTCTTAAATCAGTCGTCTGTCTTTGGGTGGCTTAACTAAGTCTTCAACCATGGATAATCATTATTTTGATGCTGCAAATCTATGTAACATTGTGATTCTTGTTCTAAGTGTTCTCTTTTAATGCCTGTATATGGTGGAAGGTGTAGTTAGTTTATATAGTTTCTGGTTCCAATAACAGTGAAAACCATGAATGGTAATGGCAAATACATATATTCATGATTGATTCCTTGTGTTATTTGGTTTATTTTATCAGTGTCTGTTAACTTATTAGCTGTAATATCTAGATAGTACCATGTTATTTAAATACAAAATTATGATTTTGACCATTTTGAATCTTTAAGGAGGTTATTAACTATCCTAATTAAAAGTAGAATAACAAATAATGAATCTCCAAGATGTGTTGATTTCTTTCCTCTATTTGATGTCTGTTTGATTCAAATAATCATTTTATCATATCAAATATTTGTTTAGTTAATAGCTCTAGACTTGGAAATTGTCTAGGATTATCAATATAGGCTTTCTTCTTGATTGAATTAGATGAATGATGAAAATGTGATAAAAATGACCCACATGGAGATGGTATCAGAAAAGGAAAGGATAAGATAAGAATAAAGATGCAATCCAAATCCTATTCTTCTGGTTTCATTTAGAAACATAAGGGATAAGAAAAAACGAATATTGACCTTTCCAGTATTGTCAATCATGACGGAAAGTTGAAAGAGAGGGCCTTAGAGAACTTTTTTAGGTTTCATGTCAAGTGAGAACATTGGCTGAAATGCCAAACCTAGAATTTAATTAGTGATGAAATAAATTGCTTGCATGGCTCGGGAGTGTTTGGGGAGCTGTGGGCGCTGTGATGTTTCATATCACTGACGAGGTCATGCTTACTTACCACAAGCTGTAGTAATCTCTATTTCATACCTGTTTCCTTTTTGGCAAGGTTTTATTTTGTTGTTTTAGCAGTGAAATTTACTGCACTGTTGGATTGAGTATGTCGTCTTTGAACCCTTCGCACCAAATAGTTTCATTGGATATCATTTATTTGTCATTTTGTTCTATAGAGTTATCAGAAGAATCCTTAGAATGGGATTTCAGCTCAGTACTTCTTGTTTTAGAGTCTAAGACTGAGGCAGTTAGAGGCTATGCATGTTTATTCTTGGCACTTATGGTGACAATTGCATGTGCCTGCAAGTTTCCCAGAGGTTTTTCCCTTCATTACTTTTTATTATGTGTAACCATATATAGTCTTGTTTCAGACTGCAAGAAATTTATGGAGAAGGTTGAGAGCATTGCCGAGGACATCGGAAAGAATGAAGAGAAAGAAAGCAAAGAAGCCACTTCAGCAGCGGGCCTATTGGATAAACTGAGTGTTAGTGATGAAAGCAAAAGTAAGGAGAAGACCAAGGACGAGGCACCTGCTGCTCAGACAACCGAAGAGAAAAAATCTGATGAAGATGATAAGAAACCAGAGTAGCATCCTTCTGAAGCTCAAGCCTTATGTCCATGATATCTTTCCTGCTTCCTTATTGGAATACACTCATATTTTTCTCATGTTCCCCTGGATTTGGTTCAAAAGTGTGTGTAGATGTTAAGGGCGAGTTTTTGACTATTATCAATCTATTCTGTGGCCATATTCTGTGATTTCCTTCCCAGACTCTTTCAAGTGTCTTTTCATCATGCTGTTAGGGTTGGGTCCTGTTTGAGTGCTGGAACTCTTTCATTCACTTTTTGAGTTGTTTGGATTGGTTACTGGTTGTGTTAAATTGCACGGTTGTTGGTTGATGTTTTTTGTTGGTATTGCTCTTAATTCTCGCTCTTTGAATTGTCTGATGTGTTAGCCAAAGCATTGTGTAATTGCATTGCAGAAAAAAAAAAAGTTAATTGAACTTTCCAAATGATTGCTTTTGCAAGAAAGCTTATTCAGAAAAATTTGTGTGCGAGGAATACCGTTGTGTTTGGCCTATTTTTCCGGATAAAATATGTTAATTTTAGAGGAAGTGCATTTCATTTGTTTTATTTATTTATTTATTTTGCTGTGTAAATAAGATATAGTAAACAATTGTTAATTGTTAATTTTGTTCACTAATTAGAATTACTTGGGGAAATTTATTTTTTAAATTTCACAAGACTTAAACTGTCATAACATGAATTTTTAAATGATTTTCCAAAGTACTATATTGAACAAAATTCAAGAAAAAAATTATTTTTGATCATTTTGTCAGTGGATTGTCACTTGTATATAGCTGCTCAACTGACAATTGTTTGGCGAAATAAATTGCATCCAAGATGCGCATTGACATAAATTATGAATCTAAACATAAAATTTGAATATGTATATATATATATATATATATATATATATATATATATATATATGTTTTTAACCAAATTTAATTATATATGTCTATAACAAAACCAATTTTATACAAACCAAATTTAATTATATACGCTCAAGTCCAATTTTTTAAATATTATAAATAAATTTATAAACAAAAAATAAAACCAGACTACTATACTGAATATTTGTCAATAATTATTATTACAACAACAAAAAAAATACAAGTTTTATATCTTTTCCCAATTTATGGCCCAAAATACCCCCGTTCAATGGCGGCTTAATAATAGACAAAACTTTTGTTCCCTAAATACCCGTGTGCTCCTATAACTAGCTAACTTTTCTTAGTTTCTCAAAATTTTGGTCTTTGTTCCCAAATTACACCTCTTCAGGATCCCTCTCCAGTTATTATATCTCCTGAATTTATAAATCCCTAATCCAAAAAACCCTCTTTTTATTTTATTTTATTTTCTCAAAACCCTCGCTTTCGATCTCTCCCCTCTCTCTTAGGTCAGCTTCCCCTCTTTGATCGATGCGTCTTTCGTTTCTGATTGGTGTATGATCGCATTTTTAGTATCCATTAGCTGCAATTACGATGTCTTGCATCAATTTGCATTTGTTGTTGTTGTTGCTGTGGCAATAACGAGTGTTTTCTTTTTCTTTTTTTGGGAATTTTTTTGGGTTAACTGTGTGGCTTTCTCAGCTTTGATCTGTTATTCATGCGGTTGGTTGAAGAGTATCGTTTCGCAACTGCTTGCGAGTTGGATTCTGCTTCTATTCTTGATTTTTCGGTTTTGAATCTTGTTTATTGCTCGCTTTCAATTCCATGTGATTGTGATCATTGAATGCGGCTGTATTATGAACTAGTAGGGTTGTGATTTTGGTTGGAGATGTTGAATATAACTTGTTTCCTGCTATATGATCAGTTTGATTTGGGATTTGCTGTGAATTAGCTTGGTTAGATAGTTGTGGGGTTTGTTTTCTGTTTTCTGGTCATTGTTTGAATGACAGAATGATATTTTGGAGTGAGAAGTTTCAATTGCTTCTGTTTTGCTTTCCTGGTCTGTAAATCTGGATGTTTGTGAAAAGTGTCACCTTTCTTCCACCGTTTTTGGGAATAAATTCTCATATGGGATTTGATCATGGGTCAGAAATGAAAATTTCTTGCAGATTAAATTGTTGCCTTTTTAACTACCTGCCTACTAATCTTCTCAGTATTTTGTTAAGATTTTAAGACAAAAGTTTATGTTCATGTTATCTTTACTCTTCAAGCAGAGTGATTGATGCAAGTTTTGCCTAATGCTGTGATAGTCTTACTGCCATGCATCATGTTACTATTCTTTTCTACTTGTTTACTTCCTTTTTTGTTTACCATTATATGGAGATTAAAATTGGCGTTTTAATGCTAGTTTTTCCAGCCTTCATCTATAACTGTTAACTCATAGGCTTGTTCTGGACTTCTGTCATAAGTTGGCATTTTGATCTTGTTGATTTTTCTTTGGTTCCTCATATCTGCTCAATGAATTTGTTATAATTGTGACAGGTCCTGTGGTTATCTCTCTGAACTAGAAACATCAAGTAACCTTCAATCAAGATGGTTAAAGTTGCAGTTTTGCATCAATAATATGTCTGTTTACTATGTTGTTTCTTTTTTGTAACTTGAAGACACAATACTGAATTTGTAAAGAGATGGCAGCAAGTAGTAAATTTGACCTACCATCAGATAGCCCTGATGGGTCTACTTACATGAATGGCCCGCGCAGTTCTGATACATAGCTTCATTTAATGTTGTAGATTTTGTTGAAGATTTCGGAGAAAGCCAATCTCAACCGTTCATGGAGTAATTTGGCGGTCCCACTGCAGAACCTTGATCCAACCGTCCGTTGCTTTTGTATAAAATCTTAGAAAGAGATGTAAGGAGGAGCATGTGAATTAGAGTGGAATCTCTCAGGTACCCACATCCTCTTTCTTCTCTGCCTCTTCTCCTGCCCTACTCTCATCTCTTCTACCCTAATTTCTTCTAATCCCATCCATTACCACCTATCATTGGTATCAGAGCTTCGATCCCGGCATGGCAAACACAAGCAAGAAGCAAGATCTTAAAGATCTTGAAAACCTGATTAAAGAAACGGATGAAAGGCACTCTAGAGCTATTCAAGAAGTCAGAGAAGAAAACTACAAAGCCATGGAAGAAATCAAGTTGATGATCGCGGGTATCACTTTACAAAACAATGAGGTAGCTTCTCAAACTCAATCTCAACAGCATGTAATTCCTAATAACGGTAATGGTGATGGAATTCTTGGATCGGGCCGGAACTATCACACTATGAGCCACTACACAAAACTAGAATTTCCTAGATTTAATGGAGATGGGTTGAATGAGTGGTTATATAGAGTGGAACAATTTTTTGAGGTTGATTCTACAGTGGAAGCCCACAAGGTTAAAATGACATCAATACATTTGGAGGGAAAGGCTCTCAATTGGCATCAATCTTTCTTGAAGACAACGGAGAAGGGTAGATTGGTGACTTGGAGGGAATTTGTGGGAGCCTTAACTGCTAGATTTGGAGAACAAGTGTTCATTGATCCTGTATCTGAAATCAAGAAATTAAAACAAACTGGGTCCTTACAACAGTACTTAGAGGAGTTTGATATGTTGTTCAGCAAGGCAGACTTAAATGAAGCTCAGGCTCTTAGTCACTTCTTGGGAGGATTAAAGGAAGAAATCGAAATGTCAGTGAGACTCTTCAAGCCAACGAATCTACAATCGGCATATGCGTTGGCTAAAATTCAGGAAGTGTTGTGGTCTAAGAGGAATGCAATAGAACATGTTAGCAGAGCACAAGAAGGTAGCACTAGAACTCAGTCCTCAGGAGCAGTTGCAAAGGCATTGACCAATTTCAATGATAGTGCTAATTCAAACAAATCAGTTGCAACAATCTCTACAGGTGCAAGTAATTCCACTCTAAGGCAGACAAGGAAATTGTCTAGTAGGGAAATTGAGGAAAGAAGGCAGAAGGGATTATGTTTCGGGTGTGACGAAAGATTCACGCCGGGACATAGATGTAAAAGGAGGCAGTTTTTTATGTTGACAGTTGAAGCCGAAGACGGGGAAGACGCCGAAGTGGGCAACGAGCAAAATGATCTGGAGTTAGGCGATGAAACTATACTTCCTCACTTATCTCTTAATGCAATTAATGGAACTTGTGATTTCCAAACCATGGGGGTCAAGGGATGTGTGGGAACTAGAAATCTATTCATGTTGGTAGATTCTGGAAGCACTCACAATTTCATGGATGTGAATGTCGCCAAGCAGTTGGGATGTCCCTTGGAGAAGGTTGCGGAACTGAAGGTGAAAGTAGCTAATGGCGATCAAATATCTTGTAAGGAAAGGTGCAAATCCTTCCAATGGAATATGCAGGGAAAAAAATTCATGGGTGATTTCCTGATATTACCTTTGGATAATTACGACATGGTGTTAGGGATTCAATGGTTGCTTGAGTTGGGAGATATAACTTGGAACTTTAAACAGTTACGGATGAAATTCCAAGTGAATGGTCAGGAATTGGTGCTAATAGGAGAAGCAGATAATAACATTCAGATGATTTCCAGTAAAGGGCTACAAAAGTTGTTGATTAAGAATTCACAGCTGTCCTTGTCACAGTGCTTTGCCTTGACAATGCAGAACAATAAAAAATCAGCCCAAGCTATGAACTCTGATCTGAATATTCAGGCTGCTCAGCTGCCAGTAGAGATTTGCAAAGTTTTACAGAAATTTTCTTCAATTTTTCAGGATCCTAAGAGGCTACCACCTCACAGACAACAAGACCATAGGATAAGGCTCAAGGAAGGAGCTCAACCAGTATGTATAAGGCCTTACAGATACGGTCCTCTGCAGAAAAATATTATTGAGAAGATGACTCAGGAGATGCTAGATGCATGCATAATTCAGGACAGTAACTCCCCATTCTCTTCACCAGCAGTGTTGGTAAGGAAGAAAGACAACTCATGGAGGTTATGCATTGACTATAGAAGCCTTAATAAGTTGACTATCAAGGATAAATTTCCCATCCCAATCATAGAAGAGCTGTTAGATGAACTAAATGGGGCTGCAATCTTCTCCAAATTAGACCTGAGGTCAGGATACCACCAAGTCAGAATGCACCCGGAGGATATCTATAAGACGGCATTTCGAACACACTTAGGCCATTATGAATTCAAGGTTATGCCATTTGGTTTAACCAATGCACCTTCAACATTTCAGAGTCGTATGAATACCATCTTCAAACCGTATCTCAGAAAATTTGTCTTAGTATTTTTTGATGACATTCTCATCTACAGTCGAGATGTGTGTCAACATGCTTCTCATCTCCACCAAGTGTTCCAACTGTTGTTAAACAATGTTTTATTTGTGAAGTTTAGCAAATGCAGTTTTGCAGTTCAATCAGTGGAATATCTTGGTCATATTATATCAAAGGAAGGGGTAAGCACCGATCCAAAGAAAATCATAGCTATACAAAACTGGCCACAACCTTCTACGATCAAGCAAATGAGGGGGTTTCTCGGCCTTGTGGGATATTACAGGAGATTCATAAGGGACTTTGCTCATTTGGCTCAACCCTTAAATTCCCTATTAAAGGGGCATCAATTATTTCAATGGAATGCGGAAGCCCAACGAGCTTTCGATTTCCTCAAACAAGCCCTCACTTCTGCACCAGTACTTGCTCTACCCAACTTTGAACAAACCTTCATAATCGAGACTGATGCATCTGGCTCGGGAATAGGTGCAGTTTTACAGCAAAATGGGCATCCGATAGCCTACATTAGCAAGATGTTATCACCCAAACACCAAGCATTACCAGCCTATGAAAGAGAAATGTTTGCCATCCTTTATGCAGTCAAGAAATGGGATCAATATCTGGTGGGCAGACACTTTATAATCAAAACTGATCACCAACCATTAAAGTACATGTTGGAACAGAAATTAACGACTCCGAGTCAATACGTGTGGTTGTCGAAATCGATGGCATATGATTACGAGATTCAGTACAAACAAGGCAGAACCAATCAAGCAGCTGATGCACTTTCTAGGATGCAATCTCAAGAAGTTAAATTGAATGCTATCTCGTCTATATCTGCAGATTTGTGCGACCAAATCAAGGCTTCATGGCAGGAAGACAATCAACTTAGCAAAATTATACATTGCCTACAGCAAGGAGTCGCTTCTTCGCATTTTTCATGGAGGAATGATCAACTAATGTGGAAGGGTAAATTGGTTGTCGGTAGGAATTCGGAGCTTAGGCAGCAACTTCTGAATTATTTTCATGGAAGTTCTATTGGTGGGCATTCAGGTATTCACGCCACTTATCATAGATTGGCTGCAGTGTTATATTGGAAGGGCATGTGGAAGGAGGTAAGGGAATTCATTCGACAATGTAGTGTTTGCCAGAGGTTCAAAACCGAAAACGTGGCATCTCCAGGGTTACTTCAACCTCTGCCTATTCCGCAATCAGTCTTTACTGATATCACTATGGATTTTATTGAGGGACTTCCCAAGTCTAAAGGAAATGATGTAATTCTGGTGGTAGTGGACAGACTCACAAAATATGCTCATTTCATTCCATTGTCGCACCCTTATGATGCTGCCAAAATAGCTCAATTATTCTTAGACAATGTCTACAAATTACATGGGCTACCATCTTCTATAATCAGTGACAGAGACCCTATTTTTATGAGCGTGTTCTGGCGTGAAGTCTTTAAACTGCAAGGAGTTGAACTCAAACCTTCATCTGCTTATCACCCGCAGACCGATGGCTAGTCGGAGGTAGTTAACTGATGCCTCGAGAGTTATCTGCGTTGCATGACAGGTGATCTGCCTAGGAGTTGGTGTTCATGGGTTTCATTAGCCGAGTTCTGGTATAACACTCGTTTCATTCAGCAATCAATATTACCCCATTCCAAGCTTTGTATGGAATACCTCCTCCAATACATGTGCCATACTTCCCAAAAGACTCACCTATAGCCTCAGTTGATCGTCTTCTACAGGATAGGGAATCAATTATTCAGCTGCTTAAGCACTACCTCCATAAGGCTCAGCAGCGCATGATGTTACAAGCTAATAAGCACAGATCTGAACGTGCATTTGAAATTGGAGACATGGTATACTTAAAGCTACAACCGTATCATCAAAGTTCAGTAGTGGCAAGAGAGGTACCAAAGCTATCAGCCAAATACTTTGGTCCCTACAAAATACTTGATAAAATCGGCAAGGTAGCATACAAATTGGATTTGCCCTCCTCTGCAACCATTCATCCTGTATTTCATGTGTCCCAGTTGAGAAAGGCGCACACAAATAATCAGACAATAGTATCTTTGCCACCTTCTGCCACTCCAACGTCCTTGCTAAAGCCAGCTGCCATTTTGGAGAGACGAATGGTAAAGCGCGGCAATGCAGCTGCAGCTCAATGGCTCATCCATTGGGAAAACAAATCTCCTTCTGAAGCTACTTGGGAATATGCTGATGAAATGCGAAAGAGATTTCCTGGTTTCCCTTGAGGACAAGGGAGCTTTAAAGGGGGAAGTATTGATACATAGCTTCATCTAATGTTATAGATTTTGTTGAAGATTTCGGAGAAAGTCAATCTCAACCGTTCATGGAGTAATTTGGGGGTCCCACTGCAGAACCTTGATCCAACCGCCCGTTGCTTTTGTATAAAATCTTAGAAAGAGATGTAAGGAGGAGCATGTGAATTAGGGGGCGTTTGGTTGCAAGGAATGAAAAGGAGAGGAGTGAAAGAGTAATGAAAATGAAGGGGATTAGAAAAGTAATGGGAATGATAACTATGTTTGGTTGGAAGGATTGGAGAGGTAGTTTATTGGGAATGAGAAAAATGAAAAAAAGAGAATATGAGAAAATGACTATTATGCCCTTTATTCAAATAAATATTGTTATATATATATATATATATAATAATAAGTTATGATAATTATTTATTGAGATATTTATGTATTAATTATTTAAATATTAATTATTACCATAAAATAATTGTTATACATCAATATTTAACTTTAATAGATCACAACATCTCAAAATTTTTATTAATATAATTATTATTAACAATTAATTAACGGTTTAATATCCAATTTTTTTTTGTTATAATTAGAAATTAGTTTGCGGAACTAATTATATTTTTAAAAATATATATATACAAAAATAAATTACTAATATTAATTGGTTTTTTAAAATATCTAAGCATTTTCTCATAAAAAACTAAAAATTCAATATTTTATTAGAATAATAATTAAACATTAATAACAAAATGAGATTATACATATGAGAGATTTTTTTTAAAGCAAGAGCATTATGGACATTTTCTTTGATCATGGTTCATTTTTTTCCCAATCCTCTCTTTTTTTTGGATGATTATGATTCCTTCACCAAACATTCTCCATTCCTTCCCCAATTCCATTACTCCACCTCCAAAACAAGGGTTTACTGATTCAATCCCTTCCAATCCTCAGGTACCCACATCCTTTTCTTCTCTGCCTTTTCTCCTGCCCTACTCTCATCTCTTCTACCCTAATTTCTTCTAATCCCATCCATTACCACCTATCAAGTTCTCACGGTGCTGCTTCATTGGAGAGGGTGGGAAGCTTTCGTGAGGGTTCAGAGAATCGAGTGTCATCCTCACTTCCGAGCATGTCTAGATCTGGTTCAACACTATCCCAAGGTGACACGAACAATCTAGTTCAGTCTCTTCTTTCAGATTTAAAACCGGTGGTTTTGGAGCCAAGGTTACCTAGAGCTGGGGAGCTAAAAAGAGGAATTAGTTCCATTCTTGGTGTCTCTCCTGAAGATTCTGTTCTTGCTTCAGTCAACACAAAGCCTTTGCCTTCTTCATCAGTGGAGGAACTCAAACGTGTGAAGGGTAATCTGAATGAGAGTTTTTTCAAGGCGAGGTATTCTGCTTCTTCTTCATTTTCTTCTTTTATGCCACAAATTTGTCACCTTTAGAAATCTAAATTACAGTTTTTAAGTTTTGTTTCATTACGCATTTGATAGTAATTGTTTCCTATATTGAGTACTCCAATGGGTTTTTTTTTTTTTATCTTATCATGATATGTGTGTGTTTTGGTTTTTGTGCTTCAATTTGGAATATTGGTGTTTGTTTTTTTCACTTCCAACTGATGATTATATTTTTTTAAAATTTTTTTATCCCACAAAATTTTGTTAGGGAACGAGTGAAAGCGTTTAGTGATGCAGTTTGCAAAATTGATAATTATCAGCATACACAGTCGAAAAAGTGTTCTCGAGCTGCTATTTCATCAAATGATCGCTCTAATGCATTGTTTCCTAGTGCTAGTATGGTCAAGGTGGCCCCTCAGGGTCATATGAGTCCCAATATAGGGTCTCAGAAAATAGAAGAGAAGGTGAAAGCTACTGTACCAAACAGGAGAGCTCGAACATCTATGGTGGAAGGAAGGGTAGGTTTTGGGAATTAGCATTTTCAATTTGTTGTGGGCTTTGTTGTTTATAATCCCTTGCGTTTATTTAATCCTTGTGGTTATAGATTATTTATTTTAACCAGAAGCTTAGAAAGAACTAAATTTGCCTTGAATGACATACTACTGCTGAATTTGCTTGTTTTATTTTCTGATATACGTGGTAGACACCTTCTGTCTAAGGAATGTGAAACTTAAATTTGTAATTCTTCCTGTGATATGATTGTCATAAATATTCTCTGACCTGGTTCTGTTTAGAAAATAATTTTGAGTATAAATACTGTTTAAACAAATGAGAAGCATGCGTCCTGCAATCTGTCTGGAAAAGTTGTCCATTGTGGGGACACATGTAGGTTTATGATTTTGATATTTACTATGTTATATAGTGGGAGGCAAGTACATTGGGCTGTTCCCTTAAGTCTTTGGTGACTGGGGAATGTTTGCAATTTCATTTTGTACTAGAGACATTATTTTTATAATGGGAAGGTCTTTCTGAATGATTAACTCCTTTTGTTTTTATTTGATTTAGATGGATGCACGGGCTAATGGTATTTCTAGACCATCTGGCCTTCCTGATACGGGCAGAGAGATGTTCAAATTTGTAAATAGTGGTCCAGCAACATCAGAAGAAAAAGGTCGGGCACTAACATCTGAGGGTGATGAATCGGAGAAACCAAGGTTAAAGAAGAAACGCTCTGTGATTAAATCAGATGGCGCTGGAAGTGCTATTATGGCTAGAGCACTTGATAGTGACAGGGAGACCAAACGGGTAATGCAACCGAAACTTGGTACTGATGTACGGCCGAGACTAAATAATACCCATGGTTTCAGGTGTGGTAACTCTTCTCATCATATTTGCATGGTTATTTGTGTTAATGTTCCAGTAAAATATAATTGTTCTTCATAAAAAAATTTTAATATGCAGGTCTGGTCCTGCATCTGGAAGCATTAGAATTGGAAAGTCCGATCCAACTTCCCAACATAATAATCTTGGGATGAGGCCTTCACCTAGAAGTGACCAAGACAACGGCTCACTGCCTAATGACAGAAGAGATCGTCTAATTGGTTTAGATAAGGATGGTGCCACCCTCAAAGTTGGTAACAAGTAAGAAACTAAGGAGGACACGCATTTGCTTGAACCTTTTTTATGCATTGAACCCCATTATATATGGCATTGAGTAAAAGTATTATCTAGTTTCACATTTTATTGCAATGGACTCAGGCAAAGCACAAAGCCTAATGTCTACAGCTGCTAAAAATCTTAGTCATTTTCCCTCTGAATTTATTCCTTTTATGAGGAAAAAAAAAGTTGTTGTATGCCTATATCCATTTTTTTTCTTGAGAGATGATGCTCATTACATTATAAAGTCTTCTTGTTTCTCATTTACCATATAGATTACTTGCTCATTTTTTTTACTTTGAATTCACAGGCAAAATGGCAGTGAAGAAAACACAACTGGTGGTTTATTAACAAGGTTAAACACATCTGTTCGGGCTCCCAGATCAAACTCAGGTTCTCTGTCAAGGGCTTCCCCAAATCCTCATCGAGTGCTAGCAAATCCTGATGATTGGGACCAGGCACAGTTTACAAGTAAGGTCAATGGTTTTGGTGGGGCTGTTAATCGTAAAACCTCATCATCTCAATCAGCAGCATCACCTACACTTCCATCTTTTGGACAAAGGCCTCAAAAGATCGCACGTGTTGCAAGAAGATCAAATTTACCTCTAGTTTCAAATCATGATGAATTGGCCATATCTGATACACTAGAAAATTCATCCATTAAGGAAGATGGGCTTGGGGTTGCAAGGCATTTGTCTTCAAATACTTCTCAAGTTAAATTAAAAATTGATCACATACAGCAGGCTACTCTTTTGGAAAATGAGGAGGCTGGTGTCACTGAAAGCAAGTCAAAGGATAAAGTTAATAAATGTAATGAGATAGAGGAAAAAACCACACCATCTCTGCAGAAGGTTGCATCTCTTATCTTGCCCACAAGAAAGAACAAGGTGCCTGTTGAAGATGATATTGGAGATGGCAATCGAAGGCAAGGACGGCTTGGAAGAGGCTGTGCTCCTGCATCTTCTGCGTGGCCTGCTGCATTCGAGAAACTAGATAATAATTCCACTTTAAAACAAACAAGAAGTGCAAGAATTAGTTCTGAAAAAATTGAAAGGTGATAAATATACCTATTTGGCCAATGGTTTCTAATTATTTTATGCACTTAGCTCATTTGATTTTTTTCCTTGCTTTAGCAGACTAGGTCGGCCGCCTTTCAAGAAATCGTCTGAGCGCAAGTGCCATACCCGTCTAAAGCATTCAGTGAACAATGCATGCTTAGATACTGTTGGTATGCTGATCAAGAATGTGACTTAATTCATTTATTCTCCTTTATGTCATTTTCCATCTTTTGTACTTAAACATTTGGGTTATTATTTATATGTCTCCAGGAGAATCAGATGATGACCATGAAGAGCTTTTGGCTGCAGCAAATGCAGCCTTGAATACAAGTAAGTTTTTTGGACAGAGTTCATTCTTGTTTATGTGTGTGCTTCGGCATGTGAACAGACAACTAATAGTGTCTGTTGTGCAGGGCGCGCTTGCCCCAACTCTTTCTGGAAACAATGTGAGCCCATCTTTGGTTTACTCTCTGTGGAAGATATAACATATTTGGCACAGCAGGTGATGATGTGGTTATAAGAATTTTTGAAGTTATCTTCGAGCATTTTTTTCAAGGTTATTTTATTTTAATTTGTATCAGCAGATCCACCCTGTAGATAATGAGATTTCTGCTAGTTGGTCCAGTATATATGTGGAAAATAGTGAGCAGAGCCTGAAGGGAGATGCTTCTGAACTATATATATATATATATATATATTTGTGTGTGTGTGTGGCAGCATCTTCCAAATATTGAGTTGAGAATACTTTATTCCAATTGTCGCATGGTAGAACACCTCATGAGTGAATCCTTTATGGTCTTTGTATGGGTTCCTGGAAATCTTTGCGTTTGCATGTCCAAGCATCCTGATCACTGAGCCTAGATGCTTTGACAATTGACAACCATGTGATTTTGTTAAACAATCTATTGCTTATTTTTTTTAGTTGTTTCCTTTAAACATTGGAAATATGTGATGAGCTTATTATGTAATTCCAGCACAACTGTTCTCTTCTTCAGGATGATTGCAGACACATTTCGCTGCCATCAAAATCTGCCCTTGGGTGTTTGGATGATTCTGTTCCTATGTCAAATGGAAGTATCTTGACTTCAGGCGAAAGTAACATCAAAATCAACAGTGAAATAAAACGAGACGAGCCTTTACTGGAGCAGTTAGTAAGTGGAAAAGGCACTCAAAGTGGCATTTCAATGTGCCAAGCTCTTCTTTCAGCTATTATTGAAGATGAAGATGTTGAAAATTTCTACTGTGACACTAGTACATCAGAGGAGTACTCTTATGCTGATGCTTATGTATATCGATCTGAGGTTGGTACAAAGTTAATTCAAGGGTTTTCAATTGCTTTGGTCTAACTACTTCCAAACTGTTGACATTACTCTTATTAATGGCTACAAGGTTCGCAATTGGATGTTCCATGAGGAACCACCACAAGACAAATTGGAAAGTAGTAATGGCTTGCTATACACAGAACCCAGATCCAGGCTTGGAAATTCACTTGATGATTTTTTCCCCAGCGGTGCAGTGTCACCTGACATTGCATGCACTGAATTCCAGTATAATCGAATGAGCATCAATGACAGGATTCTGCTGGAACTGAGTGAAATTGGTCTCCACCCAGAGCCAGTGGTATATATCTTTTCAAAACATTCCTTTATCTTGGCAATATAATTTTTTTTTCCTCATTTAATGAAATGTTCTCTATCTTTTAAGTTCTGGTTTTATTTATGCTTAAGATAATTGTTAATAACTTTGGTCTAGTACTTGCACACTATCTAGGTGCTATTAATCATCATATGTACTTTGCATTATGTTTATATTATGAAAGAAGTCTACTGTGTCACCTGAAACTATTGAGATGATAGGGTAAGTGACCATGGCTACTACTTGTACACTATCTTGGTGCTAATAATTATGACCTAGCCCTTGCATTGTATAGGTATTGCAAAAGAGAAAACTCTATTCGAAATCTTTGATTAGTGTTGTCAATACCTTGTTATCCAGTTGGAGTCTGTGTTTATGCAGGATATTGAGCTTTAAGGTTTGCCAAATCATCTTTCGTTTATGTTTATTAACCCAAACATCATATCTGTATTGTGTGTGTGTGTGTGCATAATTGTGCTGATTCAAGCATTTATGTTTCATTCATTCCTTTAATTAATTTGGGTGCAAGCCTTTCCTATGTTTCATATTTACTACATTCTCTTCCACACAGCATGTGTTGAAGATGATATGGTAATAGTATTTTCTAACTCTGCAAAGGCTACTCCTTACTGAAGTTCACATCTGATGGTCTTATAGATTATTGCCAGTTTTACAGCATATTGTGATCAAACAAAATTGTGAAGCATATTTTCAATATTAGCATCCAGAAATTCTATTTAATTTCCTGCACATTTTTTTGTTTTAATAATCTCCAGCCTGATTTGGCTCAAAGTGAAGAAGAGGATATTGCTGATGACATTACTAAATTAGAAGAGAGGCTTCATGAGCAGGTATTTCGTCTTATTCTTCTTCTTACTTTATTTATGTATGTTGTTGTTGTTATTCTTATTATAAGAATAATAATAATTATTATTATTCATTTTGTGTCATTCTGGGTTGATCTTCTTTCATCGTTTTGTTATTATTGATAGAAGAGGATCCAAGATCTATGTATTGTCATGAATGAAGAGGTACATATAGACAGATATGGTACCATATACGGTACTGTAGATATACAAGTATACATATACATACAAAGGTATACATATACGTCTAACAATTATCAGCTCTAAATTCCCACACTTTTTTAGCTTTATCGTTCACATCATCATGTACCTTATACACTATGCGTTGACGTAGATACTAATTATGATTGCCATTGAGGAATTTGTTGATGACATTATGGTATTACACCCTTAAGTTCTTTGAGGAATCTTAAAACAGGTTCGCTATTTTTAACTCAAGGGCTACTATCACAAATGTTCTTTCCTGTAGTACCAATCCTATCTGTGCAAGGCTTCTCATCTTCCACAGATGCATTTACTAAAATGTAGTATTAAGGCTTTTCAATACCAATCTCTTTTTGAAATCACTTGCAGAATGTTGCTTTGTGATTTCTGCTGATGTTGTTCACTTTCGTTTCCCATTTGTTACTGTCTGCTCTGTTGATCTTTTGGTTAGCTCCTATTATGCTTGACTGGAAACTTAATAGAAGCAACACTTATTTTGGAGTTATTATTATTGGTATATGTTTCCTGGTGAATAAATGATTTTAGAAAAATGCGCTTTGCAAATGAATATTTTTCTCTTGTTACAATAGGTTGTGAAGAAGAAAAGCTTATTACTCAATCTAGAGAAGCATGTGATGGAGGCAAGGGGAGATCAAGAAAGGTATAATCAAGTAGCACATATCACTGCAGATTATGAAGTCCTATTGCTCTACGAAATTCATTGGTTTCTCTTATAATTTGGTACTAAACTATTTGTTTGTTTATGAATAGGAAACTTGAGCGTATTGCGATGGACAAACTTGTTGGGCTGGTGCATGACAAATACGTGGTAATCAAACAGTGTTCATACCTAGTTGTTTATCTTCCTGTTCATCAATGTATTGTATTTTATGAGGTAATAAATTTTGGGGAAGAGGGAGAGGTGTGGGAGGGAATGCTAGTTAATTATAGTTATGGCTCTTTGGTGTGTGGGAGTATTCATTAGTTATAAACCTTATGGTTATGGTAGGCACAACTAGGAACAAGGTCCAGTCACCTGGTTGGTTTATTTCGGTTCAAATTTACTTCTATTTCTTTTTTGGTATAATTCTTTGAATAGTCTTTTTACTTTTCTAAATTTGCCTTTTTAGTCTCCCTCTTTTAAATTGTAACCATTTAGTTTCTCTACTATTCATGGGGACTGACATGGCTCAATTAAAATAGCAGAGAGACTAATAGTTTACAATTTAAAGTAGAGAGACTCTTTTAGTAAGTTTGGTAAAATTGGGGGAATGTTCTTGGAATTACACCACCTTTTTTAAGACCTTTATTAAACCTTTTATATGAAAGGTTTCTTATGCTTCAAAGACACGTTATCTACTTCTTCCCGGGAATTTATTTGACCTTTCTAAGATTGATTTTCGTGATGTACCAGGGTAAGATTTGTTACAGGAATTCTTTCTGTTTGCACTTAATGGGTAGCGTGTTTAATACCAAATTGTGCACCTTCAGTTTTATGCTTGCACGTGGAGTTGCACATACAACTCCTGAATTTTAATTCACACTTTCTGCTCTTGGAATAATTTAACACAGAAAACCATGTACTTCACCAAAGCCCTGCCATTTAAACCATTTGCTATATTAACTGATAGCTGCCACGGTGTGAAATTGAATTACAGGCTTGTTTTGGCCCTCATGCTGCTGGTGGTAAGCATGTGAATAAAAATACGAAGCTCGCCACGATGGCCTTAGTTAAGTGGACGTTAGCAAGATGTCAGAAATTTGAGAAGACAGGGACTAGCTGCTTTGACAAGCCTGCTTTTAGGGACATGTTCATCTCTGTATCTTCTCAAAATGCTGACATGGAAAGTATGGATGTTGCCATGGATGGTGAGGCTGCTAAGAGATTTTCTTCGGCTCAACACTCACAAAGAACAACAGGTAATTTGTGCCACTTCCCACTGAATATATGCCTTTTAGTGTTGTGCATCTGGAAAGACAAGGTTTCTCTTCTTGCTGCTTATATGGTATCTTTTTTTTTTTTTTTCTTTTGGCATCTCTTTTTACAGATCTCGGCACTTGTCTGGCCTCACAACCAGTGCAAGGGATGAATATGCTTGATAAGAGTTGTAACACTCTCCAACCTATCAACCCATCATCAGAGCAGGGATATGGTAAAGATGAGCCATGGTTGAACAGAGTGAAGAGGCGGGAAGTATTGCTCGAGGATGTGGTTGGTGGTAGTAGTAGCAACACTATAAGACCCCCCGCAGGCCTTGAAAGTTCTCTTGCAAGGGGTACAAAAGGGAAAAGGAGCGGAAGGGATAGAGGAGGGAAGGGGAGCAGTAAGGACCCGGCATCTAGAACTGTTACACTTAAAGCACGACCGTCTTTATCCAATGTCAAAGGTGAAAGGAAGAACAAGGCCAAACCGAAACAGAGGACTACTCAGTTATCTGCTTCTGTTAATGGCCTCCTTTCCAGGAATACAGAGCAACAACCTGATACACTATTATCTTCTTCCGGTCCTAAATCACAAGGAAAATCCGATGAGAACACTTTGCTTTCGGATTCTGCTGGAATGCAGAAAACATCTGATGATGTCGAGGCCATTGAGCTGGGCCATTTGCAAATACCTGAACTAGATGTTGAGGATTTCACTGGTCAAGCACAGGATTTAAGTACATGGTTGAACATTGTGGATGATGAGGCAATGCAAGACTTTGATTGTATGGGGCTGGAAATTCCTATGGATGACCTTTCAGATGTTAAGATGATGATATAAATGCCGTCACTCGTGTGGATTTTTGTAGCATACATCGAAGAAAGTATACCCGATGTTGCTGTCCGAGTAATTTCTCACTATATTTATTCTTCTTGCGGCTTATGAGAAGTTAATAGGGATCAAATCTGTCATGTCTCTCTGTTGTTCATGTAATTTTTGTTCATGTGGCCGTTGCTTGCAGAAATCTTTGTTTCTTGTTTTTTTTTTTCTTTGTTCTTGTCTTTTTGTCAAACAAGGTGGGTAAATGTTTGGTCATGCAAGATCTTTGTAAATACTTGATGCTGATTGACATTTTCCCAATCAGTGAGTTGTGGTTGTGACAATTGTATATACATTTTTTCTGTCAAATAAAATGAGATATTTATCCTGTTGGAATTGGATGCTTCCTTTGTGCAGATACTTTGCTTTTCTTGATGTTGTCCCTTGTGTCAACATCCATCAACTTTATTACCTCTTGACTCTCTTTCATTTGGATCACTTTTACTTGCTTCAAGTCAGCAGCATTTATTTCATTAAATGAAACTTTTACACACATTGTTTTTAAGCTTTTATTTATTTATTTATGATTGATATTCATTTTAATAACTTTTTTATCTATCTATTGGCATCAAAGCTTTCATACAGAATGTTAATAAGAGCACAATTATACAGAATGTTCATTAGAATATAAACATATTGAGATGTTAATTTCGTACAATTATATAAAATGTTCATAAAAGTATAATTTGTGTTGAGATAATAACTTTATGTTTGTACATATTTTTTAAGTATGATTTATTTATATTTTAATAAATAAATAAATAAATAAATAAATAAATAAATAAATATTACTGACATGTTATTATTTTGACTGGTTCTGCTCACTCTGATCCTTGATTGATGCATCAATTATTTGACACTTTGAAGGGGACCCAGCTTTTCTCATTATGTGAATTGCAACACTCCTATCCTCAAACTTTATATCTTTGATTCCTTTCATACACATCTCATTAATTAAACTTTGTTTACTAAAAAAAATGATAATTAAGGACTATGAGTTCACAAGTATCTATGATGCTTGCCGTTGGTTTTGTTATCCTTAAAAAATAAATATCCCCCTTCTTTGAACTCTTCTTCTTTTTAATTAAATAACTAATTTTGGTTTTAGATGACAATCCATTCCATTTTTTTAAGCACATATTTGTATCCCAAATCTATGGACTTTTTACTTTCATGTGACATTCAAAAAATAAATTAAAAAAAAAAACCCACACCTTGCTTTTAAAATACAACAATGCCCCCGGTCCCAATCATATGTGCATACACATAAGTTAGAATAATTCAAAAATAAAAAAAAATAATGAATAACCCTTCCGAATTCAATTTTAAGAATTTGACTAATTCGATCCTAATCATATGCGCATACACATAAGTCAAATTCATATCTCGAAAAAAAAAAACCATCTAATGGTGAGGTTTAGTCCAACCTTATATGCATATGAATTTTTCTCCTTTTGGTCGATGTGGATTTAACTCTAAACTGTCACTGTTATGTCTTGTAATAATTTTTTTCTTCTTGTTTTTACTCATTTATTTCTTAAAATCCATAAAATTTAGGTCATTTGGAACTAAATAGTGAGTTTTATAAAGATGTGAACTCTACACACAATGATTCAAATACAAAATCACTTATTATATAAATAAACCAAGATTTTTGCACTCTAATCAACCCTTCAGGGTGGCATGAAACCTAGTTGAACTTGTCTTATCTGAAATCAGGCAAGTCCCTGATTTTAGTACTATTTATACAGTATAAAAATAATATTTTACACACATTAAAGTAGAGTTTAGTGTACTACATATGTTATATATATATATATATATATATATATATATATATATATATATATATCAGCACAGTTTATAAAACTAGGAAAGATGAGCTTGCATGAAACCCATGTCTCAAAAATTAGTTTTATATTAGTTTTTGTGATTTCAAGATCTTACAAAAAAAAAAAAATTGATATAAGAAATTAATTAAATTAAAATTTTATTTTTAGAGACTGATAATTAAGAGATAAAAAGAGAGTAAATGCTGAAAGAAAGTGAGAGGACCTTGGCTTTATGTGGTTGAAAGTAAGAGTTGATGGTGAAGCATTAGCCACAAATGCTGACTAAGAAAAAGGCAGCATAGACATATAATGTTGGATACCCTTCCAATCATCTTGTCCATTTCTCCATCTCAATAATCATGGCCAAGAACATCTCCCAAAGTAAAAAAAGCATACAACAAAACTATGGACTTCAGTCACATTAAAATGACTTTTTTTTTTTTATTTTTTTTTATAAAAGTACATTAATATTAATAAAAATAAATAATTAACCGATCATTTTATGATTGGTTGCTCCCGAGTTTTTTTTATATAAAATATTTATATTTTTATTTAAAAAATAAATTAAAATCTCAACTCACGTAAAATGAACACTGATGTATTAACTTTTAACATGTGTAAGTTTTTGAAATAATTTATTTATGTGGGTTAAAAGTCAATTTTTTTTCAGTATTTTCTTTTTTTTTCAATTTAAATGGTTAAGAGTCAATTTTGAGGAGAATAATAGAAAAAAAAAGTATTTTATTGACTTTTATGTTTATAATGCAAAAGTGCAAACTTATTAACAAATAAATATCATATTAAGAAATTACAATCAAAGCATCTATTGAAGAATATTCTGTCAAGAGAAAAGTTCTGCTCTTCAAATTTTTTTTTTAAAAATTATTTAATTTAGCCTTCCAACTAAATATATAAAAATTTGATCGTTCACACCCTTTTATCACCATGACACGTTTCATGTTCTTATAAGTTTATACAAGATGAAAAGACCAAAATAGACAACAAACTTATGTCCTTTTTATGTAGCAGTTAAAGTTATTATTTTTTTAAGAGTAGTTTTTATTCCGACGTGATACAACACAACACAAACAAATGGGTGAAGGAAGTATAATATAAGTGATTATATGATTGAAAAAAAAACATAATCACTATAATATTTTTATACTATTTTAATGGTTAATTTATTACCGTAGATGAATAATACAGCTGGTTGCTGGCCGGTGACAGTGGTGGGATGATGTCCGTGGCCAACTGCTGTGATCGATGATGGCCAAAGTCCAAAACCAAAAAAAACTTTAATAAATTTATTTATTCAATATAAAATATATTTATTATTTTTTAACAGACATTTAGGGTCTTTTAATTCTCACGTAATACAACACAACACAAATGGGTTGAAATAAAATATAAGTGCTTATATGATTAGAACCCGAAAAAAAAATATATAATTATCATAACATTTTTTATACTATTTTCATGGTTAGTTTATTACAGTGTAACTAATAATGCTGGTTGTTGGCCAGTAACAGTGGTGGGATGATGTCGGTAGCCGACTGCTGTGGTCGATAATGGCCGGTGTCCAAAACCATTAAAAACTTTAATAAATTTATTTATTCAATATATAATATATGATATATATATATATATTATATATACACACACACACGCGTGCACACAAAGACACAAATGAGTTTGGAGGCTAGTTTTGATTTGGATAGGAATGAGATGGAGGGTGGTGGTGGAGAGATGAGGCAAACACTGGCAAGTAGTGGTAGTGGTAGTGGTAGTGGTAGCTTTCCATCTGTGTACAAAGGCACTTTGATTCTTCCAAAGCCTTCAAACACTACTACTAATTGGCTTCATCATCATCACCATCACCATCATCATCATCATCAACAAATACAAGAAGCCTTCTTCAAAGCTGCTTCATCTTCTTCTTCTTCTTCTTCTGATTATTATTATCATTCTTGTTCTTCTTCTAGAACTTCATCTTCTGATCAAAGGAGTGCTTCTGCTTTGAGAGTTCACAGTTTGAATGAGAAGAGAAGGAGAGAGAGGATTAATGCTCATCTTTCTACTCTTAGACGCATGCTTCCTCCTCATGCTCTCAAGGTAACTTAATTTTTTTAATTAATTAATTAATTAATTGTTTATTTCTCTATTATATATATTTATAGTTTTGAAGAAATTAAGTATATAGAATGGATCATGGTTCTTGAAAAGAAGAAGTTTGTGCATGCATCTCTAGATCTCTTGGATGATGTATATATATATATATAGTTTGAAGAACTTAATTAAATAATAAGGGATGGCATGAACTCTGTGTGTTTAGATTGAAGAAATTAAGGTAATTAATCCCAAATTAATTAGAACTATTGGAAAGTCAACCAACTTTTAGGATCCTAAAAATATGAAAATTTTGTTATTGTTATGATCTATTTATTTATTTTGGGTATAAATTGTAAATAAATAAAGCATGAAATAGAGATCATAAGAGTGGAAGAATGATGAATATGGGGATGACTTGAAGAAACAAGCAAGGTTTTGTACTGGTTCATATAATAGAAGAAAAACATTAATTGGAGCTTTTTAAGTATATCCAAGTATAAATACACGCAATGCTGACGTGGCAAGCATCTTATTTAAACACATCATAATTATCCACATCTTCTAATCTTATCTTCATAATTAATTATTTACAATCTAATCCCTTGCAAATTTTATCAAATATATATTTTTATAGAAATTAAAAAGGTCTCTCATGCTCTTCACCCATATTTTATGAATTTTTCTATCAATATATAATAATAATAATAATAATAATCTTTTGTTTGACTAAGCCGTTAATATTTTTTTAAGGGCATGACATAGGTTTGATGTATCTTTATTTATTTATTTACAATCATATAAGAACAAGTTGAATCATGAACTTCTCAAGGGTTTACATGCAAAAATAACAAAAATAATTAAAAAAATTAAAAGCTAAAATTAAATGGAGATGCAGGGGATCGAACCCTGTACCTCTCGCATGCAAAGCGAGCGCTCTACCATTTGAGCTACATCCCCATTGATGATAACCGAATGCAAGTTTTTGTTTTATATAGATGGACAAAGCATCATTGCTAAGAACTGTCATTGAACAAGTGAAGGAGCTAAGAAAAAAGACAACAGACATCAACAAAAGCTTTGAAATACCGTCTGCAACAAATGAAGTAAAAGTAGAAACCACATGCAATAATGAGGCGATATCCGGCGACGGAGACATCTTCATCAAGGCTTCGGTATGTTGCGATGACCGGCCGGACATATTCTCCGACTTGATGAATGCATTCGAAGAGTTGAGTGTGAGAACAGTGAGAGCTGACTTGATGAGTTTGGGTGGCAGAGCACACAATGTGTTCATTCTTTGCAAGAAAGATGACCATGCAACTTTGTGTTTGAGTTCTCTCTTGGAGTCCATTAAACAAGTCTTGACTAGGGTTGTGTCATCAACTGTGATCTCTGGAAAGAGGCAGCAAAGTCTCATTCAATCTAGAGGTAATTAATGATCTTTGTGTTGTATATCTGGTTTTGGATTCTTGTTTAATTTCTTTACGTTCATACATATATATATATATATATATATATATGGTATGTGTAGGGGCTTGTAGAATATTTATATGTGAAGTATGTGTTGATGAGTAGCAATTTTGTCATGGTTTCAAAATTATATTTATATGATGCTTGGAATGAACAAAGAGGCTTGGTCTTTATATGTAGTTAGTTCTCTTTTCATTTTTATATGTATACTATGTTGATGAGCCGTTATATATGTACTTGATGTGAGACTAATTATTAGTTTACAAACTTTGTTATATATATATATATAGTAATTATTAGATTTACATTTAACTTGTGATAAACAGTATCAAACAGTACTGAATTATATAAATAATAAAAAAAATATGTGTATATCATCATATAAATTATAACCACTTAATTATGATTCAACAATTCTCAATCAATATTTCTCATGAACAATAATCTACGTACATATTTTAATAATACATATACACACGCTAATAGCTTCTGATACATGCATGACTTGGTAAGAGTTAATTTCTTTTTTATTTGTTATATATTTGGATTTTTTTTTATTTTGGGATAAAAGTGGATATATTTATATTATTGAAAAAAAATATGAAAAATATCTAGTCCATTGGAATATATTTTTCAAAATTGATGTTATAGACTGTTTTGATACAAGCACATAAATTTTGTTTTTGTTTTTTTTCAATTTCACATATGTTTATCACAAATATATAACATGTTACAGAGAGTATATATTACAAAAAATAAATTCAAGATTGAATAACTCATAATAGTACACATAAATACTTAACCATTAATTTCATAAAAATGGCCCCATCAGAAGGTTTCTTTTGCCGCCAAAGCAAATCATAATCTCACATTGCCAATCCTCTATTTGTTCTTCTTCTTTCCTTCATATTCACTGCATCAAACGCTCACAATGTTACATTTATATAAAATAATTCAATCAAAATATTTTTTTAATAAAATAAATTAAAAGTCAGCCATCAATAATTCACAGTCATTCCTGTATTAATTTATTATTATTTTTTACAAAAGTGAATTAGAACATACATACGGATCAGAAATTAATTATCTACCCCGTTTGTTTTCAACCAGAATAAATAGTTAATTAGACTTGGACAATGAGTCCGTACTTACAGCTGGTAACCTATTATCTACATTATTTTAACAACTCGAGATCATTGAATATCTCACTTTTATTTTTCATACAGGACCAAATATCGCTCAGTTATAAATCCTTTATATATATATATATATATACCTTACAACGTCGGCATTGAAACTATTAGTGACAGACTCAGGATCAGGGACATAAGCAGCATGAGCTTTTTGCTTAGCAATCTCTGCCCTCTTTTGCCATGTCTCATCAAAGTCAGCAATGTTTGCCTTTGAAAAAGAAGCGCTTGCCAAGAGAAGCAATACCATGAAAAATAAGCTACGGTTCATCATCTTTAATAATTATAACAAAAACTTTATAATAATAATAATCTCCAAGATGTGTATATGGACAATGACAAAGTGAGGATGAAACAAATGGTGTTTATAATGAAGAGAAAGGGCTAAATTTAGAGTGGAGGGGAATTAATAAGGATGGGGAAGAGTAAGGAGAACCGTCATTCATTGTTCCTTCTACCTAAATCAAGGGTGGTTTGAAATGGTCCTCATATATATTTGATTAAAATAGTCATTTAATGATAATTTTATTAGACACAAAAGTTGGGTGCAAGATATGATGTTAAAAAAAATGTTTTGGTTTAGTTTTTCAGTTAAATATAAATATGTACGTAATCGGATCTTTTATTGCTATTTGTTAATCATGTAGCATAAATCTTTTTTTTTTTAAGTGTTGTTGTGTACTATTTCGCTATGAAACTTCTCTTGAGCATAATTTTGAGCTCTTACTAATTATATATATATATAAATTATTGAAAATTAATTTTGAAATATATATATTTCGTGTCATCACATAAAATTTGCCACTTAACATGCCACAAAAGCAGCCACTGCATTAGCTTTTATGTCACATAACTAACAAAGCATAACAAAATGATCAAACTGAATCTTTGTATTTCAATCACAATAAATATTTTTTTTTAAATGAAATAAACATTATTCACACTCTAATAAGGACTAATAGTGACTTTGCATTTAAAAAATAAAATAATAAAATGATAAGAAAAACAATATGGATTGGTATATTCATCTTTGAGTTTACTCAACCAAAAACTATTTCATCTGTTGCCATCGGATTTTTTATTTAAAGTGTTTATATCTCATTGAGAAAATGAGCTCAAACATCAGCTTGTGTACAGTGATATCACATATGTTGTTGAGTTTACTCAGCCAATAATTATTTGGTCTATTGACATAATATTTTTAACGTATAATGTTTATATCTCATTGAGAAGATGAACTCGAACATTAACTTATGTAGAGTGATGGTATATATGTTGTTGAGTTTAAATAGTTATTCTCGGTGCTTTTGCCCATCCAAACATAGTTCGTAAATATTTTTTTTTTAAAAAAAACAAAACCCTTAAGAGGGTACTTGGTTGGCCCACACTCAATTATTAAAATAATAATACATTTTTGGAGTCACCATCAATATTTCTCATGTTCTTTACATATCACAACTACACAAAATCCCACATGAAGATTACTTTATCATGTTAAGCTCTAAAAACAAAGAGCACAAAAGACATTGAAATGCAACTACAATGCAATCACTACTCACAGTATTAAGACATATAGCTGTGCATTAAAAATGGTTGATAGATAATTGAGTACTGATGAAAATGAAAAAGGAAAGAAGTGAGGAATGTTCACAAGTGCAACAACTTTGCAAGTGGGGAGAGTCAAAAACTCAAAGCATCCAATAAATTAACAAATTAAGAAGAAGAAGACCAAGTTGCAGTTAATGGTCCTACTTGCAAGCATATTAATTAATTTCATTAAACCACCATGTCTTCAACCTTGATTGCTGAGTTCTTCATGATTTTGATCTTCAAGTGAGGCTCTGCAAAGAGGGCAACTTGGCTGGCCACTTAGCCAAAGATCAACACAGTCAGGATGAAAAGCATGCTTGCAAGTAGGCAACACCTTCACCTTCTCACCATTAACCAAATTTGCCAAGCAAATTGAGCACTGGGACTCATCTGTGGATGATCTTGCTTGGTGACTCTCAACTGGAAGGTTCTTGATTGTGTTTGCATCAAGCCCAGACATTGAAAGTTGAGAAGTTGTATTATTTTGCTCATGATTAGAAGATGAATATTGACAAGCCCAACGAAGGCAGAAATAGATCAAGGCAAAGAAGAGGATGGTGGTGACGATGAGGAGGAGGAGGGCGTGCAGGCTTCGGCCATGGATCTCAAAGTTCTTGTCATCAAACTCTCCATAGTGCCAATGAAACATCTGGCTCTGGCTTGTTGTCATTTTTTTTCCAAGTGACAGACCAGAGCTCTCAATATATATATATATATATATATATATATATATATATATTGGGGTTGAAAAAAAAAATATAAAAAAGAATGGATGCCAACCAAGAGAGAGGATAAGGGATGGTGGAGACTTCATTAAAGCATGTGGAATAATATCAAGAAAACAAACAAAAGAAAGACTGGGACCATTGAGATCATCAAAACAAGGTACGTACCCCACTAAACACACATATACATATTCAAACCAAACTTGTCAACAACTTGCTAGCTTAGTCATACATAACTTAGATAAGAAGACATGTCTTCTTCTCCTTGAGCTGTGATGGAGTAGTAGACTAGCTGCTTCTGCTGCTGCTGCTGCTGATGGTGATGATGAGAAGGGAGAACATTAGGGTTAGGATTAGGGTTGAGAGTGTAATCAGGATGGGAGTTTTGAGGGAGATCAGTGGACATGGCAGCTTGGTGAAGCCAAATCTGAGCCTTAAGGAACTTGACATAATGGATGGCCTCTTCCAGCATTGTGACAGTGTCCATCTTGCTACCACCTGGAACAAGGGACTTGAGAATACGGAACCTGTCACTGATCCTGTGTCTTCTCTGCCGTGCAGCAATGCTTTGTGGGTCAGTGGATAGCTTCATCCCTCCTTTCTTAGCTCCCTTCTTGTTCTTGATCTCCTTCTTGATGTTGTTGTTAGCTGGAGCAGGGGGAGGAGAAGAAGATGAAGAAGATGGATATGGATATCCAGTTTCAGAGTATGAAGCCATGCTCATGGGAACTGCATGCATGTGCACTCCTCCCTCTGATATATAGCATATTCAAGTCAGACAACCAATCTCTGGCTCAAGATATGGCCAGAGTTCTAGGGATAGGGTTAGAGTATTAGGATTAGGGTTAGGGTTTCTTCACCACCTTCTTCTCCAAACATATATATATATATATGTTTCTCTTTTTCTAAACATGCATGAAGAGAATGTTTGGAGATATGGAGTTGGTCCTGCCACCTTTGTCCTTGGGGAGATCTTGGCCGTCCATTGATGATCAAAGGTGGATGATCAACGGTTGGGAAGGGTTCCACTTAGCTTGTCATTGCTGTGGCTGACGTATGGTGTTGGGTGAGGGGTGAAACCCTAGCAAGATGAGCTAGCTTGTCCCTTTTTCCACCATTAAAAATGGAGATAAAGATGAAGGAGGAAGAAGAAAACAAGTGTTTTCTTGAGTACTTGGTGTCCCAAAAGAGAAGGAATGGAGGTATAGGGGGAAGGAGGATTGAAGTGACCCTTTGATAAGATGAGGCACAAGGGTATACCCTTACAAAATAATATTAATAAGAGATTTCCATGGTGTTTAATGCAGCCGGTGTCAGTGATGGGGAGTTGCAGTGGTTGCCATTTCATGTCAAATATCATCTTTTGCTTTGTTTCTTGCCACACGTACGTGTGTGCCTCTTTGTGTGTCAAGCTTTCTTTGGTGCACACGTGTGTTCACTAAATCCTCATCATTATGTGTATACACCAAGTTTATAGATTGTTTGTGTTTTTACATATAAGATTATATAGTTAGAATCTCAATTCATGCTAAAGTAAAAACAGAGATGCATTGTGGTATAAATTATATATATACGTAATTTTTTTTTCAATATATAGTTTAATGTAAAGTTATTTTAATTTGAATAAAAATAAATGATAAAATTGATTTTTCATATAAAAAATTAAAAGAGTTTTCATTAAAATCTATTTTGATTGAATCTTTATTACTATTAATAGAATCATTTAAGACCAAAATGAATCATCAAACCTTTTGATAGATGTTGAAAAATAAAATTTGATATATATGTAACTTTCAAAAAAAATTATTAATTATGAAATATAAAAGTGTGACTTATCTTAATTTTGATAAAGAAAATTAATAACGATATTGATTACTCATCTTAAAAGTGGGAAGATTCTTGATAAATATGAGATTTAATTATAGATTCATCATTGAATCATTACTATTTTAAGATTCAATGCAAGAAATTAAAAGTCACTGCAAAGAATAATTATTGACATTGAATATAAGAAAAGAGGTCCTAGGTCCTAAAATAAGATTTTGTATTAGATTACATATTATAACTGGTTGTTTTTGTTTTTGGTAAAAGATCATTAATTAAGATCTTATTACAGGTTCTTTTATTTGATGTGATCATTAATAAAAAAAATGAATTGTCAAATAATTCTAAGTTATTATCAAATAATTCTCTTGCTAAAGATTCAAAAGGCTATGCTAGAACTTAGGTTTGTGCCTCCTAAGAAAGGACAATAAAAATAAAAAAAAAACAGCAATCAAATTATATCACCAAGTGCTAAATAACACAATCAAACACTTTAAACACAATGAATAAAGCACTAGAGAAAATCAATCACATTATATTCTATTTTTTTGATTGAATCATTTACTACTATAAATAATTCAAACTAAGACCAAAATGAATCATCAAAACTTTTGATGGCCGTGGGAACTCTTTAATTGAGCTAACTATATATGATGTGAAAACTAAAAGTTTGATATATGAGCAACTTCCAAAAATAACTTGTCCATTTTGGAATATAAAAGTGTGACTTGTTCCAATTTTGATAATAAGATAATAATAATAATAATAATAAAAGTAATAAAAGTAGAAAGATTCTTGATAGGTTTGAATTTTGATTATACATTCATAATTGGATAATTACTATTTTATGATTTAATTTAAGAAAAAAATGATTAAGAAGAATAATTATTAACAATGAAAATAAGGAAAGGGTTCCTAAATTAAGATTTTTTTTTATTAAATTATGTACTGCAACTTATTGTTATTAATTTTTTGAGGTTAATTACTATCTTAATATCAGTTGTTTAATTTGATGTGATTAATTAGGAAATGAACTATTTCCCAGGGTTCAGATTATATACAAGAAAAAACATAAAGAACTTAATATATGGCTCTGTATCATGTCATGTGTTTTTGGCTTGAATGAGATGACACGGACACCTCTATATATACATATATCCAAGTTATTGTCAAATAATTCTCTTGCTATAGATTCAAAAGCTATGCTAAAACTTAGGTTTGTCACTTCTTAATAAAAGGGCGATTAAAAAAATTAACAATGATCAAATTATATCACCAACTGATAAATAAGACAATAAAACACATTAAAAATAAAGAATAAAGGAATGTATGTGGTATGGTGTGAGTGTAGAATAAGTGTAGGGCTGTCAAAAAAATATTAGTAGTAACTTTCGCTCTACTATTTAGCTTATAATGCAAGTGATTTGAGTGAAGAGAGATAAAAATAGAAAAAACCAATTGGCGGTGTTAACTAGGAAAACAATTAATAATGAAATGAAGGTGCTTGAGCGTAAATTTCTCTCAAGGTTATAGTTGAAGCTCCAGACAATGCTGTACAGATATATTCCGATCAAATTGAACAGAGAGAGTTCATAAAACATGTTATCCCTTTACTCAAAGTGAGCAATAGCTTGTCCATACTACGCTGATACAAACTATCCTGCATGTGCAATGCATGCATTCAATGAATGCTACCTAAAGAAAACATTGGTTCAAAGAAATAGATAACCTTTCTCTTGAAACAATTATCTCTAATCCTATGCAAAACGAGATCCAAATCTCTTCTCAAATCCCACTCCAATTGCATTACACAAGAAACCCTAATGTTGACTCACTTGGAAGAAACACAAAAAGGGAAATCTTAATCTCAAAGTGCTTTATTTCTAGACAAACTCATGTTTCCCTTCAATTACGGTGTGCCTATATACGATGGACCTTTCAATCGTTACTCGTTTGCATCTAACATAAAGCTCTCAGATCTCGCTACGGTAGAGTTCAAGACAATTGAAACGCACATTTGAATTCAAAATACAAGAATGTAATATATAAATCGATGATCGATCAGAAGTATACACAAGGTCATTTCAAAAAATATTGGCCCAGCCGGGTTATAGAAACTTGGTTCGTTTACCAAGTTTGCCTTGGTCAAATTGGGTTGATTGCATAAACGGTCTAATTAGAGACTTGGACTGGTTGAAGCACTGGGTTACTGGGTCAATCGGTCAAACCCTTTTGGCCGGTGAATTTAATAACTATACTTGCAACCTCTGTTTATAGGCATGAGTTTTGCCCGTATACTTCTCTGCCTAACCTTTATGCTGTGGTATACTAGTGTAAGTCTCGTAAACCATTCTATATGATGCTTACGGCTGTATGTGGCCGTTGTAAAAAGACCGTAAGCTGACATGGTTGGCATGTTCTTTGTTCAAGTACTGAGAAAGCTATTTCTTCATCAACTTGGACCATAATTCTTTTATTCGGCTCCCTCATGCTCATTATATTCCACTTATAGCCTATAATCAATCAAATATATATTAAATATCATTTTCTATATAAATGATTAAATACATGGCATATGAGCATAGAAAATAATATTAAAATATGTTCCTACATGCACTTATCAAGATATATCGTACAAATAATCATGATAATATATATATATATAAATACACAACAACAACAAGAAGCCGCTGGTAATCCCAAGTATTTGGAGTTAACTAAGGAAATCTTTTTTTCTTTCACTTTGCTTTATCAGGAGCTAAAAGACTGAATAAACCAAGTTCAAACATATCATTTTGTAAAGTTTCTATTGAGCATTTTTTATGCCTACCTTTTTCCTCTTTTATGACCTTTCAATAGAAAAGTACCAATCTTATATATAGAAGTATGTATTGGTTATCTAAGGACATGTCCATACATATTTTTAATCGATTCTCTCTTAATTATCAATAATAAATTCTATTCCCAATCTATTTTTTAGATGAACTTATTCCTTAATTGATTATTCATAATAACGTTTGATATTCATCTCAAAACTCTCACTGCAACCACAAATATTTTGATTACGTTGTTTTTTAACCACCCAACATTCTGATCAATTCTGATCCATACATAGATCATAGTTTGGTCTAACAATCGTTTTATAGTACAATTCATCTCTTTAATCTAATCTACCTCTTACTCCATTTCTCACATATTATATAACAAGTACCTACATATATATTATATAACAAGTACCTGCATCTATGTATATATGTATTAGGTTTTTAATTTCAACTTTAACAAATATGTACAAAAAATTTATATTTATTTGGATTAGTTTCAAGTATTTGATTGTAAATATATTAAAATAGAACTTTTAAAGAATTATCAATTGAAAGGCATTGGCATTATTTTGAATAGTTATGATCTTTATAACATTATCTAATTAGTAAGAGAAAACACAAGAAGATATGTCATCATCATGGCTACATCCAAATTGGATGCATCATGAACAAAATGACAGGACATCAGCTCTTCTTCTTCTTCTTCTTCTTCTTCTTCTTCTTATTAATTAATTAATTTATTTGTTATCTTTATGAAATATTTGATAGCAACTCATCACCTGACTAACTTGTCATATGATCTATCATTAGCTTTGCCTTTATTTTAATACATAATCAAAGATAAAAATTTAAACTACATAAAATGCCAAGCATGAAAATTAAATGAACCCATATTAATGTGATCATATTTTGAATTATCAAACCGACACACTTAAGAGAATATGTTGAACTTCAAGAGAGAACATATCCAATCAGTGCGACATGGTGGTGGTTGAAGTGGTTTCCTCTTCATCGATAGATCCTCTTTTGTATCAACTTATAATTTGCTTCCTTTTTTTGTTTAGATATATATACATATATATATACATGTTTATTGATTTCAACCTTTTCTAATGCAAGCAGCCTCTTATGGTCAATTAATGAATCTAAGCCTTATGGACTTCTTCCATTAACTTCTTAGACAATGACTAGCTACTTAAATAATTTTCATTTATTCTAGTAAAAGTTAATTAATTAATGATCTCTATCTATCTATCTATATATATATATATATATATATATATATATATATACATGTAGGTTTTGATGATGTGCAATGTAGAGACAAAAGAAGGATGGAATTAATACAAGAGAAGAGGCTTTCATAGATAGATTCAAACATCTCTAGGGTCTATGAAAAGAGTGGATGGAGGAGGAGCCTTAGTCCAATCAAAGGAGAGCATGTCTTCACTTGCACTGAATAGTTTTTTCATGCACAATAGATCTTCTGAACATGATAACAACTTGCAATGAGGAATATGATGCCTAAGTTGATCGAAACCTCCGATTTCGGTAACGATAACCTTGCAATCTTTTTCGGTCTTCACCGCCAAGTTGTGCACATAGTTGCACAAGGTGTTCACAAGTTTTGATGCTAATAAACCTTCACCATGAATTCCATACATGAAATAGAAGCCAAATGGAGTGAAAATATTAGGTATTGATGGAACCCTGATGCAAGGTTTTAGAATTCTACTTACCAACCTTGAAAGTGTTGCAAGTAGAACACAAGCACAATGAACACTGCCAACTCTTAACTTGAAAACATCCACACAATTCCACACACTTATCATTGCCCAACTTGTTGGAATGTTACTTGATGATCTATGATGATGATCATCATCATCATCTTCATCATCTTCTAAACCATGCCATGACTCTCCTTGTGCATGAGCAATCCAAGTCCCTAAGCTCAACTTATTCGATAAAACCTGATCGATGTCTCGAGGGAAAAACTCTTCCGAGCTCAAGAATTTTCGGTAGAGTTTTTCGGCTCGTGCTTGGGTGAGCTTCTCTATGACTACATTTGATGGTATGTGAATTGTGTGTTGCTTCACAGGGTTCACTAGAATCATAGGTGATCGGAACTTGGAGTAGCCGAGCTTATCGACGAAGAGCTTGATCGATGCATTGTTCTTCTTCTCTGTTGCCATGTACGCGTATTCGACTAGATTGGTCTTGAACCATTCTTCCATTTTACATACTAGTAGCAATCCAATTCCTCTTCTTCTAAATAGAGGAGAAACTCTGAGACCTAAGATATACCCTACTTTTGCTTCACCTTGATTAAGATTAGGGTAAAGGTTGCCAATTGAGACAATTTTTATAGAACCTCTTATAATCCCCACCATCTCTTCTCCTAATTCAGCAACCTATGTGTAAGCCATTAAAAGCACTAGAACATTAGTTATAAGTAATATACTATGAAGAAAAAAATATTGAAAAGTGATCGATGGATTGATCGATCGATTTATATGAAGAAAATGAGGAGAAATTACCATCATTTTATACAAAGGGCTGTTTCGAATTCGACATAGCGGATCGCCTAGTGTATCGGTGAAGAGAAAAGGACTCTTCGTCGATCCTATTTCGCACTTCTTCTCTAGTTCTTCCACTTTGGTTCCATCTTTTCTTCTGTCAAAGCTTCTTATCTTTATTGCCAAAGCAACTTCTTGTTCATATGAAGACATGAGTTTGGATTTCAAGTGAAGCCCTAATTGCTCTACCAAGACGTTACACTAATGCTTATCAATATTATATATATACATATATTCCATTCATTAGCGTATGCATGTTATTTATATACACACACATGATTAAACTTGATTTTTTGATTTTTTTTTTTTTGGGTCAAGAGGAATGAATTATTCTTAATAGGTGCGTTAAACTAAGACAGTTGCATGCGTACATCTCGATTGCTTTCTGTGGAGTCTTCGCATATGTGGGTTTTGGAACTACCCACAGTTTGTGCTCATAGGTCTCAGACGTGCATCCTTACTTCCATGGATTCGAACTCTTACTACTTGCAAAACGTCTTTACGGGAGCCTTAAATGTCAATTGACTCAGAGCTGTGGACTAAAATTGATTTTTTTTTTTTTTATGATCAAGAAAAAAACAAGAAGTAGGGCCATGCATGAAGTAACATACATTTTTAAATATTTATATGTAAGACATGAAGTCACTCCCTTCTCTCTAATTAATGGCACATGATTGATAAAGTTAATTTGCTTTCATAGTTAATATATATATATATATATATATATATATATATTAAAAGAAGAAGAAAAACACAAGTCACCAAGAGCTATCATGTTCATGATCATCTTTAAGTTTGTTCTTGCTTATACTCTTTGGGTCTTTAGCAAGCTTGTGCCGACATGAACATTGTTTGGGTTTTTTAAAGTATAACTTGTTTTTGGATTTGATGGTTTGATGGTTGCTTTAATTAATTATTATAAAAACTTAATCAATTAGTTTTAAGACCCATTAAATGACATAGAACATGCAATATTATATATTTTTTTCTCCTTTAAGGTTTAGAGCATTAATTATTTGCCTTTTAATAGAGATGGTGATAATTATTTTTTTCTTTAAATAAAAAATTGCTCTTCTTCATCTTTAATTAAAGAGGAGAGTTTTTTTTTTTTTTGTATTCTTTAAAATAATATTATTAAATTAAAGAATTATTAAAACAGTACTTTTGTGTAAATATATACTTAGAAAAACAACAATTATCCCTTCAATTCATCTGCCGACAAAATCTCAGTACTTGTTTTGAAAACTCATGCTCATGCTCAACTTCATTTCCAAGTTCAAGTAACTATATATTCAACATTCATGAGTTTGCCTTTATCAATGGCATTTAGTTGTTATTTTTAATGACAAAAAAGTTTATAATTATAATCAAAACTTGAAAATTCTTAATAAAAATTATAAAAACTGGCGTGTTCTGAACATTAATTTCTCTAAATTCCAATGATTTTAAAGCCTTATAATAAATGCAAGTTATAATAAATCAAAACAATCATGCTTTCAATTGGATGTAAAAGGAAGTGGGAGAATAAGATATAAAAATAAAATTTTTCCAAAAAAAAATAATTTAAAAAACAAGATAACTGGCGTTACGTAAGTTAATATACACCAAACAAACAGATACAGAAAATGCCGGAAGTTGCTTTAGAAATTATATCAGGAGGTAAAAATAACTTGGTTCAAATAGTTAGAAATACTCATGTGGAGTGCGGAATGATGAGAGTTTGAATTTTCAATGTAGAAAATGACTTACGGATAATATTACACCTTCTACTCACGTGTACCAAAAAAATGAGGGTACATTCAAAATAATAGCTCACTAGTGTACGCTCCTTCACAAACATATTCAAGTTAAATAACTTATGCGTGATAGAGATACTAACAGATATTTGTTATCTTTATAAAAAAAAAGTATTATTTAATAATAACTAACTTTTCATTTTTATTCATTATTTTGCAACATCGTTAATATAGTTTCACAAATTTTTGCTTAAGGTCATAAACTATGATCGGTATATATATAGACAAGTTTTGTGTCGAAGAAGACCTGATATCAATAAATTAAATAGTCGTTGACTTAAAAGATTTTATCCAATAGATATTGAGAAATTACCTAAAATTCCAAATTGTTGCCAAGAGAGTTTTAAAAGTTTTAAATATTTTATGTTTGATTGGATGATTGAGAAAAATAGAGTTGAATTTGTTTAATTCATTTGTTTATAATTTTTTTTATCTAGACTTATATATAGTGTTAGTAATTCAAAGACAAATAAAAATCAACTGTATTTTGGTCTATTGGTATTAGATTTTTTACCTAAGGTATTTTTTTTAGAGGGAGTCATAAAATTAAACTCCAAAACCCACCAAGATGAGAGCAAAACTGCTTAGCGTTTTATTAAAAAAATAATAATAATAAAAATCTGATTTACTACTAAAATCACAAGGAGAGATTTATATCTATTTAACAGTAATACATAATATGAAATTTTTATTAGAAGCATAAACACTACTATATCGATTTAGATCAACTAACCTTAGTTGATATTTTTATTTTAAATAAATAATGACTACCATGTAAGTCTAAAATTCAAAGAAACTTTTCATATAAAGCTCCTTCCTTTGTTTTAAACAAGCAAAATTGAAACAATATTAACACATTAATGTGAAATTTGAAATTAAAAAAAGGATGATTAGTTAAGGGTAAAGCACTTATTTGGAAAGTGACTTAATTATAAGTTCGTTTTACTTTGGAAATATTCCTTGCTTTAAATGTTTTTCATCACTTTATCCTCTGCTATGGCCTATGGTTATTGTGGCTATGGTTTCCATGACCCACATATAATAAAATAAAATAAAAAATAGAACAATCATAGTTGATACTTAATTAAACAGTTAGAGCAAGATAGTGAGGTACTAATTAAACAGTATTCTATAGAACAACATCGATCATATCGCTTTCCTAACATAGTAGTTAGTATTTTATTTCTCTTTTAAGTCACAGAACGAGAGTTTAGATCATACATGTAGTTTATCCATATTTTTTTTAAAATAAAAAAAATACTAAAATAAGATCTAAGTAATTACAGCAAAATATTAAGATATTTCCCATATATATATATATATATAATTACCTACTTGCTAGTTTTTTCTTTTCCAAACTAATTTACAGTTTTGTATAGAGAAATGAACGAAATAGTCCCTATTCATTTACTTGGATTTTTCCTTCTTGTCTTCTATACATATAAGCACATAATTATTGACGCTATTTATGATGTCTTCTTTTGCCCCATCAAGACTCTATGATTTTATAACAAAATAAACTTGCTCCTACTGTAAAAGCAACTAATAATTTATCTTCAATATAAAAGTATATATATATTTCCATAAAATAAGATAAAGAGAGATAAAGAGATATCTAAATACCCACACTTCAGCCTCCTCAATTTCTTATTCCTTCTTCTCTATCTCTTCATAATACAATAATAAGGGGGTATTTATAGTATTTTAAAAAATGGATGGACTGTCGGGATTGATTCAATCCGACGGTCCAGAACATTTTGGTAGGTGGAATAGTGAAAGTTTGGCGGCTGCTACAGTACCGGTGGCTGCTACAGTGTTCTCGTGGGCGGCTGCTACAGTAAGCATCCATTATTATATATTTTATAACAGCTCCATAATTATCACTTATAACAAAATAAGCTTAGATTAAGACAGATGATCATAACACCACTAAATTTAATAGAAAGTGTTTGTTTTGATATTTTAAAACAAAAACAAAGATTAACATAAAAAGTTCTTTTGATAAATGTATTTATTAAATAATATTTTCCTTTGTACCAATAATTGTTTGGTGCAGTGTTTTAAACCTCATGCTTAAAAGGTACTATAATAGTTATGTTCATGGATTGTTCTTTAGGTGCCAGGGTAAATTTTTTATGGAAGTGATACTTACCACTCCTCTAAAGTTGGATGGTAAGGGTTTTATCTTTGTGGAGTTATGATTCCTGATATATTATTTTAGGTGCATGAGGTAGAACTACATTGTCTCGCAAGGTGAATTCCTATATGATCGTTAATACATCGTAACTTGTACACATCTACACCTATCTGTCTTTTTGAAAAAATTGAAAGGATAGAATGTGCTAGAGGTTTCCAACACAAAAATTGTGAAATTTCCAAGCATAATATTGTAGGAATACTGTAGCAAAACCATAACACTATTACTGTAACATTGGCCATCTTCATGCTGGTGCAAATTACCTGCGCAACTCTCTGCCAAGTTTGTGCGGCCTCTGTGCGGGCACACGCTGATCGCACAAACTTCTGCCAACCTTGTGTGAGCTTTGTGTGGCTTATGTTGAGTTGTGACCTCCTTATGTCAATTACAACCCTTCTAAATGTGATTTTAACCCTTCTTTATGATTTACAATGGACTAATGACTTTTAAAACACATTAAATGCAAGCAATGATGTAAGACAACGTTTTTTGCGTGAAACCTTTCAAATCAAGAGAAAAACCACGGAACTCTTTAGAATTACTTGAAACTCTTTTCTACTATGTCAACAAAGAGATTACAATATTTTCTCTAAGTTAAACTAGAGGTTTATATGCCCAATGATAACATTCAACAAAAGAGGTTCAATAATACAAACATCATCATTATCATTGATGGATAACAAACACCAAATAGAGATCAAAACAAAAATCAAACCTAATCAATAGAAAGAGTTTTTTGCAAAAATTCTCCATCCAAAATTTGAGTAAGATCCGTTGTCACACTATAGTCCAATCGTCTTGCTCTAGCTCACCCTCATTCTTTCCTTCCTCTTTTATTTTCTCTCTCTTGGTTTCCCTCACTATATTGACATAGCTTCTTTTTCTTTGTTTTCACTTGGGCCTTGAAATCCAATTTTTATTTCATTGTTTGCAACCCACCTAATGACTGGATCCAACAAAATAGTCCATAAACCATAAATTAAGAAGGAAGTGATTAAAAATAACAAAAAGATATGACTATAAGAAAAATTCTAGGCATGAAAAAAAATCATAGAAGATCTTCCTATTAATTTATAGAATTACATAAATGTATATATACACACACACATATATTTCAAAGAATAAATAAATTGAATTTTACCAATTAACTGATTTTCCATCAACCATTGCTTTATGACTTTATCTACCATAAAAATTATGGAGGCAAATTTAGAAATTTTTCTATAAAAATTTGAAGTTCTTTAAATTAATATTAGATATATGCTGACTTATATTGGCTCTAATTTTAATTATCCCATATTATGTCATGGGTATTACAACAAATGCGAGTAAAAAAAAAAAGGATAAGATAATAAATTATTTTTATTATGAATTAAAAAACCTCACAAGTGGAAATATGGGTCTATAAAAGAATAAACATAGGCAAATGGATGTTTTTTACATACATAATTAAACATTCCAATTATTAATCAATTATTTGCTTAAATGACCCAGATTTCCACTAATTCATCAACTCATTGGTGGTGATTTGTTTTTTTTTTTTTAATTTTGTTTGAAAAAACAACAATAAACAAAATCAAAATGGATAAATATATTTTCAAAAGGAGAAGATAATGACAAAAACTAGATATATATCATAACTTATGCATTTATTTTCCATCTACTATTTTAGTTATCTTCATGTACATCTATTAAAGGAGAGAAAATATCTATACAAATCCAAATCATATATATATATATATATATATGTTCTTCTTTCTTTTAATAACAAGACAATTGTTTCATTACTACCATGAAATTAACATAAAATTCACAGACTCATTAGAGAGTTAATCACAATTAGTGATGAGGATTAGGGAGTTAATCAAGATTAGCATCGCTTAGAGATCATATGCAGCACTTGTCCAAAAGTCCAAGCAAAACATCCAATTTATATCTTTCACTTGTCATCTCCTCCCCCAAAGATGTCATTTTTAAGCTTGCTCTTTCGCTCTTTGCATTGAATCTCGATCTTCCCAAGCCCCCCAACAACCTCTAGCTGTTGCTTCTCTTGAAGGGAAGGAAGCCCCATCACCATCTCTACCTTCCTCTTTGACCTCCCAACCTCTTCTTCTTCTTCTTCTTCTTCATAGCTTTGTTAGGATGAGAAGCTCCAGTTCTAAGCAGCAGGGAGTTGCGCCGGAGAATGGTAGTAATGGGGCTGTAGTTTGGGAGATGAGGCCTGGAGGGATGTTGGTTCAGAGGAGGGATGATGGGACTGGGGCTGCGGGGCCTTTGATCAAGGTCAAGGTGTTGTATGGGACTGCCCAGCATGAGATCTCTGTGCCGGCTCAATCCACTTTTGGTGATTTCCCTTTTTGATTTTATTGTTTGGTTTTCTGTTGATTATGTCTCGGGGATTGCGGGGAAGCATGCAAAATTGCATCTTGGCTGTGTTGTTTGTGGTTCTAGGGTTTTCTGAGAGGAATTGTGGATTTTTGAGGATTTGGGCTTTTTTTTTTCTTTTAAGATGATTAGTTGTTGCTATTTGTTGATTCTTTGTTTGTCTTTTGAATCCTATGAGGAAGCGTGATTTTGTGGACAATATGATGTTGGAAATTATGGCTTTTTTCAGATGATTAACTGTAGATGATTCATTTATGCTTTGTTTGTCCGCTGAATACTTTGAGGAAGCATAATTTTGTGGAAGATGAGACTTGATTTCGCTTTATTAGGCGATAATAATGTTGTGATTCCTTTTTTTCTTCTGTTTCATGGATAAATTCATGGATT
>CACTHL010000026.1:0-111559 GCA_902712375.1 Dioscorea dumetorum
AACGGGTTTTCACCGCCATCAAATAAACCACACAATCATGCAAACAGAATTAGATTCAGTTACACAATGCATTCCATAATCAAACTTCAGAATTAATTGAACTCAAGAAATACAAATAGAAACACAGTGTCCCTTAGGGTTTCAAGTCCAAGCTCCTTAAAGGGCTTAGCTCATTATGAAATAACAGATCAAAATGTAGTACAAGTTTATCTTCATATTAAAAATAGCTGTATATTGAACTCCCTTAAAAACCAAGAAAACAAGAATCAAGTCGGAGTTCCCCCGACGTTGAGAGAAACACGAATCCTCGATGGCAATGGTGGTCTTCTGAGATGATGCTGACAGACAAGATGAACACCCACGCAACTTCCCGCCCCTCGAAGGGATTGAATAACCCTCGATCTCGCACCTTCTCTTCTTCCTTCTCCAAATCTCTTTCCCCCAAAAGTAGAAATAAACCCCTTCTCCCCAAAATTAGATCCAATCAATCTTATATATGAGTAAGTTTACTGGCGTAGCTTAAGGTCACAAGTTAGGCCAGTAAGTGTCCTGGTTTCAACTTTTCCCGTGACTTGCGTCCCCGATCGAGCCACACTGGTAAGCCCCGCGCCTCTCGTATCGATCTCTCGTCTTCTGGGCTTATGGTCCAACTTCCCGCCGTAAGTGGCATAAACCATAAAGCTTTTTCTTTGAATCTGCTCCTACATCTTTTTTTGTTACCCGGCGTAAGTGCCCCTCCCCGGAAACTCTTCGTTTTCTATGTTCACTGCTAAACACCCTTCTTACGGCCGTAAGTCCCTACTTTAAGGTTCTCTCACACATGACAGGTGGTTTTGTCCGAAGGCTGCTTACGGCCGGAAGCCTAGGCATAAGGTGGAAGTAATGTTGTCTCCAAGCTAGTAAGTCAGAGCATGCCATATTCGACATTTTATTCCAAATCACTTCCTTTGGCTCTCTTTTTGGCTTTAACCTACACTTGGTGTCGGCGAGACAATTTGTACCCAATTTAGCACGTATTCCACTGTAATTACCGTAATACTAACTCGACAAGGATACAAATCTGAGATATAAAATATAGTATAATTGTATACTTATCGCACTCACTCTCATATATGACATTTGATTGAATTGCAATAAACTTGCAACATTTTCTGGCTTCCTTCCTTTTTATAATTTTTTTTATTAGCTTTACAGTGATCTTGCTTTAAAGTTTTTGGCGGATAAACATTACTCTTGGATTGGTTATGATTTTATATTTGATTATATATTTCAGAAAAACATTATCTTTTTTACTCTTTTTTAAAGCATTACAATTGAAGTGATGTTATGTGGTTGATTCATTAGTAATAAACAAACGAGAGGTTGTAATCTTGAGTGCGAAGGTTTCATGTTCTTCGTGGTACATGAAGGTTCTGTTTTTTTTTAATTTGACAATTAATAGGTTTAAAAGGCACCTCTATTACATTAAGTAAATTTAAGAAATAATTAATCTAAAATTATAATTCCAACAATCATGAAGACAATAAAACATATTATCCAATAGCTGAAACCAAAAATAGAATTATGTTTTGTATTAAGAGAAAGAAACAAAAATAATTTTGATGAAATCGCCCTCCGTGGAACAATGAACGGTCAAAATCAGCGCAAAGCAGAACCGTCCACATAATTTTTGAGACTCGTGCCCCTTCAAAGGGACCATAAAAAAATCTAATTTCTCTATCTTTTTCTCCAATACATAGCAAAAACCTCCTCGCTTTCTTGATAAATCCCAAAACCCTCTTGCTTTCGCTTCTCGTTCCTGCTTCGACGATGGCCGCCGCCTCCTCCGTGCTGCCACCGCGGTACGGCCCCAAGCCTCCTCTTCTCCCCTCCAAGCGCTTCCCTGTTCCCGGGTACCTTCTCGCGCCCTACTTGCCTCCCCGTCCTCCCCCTTCCTGGGCACCATCCGCCCTCGCGCCTCGCCTGCGGTACTGTCCCATGCGGCCTTGCGAGCCCTGGGTTCCTGGAGCCCTGTGGATGATTCCGATCCGGTGTAGAGTTAACCGGGCCGGTGTCTCCGGTACTCGCCAATTAACTCCGGCTCCGCGCCTGGTCGGGCCGCTTACTGATAGGCCTCCCGCAGAAATGAGTGCCGCTGTTTCCTTGGTTGCGATTACGAGCACTGGCTCATCGTCATGGACAAGCCTGGCGGCGAGGGGGCTACCTTGTTGCGGATGATCGATTGCTACATCCAAACCCTAGCCAAGGTCGTGGGCAGGTAATGCAGTTCGATTCGGTTTTTGGTTATGATGGATATTGCCTGTTCCTAAACTTTTTTTATGTGGAAATGAGCTTCTTTTCTTCGAAACCGTCCATATTTTTTGTGCCGTCTTATGGAATTGGGGGATTTTTTGACTAGGTTTTGGTTATCATATTTCCTCATCCCACTGATTGAAAATATATATATATATATATATATATATATATATATATATACAGTTCCTTGCCTTCAAGTCTGTTGTATGGATTTTCTGATTGATTTTGATACGTTTAATGTTATCAGTGTTATGCATTTTTTTCCTTTATTTATGTTAATCTAATAATTTTGTGCGTATTTTATTCATTTGATGCCAGTGAGGAAGAAGCTAAGAAGAAAAATATACAATGTTTCTTGTGAGCGGTACTTTGGTTTTGGTTGTTGATTGATGAGGAGACATCTAACAAGCTGGAAGGTATGTGTTCACTTTTTGACTGAGCGAATTGAGTTAAGGGTGTTGAGTGTGCAATTTGTTGAGATGTTTAAGCTTGCTAATCTGCATTGCTACATGCTTCCCGTGTTATGGAATAAACTGTCATTCTAAGAATGCATGCTTGCATTTAATTTAGTCGTGGTGTTATCTGTTTGGGTTACTGCTTCTTATTTTAACAATGCCTGAATATGGTATTCTTAATATGGCTTATTGGCTGCTTAGCTTGTGGAACTCCTTTTGACCTTCGTTCTTGCCATTTCTCAGTTTGACATGTAATTGCTCCGTTCATTGCATACAACTAATTTGAGGTGTTTCGTGGCTGATAGCTTTACTTTTGGCAGGTCTTCCAGGTGTTCTGTTTGTCCTTCCAGATTCTTATGTTGATGCTGAAAATAGGTGACTATGGAGGTAAATCTTCATCATATTTTTTTTGCATCTCTTTTTTATTTATCTATTGGTGTTTCCAAATTGATTGCATCGTTGTGTATCTGCACTGAATTCTTATACCTTGTTCTTTGCTTCCAATTAGAAAGCATAAATCTAAGTTATTTTATTCCGCCATATATTGTGGAGTTTTCTCAGTTTCAGAACTCAATTTGTTTCCTTTAAGAGAATGCTAAAAAGTTTCTCAATGGTCGCAAATTGGTTCATTATTCCATCTAGGAAAAATGGAAGAGCTTTTGTTGATAATGTCTCTTAGCTTTGAATAATAATGAACATGGTTCAAAATCCTGCATCTATTACTTCAAGTAGAAATTTAAAGGCTTTGATGGAGATAAGAAATGTGCAAGTTATCTTTAATTCTTAATGTTTGTGTTTCATTGGTTTGTGCTAGTGAGGAAACCTTCAAATGTATGAATCGATCTTGAGGTATAACCTAAAGGTAGATGCTACTTGTGAATTAGGGATACCATTGGGTGGAAAATATTGGGAATTGTGGAGACCTCACTTCTTGTTTGTTATATTAATATCTCTTCATTTGTTGTTTTGAATCTTTATGCCTAACAAATTTAGAGAAGTTCCTGGCTTAGAAGTCTAAAATTTGAGCATATTTTGCAGATAATATTCTTGGCCTTGAGATTTAGTTTCTTTATTTCATTGCTTTGCTGGCTCTGGTCACCTCTAGTAGTGTTTCCTATCTTCTCTTTAGATATAGTTTGGAACACATTTGGGTCATATGTTCTCCCCATGGTTTTATTTTACCCTATGTGTTTGAAAAAAAGTTTTGATTTCACTTATCTTCTTTCCATTTTAGTCTCGAGCATAATTTTTCTTTTAATTTTTAATTTGAAAATTTTTGAATTGCCTCACTTTTTATTTTTTAAATTACATCTATATTTTTATATTTACAAACTGAATGTTATATCTTTATAAGCTGATTCTTTCTTGTGAATGATTTTCTCTTGATTTTTAAAAATACTATTCTACTGCAATTCAAATTTTAAATTGATTTAAAAGCTATTTTTCTTAAATTGTTTTTTCTAAAGACAACTTGGTTTTACTGTAATATTTACAGTGTTCATATATATATATATACCTAGAAAGAACTAGTTGTGTTAAAGATCCTTTTTCATCTTTCTAGAATTAATATGGTTCGCATGTTGTTAATACTGATATACACATGCATGCCTATATATTTATGTATTTATATATTCAACTGTCAGATACTCTTAACATTTAGATACTTCACAATGGGTAGGAATACTGCCTTCTAGATACCATTGGAGCTGTCCAAGTTGCCAAAACAACCTACCTTTTAAATTATACAATTTCATCAGTGTCATGGGCATCTGTGCTGATTTAAAGGCTAAAGCTTTTGCATGATACCACGGAGTTTACTTCATGCGACATTATGTTATAAGATCTTTTTAACATTTAGTTCTCTCCCTGTCAAACACTAATATTATATTCAATCTCAATTTCTGCAACTGAATTGTTTGTGAATGGAGAGATAGTTCAAAGATCCCCAGAGAGACAGAGGAGGGTTGAACCAGTCCCTCAGAGAGCTCAAGTGATAGACCAAGATACAATGATAGGACGAGACATGGGAGGCGGAGGGAGAACCAGCGTGGGCGGGGTTTTACATAATTGTTGATCCAGCTTTAGCTAAGTGTCAATATGGTGAGAATAGTATGTGAAAAATCCTTTTCAGGGCTTGAATAACAGCTTGCAGCCAGTCCCTACCTCTATCTCCCTGTTCAGATTGTCTCTATGAACACTCACTATGTTAAAAATACTAGACTTATAAAACTGATGTCCTATTGCTCTGCAGACTTATCTGATGTCTCACTTTAGACCTCTGATATCTCCTTTGTTTGTGTTGACTATTACTTAACATGAAAACCTATATCTTTTAATGATGTTTATGTTTGTGTTAAAGATGGAGGTAGGTTGTAAAAACCCTTTAGTTGTTGAAATATATTATCGAAAACTTGTTAAATTTTTCTGGTTTTCTATTGAAACAATGCGTGTTTTATTTAACCATTTGAATTGTGTTTTGAGTGGGTGAAAGGGCAGTTTGTTGATAAAAAATATAGTAGAATCTCCAAAGGAGGATATGGGCGCTAGAATATGAAGGAGATGGGGCGAATGATGTGTTTTATTTTTATATAAGTTTGGCGATTAGATAGTGGCCGCGGGGCTGCACCTGTAGTGTGTCAAGAACTGCCATAAAAGGGAGTTAAATTTTTGCCTTCCATTATTCCATTGCCCATTTCTTTAGTGTTATTGCTAATTAACTCACTTAGATCTCAATAGGCTGGTGGTTGCTAACCGGCAGCAAAACCTTGGGTGTATCATGCTTAACATGAGAACTGAGGACATCAATAAAACCTTCTGAACCCAAAATCTCAGAGCAACTAATTAGAGAGCGCCCTTGTCCCATGCAACCAGGGACCCTGCCGCCAGGCCTAGTAGACTTTCTTAAGGAGTCTATTGTGGTTGGTCGGCTGTATGCCGCCTGGAGGCTGGCAGGTGTACTTCTATTATTTTTTATGACAAAAAAATTTTAAGAAATAAAATTTGTTATTATATGTCTGAAGAAATCTTCAGCTTTATATGTAGATAGGTATAATCTCTAAGACAACCTTTCTTTTATAGTTGATCTCTCTTTTGTTTTTTTTTGTTATTTTTTTCCACTGGAAGTTTTTTTAGTATTTATTTTGGAAAAATTGGCTTCTTCCTTTTCCTCAGAGTTGAGAATGTAACACTAAAATAAAAAAATATATTGTAAAAATATATTTAAAAAAATATATATATATATATATAAAAAAAAAATTTTTGCTTCATTGTCATCCAAGCAAACCCCCAAGGGGAGGGGAGAGAAATACAGAGAGAGAGGGAGAGAGACGAATCTCCTTACCTTTTAAAATTTTCCTTAGTAGTTATCTGTTTTCATGCTTACTATTAAGAGTCCATTTTTTTTAAATCTTCCATATTCTTTCATTTTAAGCAAGTTTTTAATCCCTTTTAATTCCTACTGTTGAGAGTTTTTTAGTTGATGTTTAATCTACGCTAAGATTTACAGTTTTATGATGTTGTAAAAAAGTTGTTTTAAGCTCTATTTACCATGCATCCTTTGGTTAAGCAACTCAATAATTTTTTTCTTAATTTTGGTGGCATCAGATGCTTGTGAAAGGGAAATTCCTCAACCCTTGATTTTAAAATATAGCAATCAGTTTGGTAGCCTTCAAAGAAAAGTAATGGGAAAATTTGGTAAAAGTAAGTTTAGGGAGGAGCAGCTTTTGTGGAAGGGTAGGGATGGTTATTTGTAGCCCTATGATAATGTTGAATGTAGGAATTGTGCTACTTAAAGAGTAAAAAATGTAATAAAAGGAAAGTTGTACCCTCAATGCATCCTTGAGTTAATTGTGATGTTGGAAATTCCTTGGAGACTTAATTATGATTTATATATGTTTATAAGTATTAAGCTTTCGGGCATGGACCTAGAAGGCTAACACTTTATGAGGTTTTTTGGTTAGTTCCATGAATTTGTGTAACAGAGTGCTTCTAAGAAATGGAACCTAGAGATTTTAAGAGAGATTTTGATCACGGTATCAAATTCAGCATTAATGAAGCTAATGTTGCATGATTTGAGAGTAATCTATCTTTTTGTTGAGGAGTTTAGGGTTGCTTGGAATTTGGATAATTGTAGGTTGCTTCGGTGGCTTCATGGAGGTGTGAACTTTGGAAGCTCTTTTGGGGAAGCTGAATAGTGGATTGAGGAGAATTTTTTGGGATTGGATATATGCTCATATATTGTTATATATGTAATTACATGATCAATGTGGTGTTCATATGCTTGAGTTGTTGATACCAAATTGATTGATTAAGAGGTGAAAATGAATGGTCACTAAGTATAAACTGAGTTGTAGTTGTTAGAAGTGACAATAGTGATTATACACTAAGTTAGTGTTAAGGCTACTGTGTGTACCAACTTTTTTAGATTGTATTAGGCAATTTAGCCTTATTTGAGCTTGTTTACCTTTATTGGCCTTTCCGGAAGAGCCCACCTAACTTGATTAATTGAACGTTACTGATTGGTTAAAGATTTTTATTTTAGATTTCAATCTATTTTAAGCTGGAAACCTTTCATGACATTAGATGTTTGAGCTAAGTGGCATGTTATCCTTGTCTTTTTGTTCTAAACTAGTAAGTGTCATTATTATTTATTTTTTTTGGTGGGGGTGACCTCAGGGCAGGTAAGGCTATCACTAAGGAATAGAGTTCTCATTCCTGTGATACACCCATTATGTATATACCACAATTATAGTAGATTAGTAGAAGTAAAAAAAATACTCAGCGAGATTAGGTAGTTGATTTCCCATAGGGAGTAGTATTTTATTCCTACCTAATTTAAGAAGGTAAGCTTTTGGAAACCAGACTTAAGGTTAGACCCGCAAATACTAAAAAGTGGGGGAAGTAGGAGGCCAGGAACGCGGGTTACCAGGCTCCCCATTTGGCGGGTTGGCAAAATGCTAACCCGACCCAACCCACCTGGGTTGGCTGGTTGATGGGCTGCCCGCTAAAAATTAAAAATAGATATTTTATATATTACAAGATTATTTTTTTTAACAAAACCAAACCAAACCAAAAGACTATTCCATTAAAACTACAAAGTATATACAAAGGCCATATTTCAAAATATATTTTACATTTGAGGTTATAAACTTATAATAAATCACACAATTAAAATAATAAAACAAGTAAACAATAACACATCTAACCAAATCCAACCAAGTTAACCAATTAACCCAACATTAAAAAAATTTTCACATGAATTGAACAACTATAGATATGAGAAATATCAATACCATGATACTATATAAAGCACCTAAAATGTTTATCCTCATTTATCATCCATTAAAAATTTAAAAAAGAAATAACAATTCCATCCACATGTCAACTTAAATTTCTAATTGATAATGGAAATCAACCCTCCTTCCTATTAATAAGCAAAACGATCTTTTAAAATTCCAACAAAAAGCATATTAACATCAATAATGAAATAGTCTTTCGGCCATAAGACAAACAAATATTTCATAATTCTTGATGTCTCTCTCGCTCTTAAGTATTAAGACATACAATATTAGAGGTCATTACAAATTTAAAATTCATCAACCATTAAATTAAATCATTCAAATTTTCCTCTTCTCCATCTCCTCCTTCCATTCTATCTTCATCTATAACTTCAAGAATGGCTTTGAACCCTCACCGGATATAGTTGGTTTAGTATTTACTTCATCTTCATTATCTACATACAAAACCCCAAATATAAAAATTAGTTAAAAATTGGAATTGAAAATAAACAAATGTTTCAAGATTTCAACTAAATAAACAATTTAAATTAATAATGTGTAAATTACCAATGTTATAACTATGCAACCAATTACAGGTGCAAATGAGAGCCTGTACTTTTTTCAGGAATGGTACAACTTCTATATTTGTTGAGCACATGAGCACTAATAGAAAAGGCCGATTTAGATGCAGCTTGTTATTGGGATAGCTAATACACCACTTGCCATTAATGCAAAGATTGGGAACCTATGCTTATGATTCTTCCAATACTCCAACGCATCCAAATCTTCATAATATGCAAATTCAAGCTTTGGCTCTTCCAAATAAAGATCTAATTGAGATTTTCCCGCACTTGTAATTGATTAGCTCTCAAATGCTTTAATTTCCTACAATCAATAAATAGCATATGTTATCATAAAAAAATATAAACAAATTAGAGAAATATATAAAGAAAGAAAGAAAGTGATAGAGCACTTACATCAAAGATTCTTTTACCCTTACTTTTTTAATTCCTCCACCACCTTGTGTAGATGTAGGTGTAATGATAGAAGAAGATTATGGTTGTGAACGACTTGACTTATTAACATTTGAATAATGCTCAAAAAGTGTGTACAGCTTTGTCCTCACAAGTGACACCTTTTCTTGGCATTTAGTAGAATCACTCTCAACCTTCCCATAAAAATACTCCAACATTGACAATTTCATTCGTAGGTCAAGGATAGCCTCCAAATGCAAGCACCATGCTATATTGCTTCCAATATTTATCAAATTTTTCTTTCATCCTTCTACACATATCACTAATCACCACATCTTCAATTGCCAAGTTTTCCTTTAATAAAACTTCAATATTCCAAACTTGCATAAAATACAAGTTTGATGTAGGATAAGAAGATCCCGATATCAAGTTGGTAGTGTCATAAAAAGGCTCCAAGAACTCGTATATTTTCTCTCATCTTCTCCATTTTTCATTTGAAGGGCAATATTTATAATTTCTATCATTCAATTGAAGAGAAGCAAACACCCTTTTATATTTAATGACACTATCCAACATCAAATATGTTGAATTCCAACGGTGGATACATCTCATCGCAAGCCAATATCGGTGTTAATGTTGCCAACCGCGGCCACACATTCTTCAAATTTTTTCATTCTACTTTCAACCCTTCACATATTTGACGTATTCTCTCGATTTTGTGCAAAGCATCATGAGCTACTTTCAACCCTTCGCACAATGAGATTCAAAATGTGGAGCGTAACAACGAATATGGAAAAACTCGCCACCACATAACAAACTATCATGCAAAGACAAGTTGGTCTTTTAAAATATCTTGCATATTGTCATTGCTAGATGCATTATCCAATGCCAAAGAAAATACTTTTTCTCAATTCCCCATTCTTTCAAAAATAAAAATAACTTTCTTATGCCCAATTCAACTCCCGAGTGTGGAGGAGGCAATTTAGCAAAGTTAAAAATTTTACTGTTTCAATTTCCAATTTTGATCAACAAAATGTCCTGTTAAGCAAATGTAGCCCTCACTAGTGCATGTAGTCCACACATCTCAAGTTAAGCAAATTCTATTCCGAATATTACCCAAAACATGCTTAACTTTCCCTTTCTCTCTCATATATATTCTTGTAATATCGTAAACAAGAGTATTTCTTGAAATGCAAAAGCCATCGTTACATATTTTATCCAAGCTATAATGCCATCATATTCAACAAATGAAAATGGCAAATCATGTCTTCTAACCGCAAAGCAGCCTAATAAGTCACGTGCAATTTTTTGATTACTTTCTTTAACCTTATCTTCCCTTCATGATCAAGAAACATTTGTCATACATCATTGAATTTTATCATTTTTAGCTTATCCTTGTGGCGCCTCAATGAAGAAGTCCCCATACTTTTCACCTCCACATTTGTATGCTTTCTTACATCCGTTGCATTTTGCTATTTGTATGCCATCTTGATCCACCCCTTCTTTATAAAACAATTCCAAACATCGAGAATTCTTTCGCCCTTTTACTTGTCTCCTTACCGTATTGAGTGCTTTCCAATTCTTCTTCATCTAAGTTCACACTTTGATTTGAAAGAGGCGGACTCCATGATTTTAATTTATCCCGCAAATATATATGAAAAATATAAGAAATGATAAAACGATACGATATAATAATCAAATCTTTGACAATGATAAGAGATCTATATATATATATATATATATATATATATATATATATTAAGTGCAACGAGTGATTTCAAAAGAGATAGGCCAACCAACAAATTACCACGTTTCATGGCTTGGATTGTGGAAGTCAATGTACTGTCTCTTTATGTAAATAATACCGGCAATTAATGTTGTAATGCTAGCTACCTTCCTATCCTTTGTTAAACATGCTATAACTTTATCTTAGCTCCCACATTTTTCATCAGCATATATATATATATATATATATATGTTAATTCTAAAGATATTTCAAAAGTTGAATAGTCAAATCGTATAGAATGAAGGATAAGGCTAAAAATTAATTGACACCAAGTGGAAGAAGACTATGGGAAGACTTAATTTGGATGGAAATAATTAATTAATTTTAGCTCAAATATAAACAAGGAAAATTAAATACAAGAGTGATTTAAAAAAGATACGCCTATATTCATCATCTTCTCCATCCTTTTTGTCGCTTTTCATTAATACACTAGAAGATTTGTAGGATCTATTGGAATCATTGATGGAAGCCTAGCTTGTGAGTTCCATTTCATTATCTCAGGTTAATTAATTTCCTCAATTCATCACTTTATAAACATACTTGATATTCCTTGCTCTTCCTTCATGCTTAACTGACTCCAATTAATCCCTCTTCATGTTTTGTTAATTCAAGATGTAAGTATGTATTTCCTGGATTGATCCATTCACATGAACTAAACTAAATAAATAAGCAAAGAGTTTAATAGATGGTGTAAAACATGCTAAATTAATCATCACCCATACAGAAGAGTTTAAGAGAAGATTGCTAAATTAATCAACATCTATAAATAAATAATGTTTCAATTGTGTACTGTTTCGCTTGATGGCCTTAGACTGGATTTTCCTAAGAGCTTGATTTATTCTCATTTTGGTTCGGTCACTTCGGTATTTTCGAGACAAAATTGAAGAAGAAGATTGTGTACAAGTTGTCAATGAAAAATATTTGACTTAATGAAAGCTTTAAACCTGATAATTCTTAAAATATATTGATGATTTACATAGCATACTTATAGTGGCTTTAAAGGTTGGTTATTGCTTTAGTTGTATATTGTTAATTTGGCGGTGCAAACCTAAGTAATCTTTCTCATTTCAAGGCTTGGATGTTGGAAGTATACATGTCTATATGTAAAAATAATAATGACTATATCCTTTGTTAAACAATAAACATGTTATAACCTTCGTCTGGTTCAGACATTTTAATGTTTATACTAGTTTTAACATATAAGATATTTCCGGGCTTAATAGCAAATTAGAGTTAAAAATTAAACTAAACAATTGACAACCAAGTGGAAGACGACTAAGTGAAGACTTAAGAGTAGACTTAAGTTTGCCAAAGTAGAAGAAGAAAGATTAAGCTCACCAATATTGATGAGAGCTTGGCGAGAAATCACGGGGAAAGCGGGTGCGGTTTGGTGACATCGAGCTTCTTTGAGATCGCTCCATCAATCCCTTACGTGGAGTGAGCACGACATGGTTGTTGAGTGGCGATGATGAAGAAATTGAGAAAGTGAGACGAATCAACAACCAAATCTTGAGAGAAAAATGATCGGATCGAGGAGAAAGATGAAGAGATTGGGGAAGAGCGCGATACTCCGAGAGAAGAGAGAGAAATCGAGAGCAGGGATTGGGCGGCAAGAAGAACCCACTTGCTCGTCGACTAGGTTTCTTTCTCTCCACAGACTTCACTTCGGAGTTCTTTCTAGATTAAAAAATAGATTAAAAAAAATTTAATAAATTAAAGGGGCGGGCTAGCCCGTCCAAAGCCCCCTCGTTTGGGTTGACCCGTTTGAGCCTGCTTCCAAACGGGCCTACAAAGGCCAACCCGACCCCGCTAATTTCTGTCGGTGGGGTTGGTGACCCGACAGGTTAGGCCCGTTTCTTGACTCTACTTAAGATGGCATTGTAAGAACCGATATAGAGACAAGATGATGCCCTAGACACAATCCCTTTTAGCAAATTCAAGGTCATTTTGATAAACAATGAAACCCACTTGTCGTCTGACTCTTCCATCGTTTCCTTTAAAATGTTTGTTACCTTAAATATATTTCTTGCCTCTTCTGATCTGATAAATGTAAGATTGCAGTATAGCATTCCTCTCAACTCATCTTGGAATAGCTTAAAATTTTCATTCGTATAGGCTTCTTGTAGTTGCTTCTCAAAGCCACAATCAGTCAGCGCACCGGAAAGATTGAGTTAAAAGTAGCAAAATCAACATTGTTTTTATTTTCCATTTTACTTTTTAATGCATTGTCATACTGCTCCACAAATTGTTTTAAAGATGTTGTCGGACCAACATAACTATAAAAAAAAAAGCATTGATGCTTTCACTTCTTTGGGTGGTAGACATTCCAGCCCAAAAAACTCCTTTAACATACACAGGAGCCCAACGATAATGATTTATATATAAAAAATTTAGCCATTTATTTTTCCCGATGTTGTAATCTTCTATCATCTTTAACGAAATGTTTTCAAATTCTTGAATAATTACTGCCTCATAAACAATACTCTTCAAAATCTTCTTTATTGCTTTGTACTGAGTTAGTCCTCCAAGCTTCTAGGTGATCTTCTTCATAATATGCCAAAGACAAAGTCGGTGATGAGAATTTGGAAAATTTGTCCTGATTACACCTTGAATAGCCATATATTGATTTGTAATTATCAGCTTTGGAGCCTTACCCGACATGCATTCCAACCAACTTTTAAATAGCCAAATGTAGGTTTGTGAATCTTCTTCGAACAATAACCCACATCCAAATAATATTGGGTGTGTATCTTCTTTCGCAATCTTCTTTACTGTAATATAATTCTGACAACCCTTTTCAATGTAGGTTAAATTTTCATATTCACTACTTTCAACGGTCAAGGAATAAAAGTTTTTACTCAAGCCTATACCTGCTTGGTCATTTAACTTAAGTCTTTTTTTGACATATGCATCCATTTTTTTATTACATCTTTGGAAACGAGACTTATGTGGACTAAGTGCATGATTATGCTCCAAATTGACACCAAATATGGTAAAACGCCCATCGTTACCAACAATAATATTTATTTTGGCTTTACACGTTGTTTTAGGGGCCGTTTGGGTCCCGGATTGGGAATGGAAAGGAGTGAGGGAGTAATGGAATTAAAGGGAGTGGAGGAGACTTGAGAATGAAAAATTTGTTTGGTTGGTAAGGTATGAGAGAGTAGTTCCTTGGGAATGGGAAAAGTAAAAGAAAAAAATGAAGTAACTTGACTTTTATACCCTTGAAACAAGTAAATAATATTTGATATAAAATAAAATGTTAAGTTAAATAACGACTATTTTTAATTATAAAATATTTTGAATATCATTATTTTTAATTTTATAATTAAATATTTGAATTAAATATTTTCATTTTTAATTATTATTTATTATTAAAAATATCTATTTAATTATTATTTGATTTATATTATTATTTTAATTATTAATTATTATTATTTGAATAAAATTATTATTTTAATTGTCATTTGTTATTATTTTACTTTAATTATTATTTATTATTAAAATTATCGATTTAATTATTATTTGATTTATGTTATTATTTTAATTATTAATTATTATTATTTGAATAATATTATTATTTTAATTGTTAGTTATTATTATTTTATTTTAATTATTATTTATTATTAAAATTATCTATTTAATTATTTTTTGAGTTATATTATTATTTGAATAAAATTATTATTTTAATTGTTAGTTGTTATTATTTTACTTTAATTATTATTTATTATGAAAATTATCGATTTAATTATTATTTTAATTATTAATTATTATTATTTGAATAAAATTATTATTTTAATTGTTAGTTGTTATTATTTTATTTTAATTATTATTTATTATTAAAATTATCGATTTAATTATTATTTGATTTATATTATTATTTTAATTATTAATTATTAATATTTGAATAAAATTTTTATTTTAATGGTTAGTTATTATTATCTATTTAATTATTATTTAGTATTAAAATTATATATTTAATTATTATGTTAATTAATTATAGTTTACTTATTAAATAAGGGCAAATTTGTAATTCACCCTCAAGGAGTGGATGAGGAATGAGCAATCCTCCCAATTTTGGGAGGATTGCCACTCCCCACTCAATCCCCCTCATCCCCCTCTCAAACCTCTCTCACTCCCATTGATGACTATCCAAACAAAGGAGTGGAATGGGAGAGTAATGACTCTCATTCCACTCCTTACAAACAAACACCCCTTAGTAGATAACCTTGGGTTGAAAGCACTTTTTGTAGTAGATATTGTTTTACCACCTCATACACATGCGAGTGCATAATACTTTAACTTTCCATTATCTCCCGTTTTTGTAATGTTTTTTAGCAATACAAAAAAAAACTATAAACTTTTTTTAGCAATACTTTAACCTTCTTGTCGTGTATATTCAATATAAAAACTACAAACTATTTCTTCAGAATTAGACACCATTCCTGCCTTCGGAATAACTTTTCAAGTAGTGGCTTCTCAAACTCTACCATTTTCTCTTTCTCCTTGTTCATTATTTCTATATTAGAAGATCCAACTTCTTTCCCATTCTTCACTTATTCGAAGACCTGAGTTCCAACTCTACCATAATGTTTTTTATTTGGATCTATAATAAGCAAGTAACAATGAAAAGTGACTATATTATAAATTGTTGTAAAACGTGAAAGATATTTAAATTAATAACAAATAACATAAATTTTCATTCAAATTATCGTATTACACGTTTTAGATCAAACAAAAACTGTTACAAATAAAAAAAATACATTTGTTAAATTATATTATAACAAATGCAATGCAAACGATACATGTTTCAAAGCAAACAAAAAAAAATATAATTGAAATCTTCTACTCACGAACTAAATTTCAAAATTTATCTTTTCAATAAATAAGAAGAAGAATAAAGGCAACAATTTATAACAAATTTCTTGAGGTACGAATTTTTCTCTATAACAAACAACATAAATTCGTAACAAATAATAAACAAAATACAATCACTAAAATTATCCACATAACAAACTAAATTTTAAAAATTCTCAAAGTTAAAGATATGGATAAAGATCTAGCAAAAACTTTTTCTTAGGTAAAATCACACATCTTATAGAAATAAAAATGAGTTAATACCTTAATATTGGGTCCCAAATTGAGCACCTACACCAACAAACTCATTGTCTTCTCTATTTCCAATCCAAGTTTGGACTTTTACCTGAAAATAATCAAATCATACCATAACTCAAAATAACCCTCCGTAGGATAATAATCGAGATAAAGCAAACTCCAAACTCATTGTCTTCCACCAAATCTCAAGTCCTAATCCCTAGCTCGAAAAGATCAATATAGAAACCAAATGAGTAGCTCATGGTATAGACTTCTCACTCTTAAACAAGGGAAGACTTGTGCTACAAGAAACACAAGCTATTACCTCTCAAACACTTGGAAGCCCACCAAGATACAAAACAACTATATAGTTATGTTTATAATTTTTGAAGAAAAGCTGAGTAACATATGTTCTATTATGTAACTTACCGGCTTTAGTTGATTCGCAATGGTATCACATATTATGTAACTTACAAGGTTAATTGTGTCCAATCCGTACATAAAATATAACCACATTCAATATTTTGACTGACATAGAACATGGTATCAAATATAGTCCATTTCCCTACACGTAATCACAATATGTTTACAAAAACAAATTATGACAAAACAAAGAAATGTCTAAGAGGAAAATTTCTTAGTTGCTTATAGTCTCGAGAATACAAAACTTTACAAATGAATATTGTCTCTCCATCCCAACCCAACTAATCTTCAAAATTTCAAAAACCAAAAACAAGAAAACAAATTAGCAACATAAACTCAAACAAAAAATCCAAAGAGGGGAATGAATCAAACCAAGCCGAAGTTGTTGGAGCATGCACGTTGCTTGAGAGTCTCGTAATCCTAATAAACTATGTCCCCTCGGATGACCAAACAAGGAATCACTACGGCCAAAACGAGGAATCTTGGTGGTGGTCGTCGATAATGGAGAGGTCATAGACAAGGTAGCGCCGGTGGTCGCACTCGTTGGCGACCATGCCGGTTGAACCGTTGCTCAATTCCCACCCCTTGAACCGTTGCCGAGCGCCAAACTCCTTTTATTCAAGGGGATTTAGGGTTAAAATGGGATGACCAAACATATTAAACAGGTGACCGATTTGACGAGTCCCACATGCTATGTTTAAAAGCTTTGAACAAGCGGGGCTCAAACCCATTTAAATATATGAGAATGACGTGGAACATCCACGTCATTCGAAATGCTAATTCGGACGGAGTAATTCGTCCAAAATAGCATTTCTCTATGTATATAACACTACAACACTTGACAATATGAAATGACACTCGGTAATTATCATCAATATAAAAAATAAAAAAAACCAACCCTACATAGCCCATATATACATTATACGTATTTGATGAGATCGGTTTTTAGTCTATATATGGAAGGCACTTTATATATATATATATCTTCGGAAGCACAACAGGCAAAACCGGGACTGACATACCGGTGGTCGTGCCGGTGTTCTAGACGAATAAACCGTGGACACGGTCAGAGACACTACATCCAACACCCTCTACTTTGGGTTGCCAAGGTTCGGGGATGGAGATATAGCTCCCATGAAGCTCATAGGGAAGATGAAATGGAGGTGATGAGAGGTGGAGGGGTGGAGAGAAGAAGAAGAGAGGGTGGTTGAGGGGGCAACTGGAGGTAATGAGGGTTTCGTCTCCCGGGATAATTGATGTAATATTTTTAATTTTAAATAATTGATAAATATGAAAATAAGGGGATAAAAAATGAAAGTAAAAAAGAGAAAGATTTCGGATAAGTTGCTCTCAGATAATTGATGTAATATTTTTTAATTTTAAATAATTGATAAATATGAAAATAAGGGGACCCTAAAAAATGGGAAGTCCACATGGCTCGAGGACATAGAAAGGCAGAAACACAATCATTGGGATTCGGATCATTCACTCCCTCCCACTTATCTTTTATTTATAAAACCGCAATTGTTGTTTTTAATGAGATAAAAAAAATTGATTTGACCGCCATTACTCTACCACCATGGGATCTGTAAGCCTTAAGCCCTTTACTCCTCCAAGCTTTTCATTCACCTTATAATTCCCGTCTTACTCTCTATCTCCTTCTAGACTTCATTTTTCTACAATCTCCAAGTAAAAATATTTATTTATATGCTTTCACTTTTACAAAAAATTTTATTATATGAATATTAGATTTTTTTTTATTTTTTTAATTTTTCAGCCAAATTAAAATCTCAATTTGCCAACCCTTATTTGCGAATTTTTACTAGAATAATTTTCATTAGATTAATCATATTGCATTCCCTCATTTTAGTTGTATTTTTGTTTCAATTTGAGTTCCTTATTTTAGTTGTATTAGATTTTTAGGGTTTTTTTCATGCTTTGTTCAAAATGACTTCAAAATCCAAAGTTTCAAGTCAACTTCATGCTCAGGGTGATAACATTGCTAAAGATAATGATTCAATTGATAGTCAGAAATGAATAGTAACACTTTCACACCTTTGTGGAAATATGTAACAAAGTTGCCAAAAGCAAAATGAAGGAGGAGGGAATATAAGTTTCAAATGTAACTATTGCAATATCACTTTTAAAAGTTCATATTCTAGGGTCTAATCCCATTTGTTGAAGCTCAGTGGTCATGGGATCTGGCATGTGCAAAAGTGTCATGACATTATCTTAGTGTAATGCGTAAAAATATTAGAAAAAGTCAATTCAAATAAAAAAAACAATTCCATTACCACTTTCCTCACAAGCACAAGTTGTTTGAGCACAACACCTAATGAAAGAGAGAACTTAGGGTCAAAAAAAAAAAAAAAGGAGCTCTAGAAAAAACATTGAAAACAAGCGCTTAAGAGAACTTGGATTCTGAAATTGCTCGTGATGTTTTATTCTGGAGGGTTGCCTTTTCATCTTGCAAGGAATCTTTTATTTTGTGAGTGTAACCTTGCATATACCGCTAACAATATGATTTCGGTATATACCTCCAGGGTATAATACTTTGCGAACTACATTGTTGCAAAAAAAAAAGGCTCATTTACATAGAGAATTTGTTGCAACCGGATAAAGGGAACATGGAAGGAAAAAGGAGTAAGTCTTATATGTGATGAATGGATTGATACACAAAGAAGGCCATTAATAAATTTTATGTTTGCTTCGAATGGGGTTTATTTTTTTAAAAGTGTTAATCATGAAGAAGAGTACAAGAATAAATATTATGTGGTGATATTGATTAAAGACTTTTATAGTTGAAATTGAACGCTCATAATGTTGTTTAAGTAATAACCGACAATGCACCAATTTGTAAGCAATCGGGATCATTGGTGGAGACACAATATTCGCAGATTTTTTTTTTGACACCTTATGTAGTCCATACACTCAATTTTACTTTCAAAAATATTTGTGACCTAAAAATATTAAGAAAAAGAAGTCTCTTATGAAGTTTTGCATTATATAACCAAAATTGGTGATGATGCTATTTTCATATTTATAATGAATCATTCAATGAGGTTGGCTAATATTCAATACTTTTGTGCTTTTGAAATTGCTTTTTATTACTTGAAACTCGTTTTGCCTCGGTTATTATTATGTTAAAATGACTCAAACTTATCAAACGAGGTCTTCAAAGTATGGTCATTAGTGAAGAATGGCTCTCTTCTATAGAAGATGATGTTTCCAAAACACAAAAGTGAAGAAAATTATTTTTGAATGAGTCATGGTGGGACCAAGTAGATTATGTACTCTCTTTTACTACACCTATCTATGATATGCTTCAAGTTATAGGCACCGATAGAACAACACTTCACTTGGTATATGGAGATGTGGGATACAATGATTGAAAAAGTGAAGACAACCATCTACAAGCATGAACATAGACAATTTGAGGAAAAATCAACCTTTTATGAGGTTATATATGGGATACTCATTAATTGATGACCAAGAGTAGCACGCCACTTCATTGTATGCCCATTCTTAAATCCAAGGCAATCTTCTTGATTTTTGTATTTTTGAATGCAAATTATAATAATTAATAAGTTAAATGGATAAAAAGCTTAAAATTAATAAAAATCTGAATTTATTTTCACTATATAAATACTATTCTAATGAATGGTGGTTCAATGAGGTCCCAAATCGCCTTGCTCCACATAGAGAGGTGGAAATATTGGAAGAAAGAAATAAATGTTTAAAAGATATTTTCCTTCTAATGAGGAGAGGAGATGGTTTTTCAAGAGTATGCTAGATTTTCGAGGGCTTTGGATGTTTTTGGATCTTTTGATTCATTACAAGATAGATGGAATTTAGAGCTCAAGTCTTGGTGGTTGGTTCATGGGTCGGCCTAGGACTTTTACTTCAATGGTTTTAGTTTTGAAGCTCCTTACACAACCTTCTTCATCATCATGTTGTCAGCAAATTGGGAACACACAGCTCTCTTTTATCTCACTCCACTCTGGAGAACCAAGATGAATCTTCAACGCTAGTAAAGATTTGGACATTGGTGGTCATGTCTTTGACCCATTTGAAAGTGTTGATGTTCTTGAAGTTGCTAACTTTTCTTTTGATGAACCTGAGATAAAAATACAGATTTCTTTTCGCAATGAAGAAGATGTGGACACAATTAATTCTATCGTTATGGGTCGAACTGAAAAAAACTTGTTTTGTTTCACATATTTTTATCTCTTTGTTTTGTTTAGCATGTTTTATCTTTTAAATTGAACACCTACTATGTAGCGTTTCTTGATGTTAGTGTATTTACTATTGTTACTTCAATGTTAGAAGACTCTTTTCCTAGCATGAGTACATTTAAAATATATATATATATATATAATATTTTTTATTGCCGTGTCTCATCATACCCATGTATCTTTAATTTTCAAAAGTTAATGTGGACACAGTATCCGTGTGGTGTCCGTGCTTCTTAGATATATATATATAATTTAATTATATAAATTGAATATATACTAAGACAATTTACAAATCAATATAAATTATGAAAGATTTTAAGGGTGATATGATGATTATAAATCAAAAGAAAAGCCTTGGTTAGAAAAGTTCCACAGTTGAAGAATGGTTGACAGCCAGCAGATCTTGGATCATGTTTGATGGAAGAATGTCTCAGGGTAAACTGGCTTGAGTGGATGGCATCTCTTCTTGTTGGTGCAAACAGATGTACCTTCCCATAACTTTTCTCAGCAATTTTCCAAGGTCCAGGATATGACCTAAAATGCAACTGCATACTTCAAAACACATTTATTTGTTTCATTCATGTCAAAATATTTGAGAAGTGATATATATATATATATACGCACACACACATATGCATAAGAGTTTCATGGTATTAACGCAGAATTAAAGAAGAGAAATATGATAGAAATAAGTGCAGATCAACCCTTTTTTTTTTTCAAAATCTAAAAATAAAAAAAAAATTAAAAATTAAAAAAAAAGAAAATCAAAAACTAAAATTGTTGGGGAAAAAAAGGGTGTTTATAGGTAAAGACAAAAAACACTTCTTCTTTTCAAAAATAAACCATCACGTAAAAGAGATTTTGATGTTATATGTAAAAGTTGAATTGTCTGTTTACCTCATCCATGGCTATGCACTCTTAAAAAAAAAAAGTTATCTTCTAATTTTATTTTACTTTTTATCTACTTATAAAACTAGTAGAGGTGTTCTTGTATTTTCCAGAAAATTAAAAAAAATAAAAAAAAAAAGTTTTCTTCAGATTTTGAGTAAGAAAAAATAGATCGAATTCATATTTAGTTCATAGTAGAAACCAATCAGGGTTCCCTAATGTACTGTTATTTGACTAAAAATCTTATGATGTGCACGAGTATTAAATAAATAAATAAATAAATTAATCAACGGTTATAATTCATTTTAAAATCTACTTGAGAAGTCTGTTTTGTAAAAATTAGGCTACAACCGAGACATACCTCAAAAGAGTTCCTCCATTCCGTCCTTTTCGAAATTGAGAACTTGGTAAACTGTCTCCATTTCGGGAAGAAGAGTCTTGGTGAGTGCTGTGCGCTTCTTTGATAGAAGAATGGGGGATAATCTTTAGTTTGTCGATGTGTAGATATACATAACAAGATATCAAAACCATAATTATATAGGCAATAATGCAGGAAAAAACAAACAACGTAGCAAACTGCAAAATCATATTTCAAAAAATGCTGAGCATATACTGTAAAAGAAAATAGGTGCACATTTTGCCTCTGGAAAACAATGGCATGAAAAATAAGTGTACTTCCAAATTTCAGTTTGAAACATATGAACGACTGGCATCTGATATGTTCCAAATTGAACAAAATACATGGTAAATCAAAATAAAGAAAACAGCAGTTTCTAACCTCTGCATTGGCTTTCCTATAGGTTTAATATCTTAGAATTAGTTGCCGATTAGGCTACTGCAGTAAAGCCTTAGCATGACTCTACAACCTACTTTTATGGATTTCAGGTATCAACGATTAGAGAACTGACAAAGACACAACATAGGCACAACAGGAAGTTAAGTGAAAGGGAATGATAGTGCATTCCCAAAAGCAAACAATGAGACAAGACATTGACAAAAAAAGCAGATAAAGTCCAACTAACCATGGATAGATTTATAAGAGAAACTCTTCTCCGCTACTGACAAATTATCGAAAGTGTCTCACAGTTTGTAATTCATAGGAGGATACACCTGCTCCTTATTCTGTCTAGCTCTCCATTGAATACATGATTAGCTCGAGCAGTGTTTTCAATTGCATTCATTATACAGCTCTTCGACCACCAGCATTTCTGTATAACAAGGAAAATTTTCTTCTGATGGGCCCAGACATTGGGCAAACAGCATGCTGATGGTGGTGAGCAGCATTACCGCTAACATTAAAGTCATGGATAGGGCAACCAAGAACAGCTCATCTTCTGGCTTTACACCCATCTGTCATCTTTGCCTTTTGTGACAAAACCAGAATTCTTCTAAACAAAGTATTTGTTTTGTCAGATAATCAAGCTTGAGCAACGTTCCTTCGAACACTGATTGTCTTGCAAAGTCAACCTCATTTGCTCAGGGAAAAACTGCCCATTAAACAGAAAAAAAAAAAAACCAGAAATCCTTAAATATGCATACATCTCAAGTTAGTACTCACTAAAAACGATGCTTATGTTTAAGCAGATAAAGCCCATTCAAAAATGAATGTGCGTTTGTGTCCATGCGCTTTTGTCTGAAATACTAAACCCTGTTCTACTCTGTCCTACTCATGACTCCAAATGTACGAGTAGTGCACGGTAATATCCTTACCCATTCTTAGCCTTGTTGGAAATATAAAATCATTATGTCATAAGATTGTCTTCAAGTTCCTTCTGATAAAAAACATTTATCAACCTTCTATTAAAATAAATAAAAAAAAAACTTGCCACTCTTGTCTTTGCAGCTTTCTCTGGAATTATCAGGCTATTACAAAATTCTCGAATCAGCTGCAGTGCTTCCTGTCACTCTATTCCCCTTCATCATCACCTAATTCTAGGAACTATGGACATTTAGGGCATGCAAGAGTACAATACAAACAAGAAAGAGTACATTAAATTTTATGAAGAGAAGAGAAACGAGAGATACAGTCATATTACCTGGTACAGGATTCTAGGTCAGCAGTGGAAACCCAATCTCCTGCAACACATGTTGACTGTATCAAACTCCAGTCAGCCATCTAGTTCTCAATGCCATCTTCATCCAAACAGTCACAAGGCGCCTAAATAGAAATATCCCCAACTCACCTGTAGTTGCTCATTGTCTTGCAGGGCGAGTCTCGGTAGCTGCTTTTGCCTGTAAAGGAAAATGCTAAATCTGATTACTCTTCACACAGCATGTGGCACATTGAATGGTAGCCGCTCACTGGAAGCCCTCCCCAACATCAGAAGGTTTCAGACAGGAAAGTTTTAGGTCGACGTTCAGTGTCATATACTCCCTTTCACTCTTCACTGCCCTTGAACAGTGCAAAGTTATTTTGGCTACAGACGTGTAAAAGCAGACTAGGTTTTAATGAGGTCAATCTTTCATTTGGTCTTTGAGGGTAATAGCTAAAACAGAGACACTCTGTTGAAAAATGTAATTAAGCCAATCAAAGAGTAATGAACTAAGTCAGCTAAAGGTCAAAGAAATTCCAAGCCTGGACTTAATGCGTTATTCAATAGGATAAGTGGAGACACTGACAAACGCCATAGCATATTCATTTTGAAGCTCGCTTTTGAAACACCAGCCAAACTCAATAGAGACTAAAGGAAATGCCCAGATGTGGATGGCGCCAACAGCCACTCATGCTATTGAGGACTTAATCAAGGCTACCAACAATAGTACAAGGCCAAGAGGGAAGTCTACCAGGAGAAGCACCTTGAAAAAGAAGACACAAGCATGATAGTCCAAATTGAGTTTAGGTCAATGCTAGGACAGGCGGACCTACTGATGAACAAGCTCGACCAAAGAATTAGCCAAATTTGTTCAAGGAAATCTCTTAGGTATCTAAAGAAGAAAAAGACTGTCTGATCCCAATGGACTCCAACCAAGGCAAGGATGAAAAAAAGAGTTCAAGGAGATGGTGTGCCCTGATAGAGCTGGAATTCATTAGCTTCAAAATTGGGTATCCCATAAGACATTTATTGTTGAAGATATTGTGAAGTCTTTATTGGTTACAACACGCTGGCTTTAGAAGCTGCTCAGAGGCTCTACCAAACTCTGATCTATAAAAAGAAATGACAGGACAAGAGAAGCAATGCAGCAATCAGCCTAACAGCAATAACAACTCCAGAACTGGGTAGTGTTGATTACACTGAAACCATACAGAAATCAATCTAAGAATGTTGGAGAGAGTTACTCTATTGAGGCTATTGAAGACAGCATGCAGATTAACATCAAACGTCGCACTCCCAAGAAGAAGGGAGTGGTTTAAGGCTCAGTGCACTAGCCCATGATTGATGTTGCCTCTCCAAGAAAGGTTTTTAAGTGTTTCTCTCAACCTTAGAGCATAACAACTCCTTGGGTCTGGTTTTTCCAGCCTCACCATATTGACAACCAAGTGAAGTGGTGGCACAAAAAAAGATAAGAGGGAGATATCATTTTTCTTGTATCACATCTATATCTTAAGTTAATAATTTATGGCAGACTCATTCCACATGACATGAACTTGAGACAGAAATAAATGGGTTTGGGTTTGATGTAATCAACCTTTAATGTCTAATGTGTTCATGTCAAGAGACGACTTGTGTAATTTATTTATAATAAAAAAATAATTGCGGTATAACAAGGCTGATTTACGTATTTATACATTTTGTTTTATAATATTAATATAGATTTAAAATAAAATTTAACATGATAATTTAAATAATCCAGATCTTAAAACATCAAATATGCCAAATTTTAAAAATGATTCTTTTCATGCATTTGAGTGGTACAATGTGTGGACTTCACAATTTATGATCATATTTTGAATGCATTTAGTCAAAAGTATTTGTACTATGTCAGTTTTTAATAGTATGAATGGATCAACGAAGCTTGAAACTCAATATAGGGCTCCTGCCTCTCCATTATTTTCATTAGTTGATATGTGGTGGAACTTAATACAAAAAATGTAATTGGAATAGATTGAACGTTATAGGCACACATTGTCAAATGGGGGTATATAAGACTATATAGGTTCGGTTTGAGGCCCATAATTTCTTAAAAAGTAGCTTCAGAAATACTCATTTGAGGAGATTCAGGATTACCTCTCTCAAAGTTTCAAGTGAACCTTTTTTTTTTTTTAAAATCTTGTTTGGACTTTTGAGGTACTTCCCAAACTTGCTTGCTCATGAGTTTTAACATAGGTTTGAAGAATAGCAAAAGTTTATTGATCCTTCTTCTGGACCTCTTGTAGTATCATTTTGAGTAAGGAGTTAAGTGTTAGGACAAGCAGAAGTGGGGATAATCTGGAATCAAGCAAGAACGGCCAGAAATAGGAGAAATTGAACCATAGAAAAAGCTAATGTGTAAATACATAGGCTAAAGGTCTTGTAAAGATACATAGTTCTTATAACATCAGTTATTGTTTCTATTGCCCAATTATCTAGAAGGCCTCATCAAATTCATTTGAAGCTTCATATCTATTCTTCCGAATCTGCAATGGGCCTTGAGGATAAAGCAAAGCCCCCTCGAAGCTGAATCCCCTAACTATCATGAATCCTGTTTAAGGACCCGTTGAATTTGAAAGGGAAGAACTTATTCATCATCATCAAATTAGAAACCAATGGTTATGATTCCACTTTGTTGGAATGCAAGAGATATTTGGCAGAGCATAGAGTTAAAGGAGAGATAGTTGATAGTGTATGAGTAAACTCAGATATACTTAAATTAACACTGGCTTGATACAAAGACATAATTCCATCAGTTTATGTTTTAGGAATTTCTAAAGTCTAATCCTAATAAAAGCCACTACAAAAAGGTATTCTATAATATTTATTATAGCTAAATTTGATACTTCTCTAAACCATTCAAGAAGAAACTTTAGGAGATAATCCAGGTATCAAACCACAACTAGCCTATCGAGTGAACAAAATTGGTTATTTTGGTTACTTCAATTATTAAAAATAAAAAAATCTTTTAATCCAAGCCTCTAACCAACAAAACCCTATACAAGACCAACAATCCAACACAAACAGATTAAGCAAGCAAGCAAGATAAGCACACCAATTCAACAAAGCAAGCTGCCAAATTTCACAAAAGTAACAGCTTTCATCCTTCACCCGCGCAAGCAAAGAAACAGTCGCATTGCCAACGAAGCCATCTCTGTTTCACACTGTAAGCAAATCAAAGATCAGGAAGGAAGAGCTACCTGATCAAGAAGCTCTCTCATAGTCACCGGGGAAGCTGACGTCCAATCGAGCAGGATCATTCCGTTCCCTCGACCACCGAACAAGAAAGAGGCGAAGCCACGGCCATTGAGGCCTTTACTCCTCCTCCCAATCAATATAGATGGAGGAGCTTTCAGGGTTTGCACATTGAGGTACTCCACAGAGGAAAAAGGCAAACCCAGAGAATGGAAACCTAGGAAGCATGGCGGAAAGCTCAGCAGCCACTGTCCACACCTCTCCCTCGCGCCTTATCCAGCGATGATGACGTGGCAGCAAAGTTACGCGGGTCTGCTGCTTCGGCTTGTGATTTGAGGAACTCGAGGGGGTTTTTTATAAAACGAATAATAATAATAATTTAGATGTAAGTATGAAAATTATCCGAATTTATTAGACAAGTAGGCCCACTAAATTAACCGGTTCAAGCACCGTAATTGTCCAACAATTTTTTTTAATTTAACTATTTTGATAAATATATTTAAAGATTATATTTTTAAAATTTTAATATTACAGTTATCATTAACTTTAAATGCATTATCCTCCAGCTCCTTCAATTTCCCCACAAAGTTTACTTTTAAATTTCAATTCAATTAAAACTACAAAACTACCTTATTTTTATTGCCTTTCCCCGACCATCCGCAGTTATTGAGAAAATTTAAAGAAAGAACTTTTTAAATGAAAAAAAAAATCCGAAGAACCTATACATTATTATAAAAAGAAAACAAGAGGAGTTTCTAACATTTTTTCCCCCTTTTAAACTATAATTAGTAGCCATACGATAGATACAGATTTCATCAAATTAAAATTAGCCTACAATCTAGTATTCCGAAATAACAGAATAATTAATAAATTGAAATATGATTATTAAAACCACACCTGCAATTGGGGTCCCAACCAACCAGCCACAAAGGCAATATAAATTGGCTAGAATTGGACCAACTGTAGTATTTTATGTAGTCAAATGGATACGGTTCATGACTCCAATGTTAGATGTAAATACTATGAGAAGGAAGTTCATGGACATACAAAACTTTTGTGGCCAAAGATTGCTAACTAACTATTCTCTAGTATTTGGATTTTAATTGTGCAAGATCTTTATCATGATCCTCCAACTGCTGCCGCACCCTTCTCGTATTCACCCTGCTCTTCCTTTGCGAACTCCTCGATGAGCATGCGTTGCCTCTGAGTCAAGTTTCTGCATGATGAAAGAATGGATTAAACACACTAAAATCCACGAGCTGAATTCTAGGCCAATTCTAGTTGGTTGAATTCATTGAACTTGCTAATAATGTACTTACACTGGAATGTGCACGTTAAAATGAACGTATTGGTCACCGTAGAACGCGGAATTTCTCGTCTTTATTCCTGTAATCAGTCAAAATTCTCAATTACAGGCCATCACACGGTTCTTGCACCATCATATAACAAAGTTTCGCTTGAGCTTGTATGCATACCTTTTCCTTTCAAAACAACCTTCTGACCAGGTTGAGTGCCAGCCCGAACCTGTCAACAATAACTCATGATTAGTGTTTCTGCGATGATGATAGGCAGATATCAATGATGGGAGACATTCATTTTTAGTTTTAAGAACCAGTCAAGACAGGCACTAATTTGGACTGACCTTCAACACAACATCGCCTGTGAGAGTTGGAACTTGAATGGTACCTCCCAAGACTGCCTGCACAAAAAACCGAACAATTTTAACATGAACCTTTACAGGCTATAGGCAACATTGTAGCACTATGCTTATATAATCAAGCACTAACAGACAAACTCAAGTAGAACTGTCTTCTTAGTTTCTGGAACTCATCAGTACCTGACTAACATTAAGGACAGCATCTACATGTATATCAGCTTTCTCCCGCCGGAAAACAGGGTCTTCCCTGACCTGAGAAGAAATTCTGTAAATTAGCGCACACATGGCCAACTTGTAACTATCATATAAAACAACAGTAGAATGGACAAACCTTAACGGTGACATATAATCACCCGGCTGATTACCATCAGGGTCTGCAGCACCACTTCTATAAACTTTAATAGTTTCATTATCATCCACCCCTGAACAGCCAACAGAAATGAGAGCAAATATGATCACACAATAAAAAAACATGATGAGAAACAAGCATTGTATGATCCTTTCTGTAAAAGATATGATCATATGCGCATAATGTTTATTATTAAAATAATAATTTCTCATCAAAAGCACTCAAAAAAATAGGTGGGTTATGAGGATTTGTTGATAAAAGGTGCTCATTTCAAAAATAGACCATACCCACTTTATTTAATTTTACCACAGGAAAAGGGGTTCCTAGTTGACTTTTTCACAAGTTAACATTGTATAAAGAGTTTACCTATGACTATTCACACAATTAAGTTATTTGAGGGTGTAAAAACGTTATCTTAAGATGATTAACTATAACAACATGAACCACCAAAAATGCTACCCTCAATAAAAACAATGAAGTCAAAACAAAATTCAAATACCGGGAACAATATCCAACTTGATAGATTTCGTTTCCTCTCACAACTCTCTTTCCTTGCATGATGTGCAGAGGTGCTACACACAAAAGTAAACCCAGTTAGCAACACCAAACATTACAAAAGCACACATACATAAAAATGAACACCATGCCTGGTGATAACATAAACAAGAGCATATAAGAGAATCATAAAGCAACTACATTAAGGTATTGAAGATACAAACTTACAATACAAAGTTATTTCCCATCACACCCACAATAAAACTTTAGTTTGTCCAACAATTGCTTACATAGAGGCTAGAGCTTGTTAAAACTTTGGTAAAAGAAAATATCACAAATTGTTAAACAATGTATAGTAATATCATGTGCTGAAAATTTCATTCACAGGATGAAGATAGAGTTAGGTGTAAGTTTTCCCACCAAGAATATTTCACACAGACAGTGTGCCCATGAATACCGCATTCTTGGCAAATGAATTCTCTAGAAACATATTACTACAATTTATGAGTATCTATAACAAATCAATGGATAACTATTCGAGTATCAAACAAGCACATTTCCTGATCATAATTTAGATAATACTAGCAAAGATGCATTTTCAACATGCATAGGACTCTTGAAAATGTTCCAATGCCACATGCAACCGATATTTTATCCTAGCCTAGCATACAAACAATTGGTGCAAAGGAGTAGGTGAGCTTCTACAAGAATCAACCAATTTGAAAAAGTTGAACCAATTTAAAAGTTTCCAGTAGTATTCAAGGGGCACTTGTAAAAATTCAAAAATTTGAGACACCAATTACGTTAGCTTCTCAATGGTTCTATGAAAAAATAAAAATGATTTACTTAAAGACATGTACAATATTATAGCATGCATCACATCTCAGCCGAACTCATGCTTCATATATGGTCAGAGATCCACATGGAGATACAATGATATACTATGGATTCTGTGTTTTGTTAACTACCTTCACAACTTTTCCAGATCCACCACATTGTGAACAGGTTGTTTGTAACCTAAAAGGCCCATTTTGCATGAAAATCTGCCACATTATTAAAAAAAAGCTACATTAATTTGTCTAAATTGAACATAATTTAGTTTTATAGAAAAAATTAAATAATGAATGCAGAAGATAACTCCATCAGTATCTAACCATTCCTGAACCTCTGCAAGATCTACAGGTTTCAGGTTTTGTTCCAGGAGGGACACCAGTTCCATCTGCAAAGGGAAGGGACCAAAGAATGTCACTTGGGAAGTATAAAATACAATATTCTATTTTATGGAAGGATGGGTATCATACCACAAGCACCACAGGGTACACTCAGTTTGAAAAATCACTTCTTTGGTGCAACCTCGGACTGCTTCCATGAATGATATTTCAAGTGAAACCTGCCAACGATACGAATAAGATGAAGATCACAGCATCAGCAAGATGAGGACATGAACCAGGCTATCCTTAGTCAAGGAAAACAGAGAAAAACCTTGACATCTTGTCCTCCAAATCCTCTGTCTCGGAAGATGTTCTTGAAGAACTGTCAAATTACACAATACATCAGAAAATTAAAAATGATTTAAACAAATAGTATATGAGCAAAACAAAAAAGACTACAAATGTTATAAAATAAGTGTAGCATTTCACCTGGACAGGAACAAGTGACAACAATTAGAAATGTAACCTTTACATCTTCAGCAAAATGCAAGCAACAGAACCATGAAAATTTGGCCCAGCTCACAAGATATTAGCCTTGAATGCCAGGGCCGAAAACAGATTCTTTAGAATAAATTACAGATAGTGGGGTAAATTTTTTAGTAGCTTCAGATGATGTGTTTCTAAGTAACTTTTATCAATTGTTAAGAGTATTTACAATAGAATTCAAGCATCAACAATTTAGGCTTGAGGAACATCAACGAAAGCTAAGTTCCGCACTTCAACGTTCAGGGCATAAGTTTTCTATAATGATGTTGGTAGATGTGTTTAAGAAGGATCATCATCACTCCTGAAATACACTAGAGAATTCTTGCTTTCATATCAAAGATAAATCATCAAGCCCATATTTAGCCATCTTCAAGATCAAGAACCCTTGAATTAGTGAAAAGCAGAAAATAACTCAACCAATACAAGAAGATCAAAGAGAAAATGAATTCTATAAACAAACTAGTGGATAAGAAGTTGGTTTATAATTATAAAAATTGCTAACATAGAAATGTGCCAGTCAATAGCTTAACTAAAAAGATAGAACATCTTTGAAGAAGATGCATACATCATTCATCCCTCCACCACCAGTTAAGAAATCTTCAAACGGATTGCCAAATCCACCACCGCCACCAAACGGACCACCACCAGGGCCACCCCCTGAAGCAGCTTGTTCGAAAGCATCATGTCCAACCTGTCAGATCACCCACAGTAAGCTTAGGGAAAAGCACTTATATATGCATCAAGTTGACATATATATAGAAACATGAATGATTGCCAAACATATATTGAGAACATTAGCTTGAGGAAAAATATGATGATAAGAGTTAATACCTTAAAACACATTAACTGTCTCATATAGCCAACAGAACACTAACAAGAAGCTCATTCAAAAACAATTTTCAACTTATGTTATTGACATTTGGAAAGAACTAATAATGCATGTTTCAGCCTTAAAAAGTGATAAACATCCCCATGGCTTGATGATCATGACAAAAACTTTCATAAACCAAACTATATTCCAACACAACATAACCTCATACATTAAAAAACTAAAAGTTAAAGATCAAAAATATCCATAAACATAGAAACCTGATCATAAAGTGAACGTTTTCCTCATCCTTTAATACCTGAAAGAAGAGCAAGTCATCATGTTCTTAGCCTGACAAGTACACACAAGGTTTTCCTAAAATATGAATGCAGAAAGGCACATCTTTATCCTCAACATTCATTTACCTCATAAGCACGCTGATCTTCCTGAAACTTTTTCTCAGCCTCGGCATCCTCTTTATTTGTATCAGGATGAAGCTTTTTAGCGAGCTGGACAAAAATATTAACAATTATAAATCCAAGATAGGTTGATTATTTCTCATTTCAAGCACCCAATCACTAATCACCAACCAAAGAAAGTTCAAACCCATAAGCCCGATAACCTTGTACAATCTCAATCATAAAAAAGAAGACTGGTTGACATATGTCCGTTCAGAACCAATATCACATGATAGATTCATCACATTCAAACCATGGACACTAAGAACCGTGCAAAACTTACCCCATAATAAGCTTTCTTTATTTCAGAGGCAGTCGAATTCTTGCTGATTCCCAGTTCACATCATAGTAATCTCTAGCATGCATTGAACGTGTTCCTACATATCAAAATTAAAATTTGCAAACCTACACTCCCAACTGGTTTATTTCATTGCTTAATATAAGGTATCCATAAAAACCTACGCTTTCAAATTTCTGTGATTTCAGAAAGCCCCTACCGTGAAAAAACCTGCTATGGCAGCAGTTCCCATGAAAAGCCCCATCCAAAATTCTGCTTCTCCTTCTTGCTGCACAGATTGAAAAACACCCGCATTAACAAAAAAAATCAAAAAGTAAACACTCACAAACAGAACAATGGCTCTCCAAACAAATTGTTGTTCGAGTCGACACACCTGAATCTGAATTCCGTTCACCGAAAACCGATGAAGAACTACAAATCCCAGATATGAACCGGCGCGAAGAGTCCTCGTACTGCGGCGCAGAAGAGGCAAAAGCTAACAACTTTACGATCCAATTGAACCAAAGGAGGAGACTTGATGAAGAATCCGAATGCCAGAGGACTCACCGAAGTGATGAGAGATTCCTGGACAAGCTTTGATCCGAGGGACCTCCGGGCGAGCCAGTAGGCAAGGCGGGCGCTCCCGGGCAGCATCGTGGAGGAATAACACGGCAGAGAGATGCGGGGCGTGAAACTATAGGACGATTCCTAGAGATATCACCATTAAAGGTCGAGGAGAGAGATCGAGCTTGGTGAGAGAGAGCGATGACAAGGAGAAACCGTGGAGAGGAGTGCGAAAGGATGCGGGAAAAGGCTTTATGGGGGCAATTAGGGCATGCTCCCCATAATTTATGGGGGCGGTATGGGATTTTGGATTGCGCCACGGGGGTTATTCTCCGAGCGCGTGAAGCTTCTGGACTTTCTTCTATGAATAAATTTATGGAAGTATAAATAAAATATGTTTAAACTTGAAACCATAATATTACATTTGCAAAATTTTTGTTTACCACATGAAGAGATATGATTTTCAATATTTATGGTGTGATACATTTTGTTTATTGTTTTTTTTTTTTTTTCTATAAGTGAGTCTAGAGATAATTTTGTTTTTTGTTTAAAGTACTTTTTGTGATTTTGCATACGTGTAATTATCACCCATGTAGCTCATCATTGTCTTTCCTTTGAATGTGGAGGGATAATTGTGTCCTTCGAATTTAAAGCTTCATACTTTCTAAGAAAATCCATTCATTAGAATTCTCTCCTTCGGTGGGCCATCATCCTCCCAAACCTTTACAATTTTTTCCCTTTTTTTTTTTTTTCAAGCTTTTAGTAGAGTTTCAAAGCTATTTGTTATATTAACCTGACTAGATGAGTTCTTTTTTTGTCGCTTGATGTATGTTAAGCTCCTTGTTTATGCTCTCTCAAATCTCTTCGTGATTCTTTGAGTTTCTTTGATAATCCAATATTTGTATTAATTACAAAAGTGATTAGTTGATTGTTTAGAGATATTGCTAATTAGAAACTCTTTGTTTATTCTTATTCTCTTGCATTCAAGTATGATGAATTCATACTTCATGTTCATTCGGATGAAAAAGTTAAATTTTATATGAATACCAAATCCTTGAATCATGTCTCCTTTGTTTCTCTCTAAAGCATGTTATTGACTCGCTGTAATTCCATTTTAATATATAAGAGTTGCTCTCGAATACCGTGGCGCCTTTCGAAAATATCAGAACACGAGAATCGACGTTCATTTTTATTGTCGATTTAAGGGTGGGTTAACTTTCTAATTGAAGAGTCATATCCCTATTCTTGTAGGGATACATAATTTCTTGGTCTAAAGCCCCGAAACCGTCTTTGTTTTCATTTCATTAGTATTTTTTTTTCTTCTCATGATTTCTGTATTTTTATTTTTCGTATTCTTTAGGCGGAGAACCCTCAAGCAAGGGCATGGCCATGGAAGAGGCTTGACTCTAGCTTGGTTCTTACTTGTGAATGAATTTGAATGTTTTACACATAATTCTCTTAGGATTAAATGAAAACAATGTTTTGTGATACTTGATATATGGTATGTTGTAAAACTTGATAGGAAATGCTTTTATGTTGAATTTAGGATACATGTTATCTTTTCAAGTTTTCTTGCCAATCCTATTTCTTTAAAACATGGACATTTATTATGGCTTCTATCTTGCACTTAAAATGTTGATGGGTATAGACACCTAAATCCTTTTGGGCTTTTATTTATGAAAAGTTTTAAAGATTTGTGACCACGATATGCCAATAGTGCTACATTTTTAAAATATTTATTTTGAATATGATATATATATAAATAGTTCCTATATCAAACCAAAACGATTGTGCCATATATTGGTGATGTTATGCTCAATATCAAACCATGAATGGTATGTGAGTGGTTTCCGTAATTTTGATGATGATAAGCTTTGTGCGATTCACCGCAAAGGAGGTCCTCATGGTCCAACCTACAAAGGTGGCATGACTAACCAATTGTAACTACCCATATTAGAAGACAAGTAGAAATCTTAAAAGGGACTCAAGCCTAATTAAGACTATAGGAGCCATTACACGAGGCTCCCATGTGAATTAATGTAGAGAGAGTGAGAATGGGAAAGACGCGACACTTAGGGCGCTCGGTGTTGTATTGAATTTATACAGAGTACAAACATCTATTCAAGGCAATTATCTATGCATGAAGAGACTAAGAATTGCAAGCATCTATACAAGGCAAGTGTTATGCAAGGCAAGAGATGATGCCGGAGATGATGAGGCAAGAGATGGCGCCGGAGATGATGCCGTATTATTTTTCCAACACCCCCCTCAGCGAATGGTTCGGCGCATGAACATGAAGGCCGGACCAAAAATCAAGCAAATAGTTACGAAGATGGACCCTTGGTCATGATGTCGGCAAACCGATGCGATGAAGGCACATGTAGAACACGAACCCGTCCAAGAGAGACCTTCTCCCGAACGAAGTGAATGTCGATCTCAATGTGCTTGGTCCGCTTGTGTTGTACCGGGTTAGAGGACATGTAAACCGCACCGACATTGTTGCAATAGACGACGATGGCGGGAGGAGAGAGGAGTGTGAAGTTCCCGAAGAAGCCGACGAAGACAACAACACTCGCAACGGCATGCGCGATAGCCCAAGCATTCCACCTCCGCACCGGAGCGGGATACGTGAGCTTATCGCTTTGAAGACCAAGATATCAAGTTGTCGCCAAGGAACACACAAAAACCGGAAGTAGAGCGCCGGGTTGTCGGGGCATCCACCCAACCAACATCGGAGTATGCCATCGTAGTCGCCGAGGGAGATGGATGCAATGAGAGCCCATACGACAGAGAGTGCCTTGAATATACCGGAGAACACGCTTGAGGAACTGGAGATGAGGTTCCCGTGGTGCGTGCATATAGAGACATACTCGTTGGACCGCATATGCGATGTCCGGACGAGTCGATGTAAGATACCGCAGAGGCACCAGCCTAGGCTCCAAAACTCCGATGGATCACCGACAGTGCACCCTCACCGGCAGATAACTAAGTATCCACACAGAATGGTACCGGGCTTACAGGCTCGACATCCCCGCACGCCTGAAGAAACTCACGAGCATACTTCGTTGGGAGAGAAACATCCCCCGAGGAGTGCGGGTAACAGAAATCCCAAGGAAATAGTGCATATCACCAAGATCACCACGGAGAACTTTCAACCAAGAAAAGAGGTGATATCCCCGCGAAGTGATGCGGAAGAGGTCGTGGAGGATAATGTCATCCACATAAAAAAGCAAGTATGCAATAGCCGAGCCTCGGTGCAAAACAAAGAGAAAGGTATCTCGACTTGGACATGGTGAACCCAATAGTGCCAACAAACCGAGCAAAGCACCGGTACCGTGCACGAGACGCTTGCAAGAGGCCGTACAGGGAACGCCGCAGACGACAAACATGAGAAGGCCGAGAAGAATCCACAAATCCGGAGGGCCGCCTCGCGCAGAGACGGCCTCGCCGAGGGAGCCATGGAGAAAGGCATTCTTGACGCCTAACCGATGAACTCGGCCAGAGCGTGAGACGGCGAGACCGAGAACCGCTCGATGATGGCCGGCTTTAGCACCGGGCCGAAAGTCTCATCAAAATCAATACCTAGCCGAGAGTAACCACGAATAACCCATCGCGCTTTATAGCAAGCGAGGCAAAACCATCAAGATGGAACTTATGTTTGTATACCCATTTACCAAGAATGACGTTGGCACCGCTAGTCATGGGACTAAGCACCATGTCCGATTTTTCATGAGAGCCTCATATTCTTCGTCATAGCTTGGAGCCAATGAGGATCCTTCAAAGTAAAACGATAGCTCTTAGGAATTGGTGAGATAGCTGAAGTAACAAAGGGATAGATTCATCTTCTCAAGAGGCTTGGTGGTGCCCGCTTTAGCCCTTGTAGTCATCCGATGAGGCCCCCGGAGCAAGCCGAGCCGGCGGCCCGGGTGGAGCCGAAGGTGAAGTCAACCCGCTAGAGGTGGCATAGTCGCGCGCCGCACCCGACTCAGTAGGCGAGTGCGACACGGCCCGGGAAGCCGAGCTAGCAAGGGCGATGGAAGAAATCGGCCTGCCGAGGATAGTAGATCCGCCATAAGCGGATGAGACCGGCCCAAGGGAGGCGCGGTTGGGCGTAACATGATCGATCGGGGTGATCGCTCCTAGGCCGCTCCGGATCGAACGAGGCTCGACCCAAGAGGAGCAAGGTCGAGCGCACCATGGTCCGGAGGAGCACGTGAGACCGACGCCTCGCTTGGCCGAGGAGCAAGAGCATGCAACTGGTTCCCATTCACTCACGCCGGTGACTCGAGTAGCCGAAATGTCCTACGTAAAATCAAGAGCAAGAAAGGGTCGAACGTGGCAAAGATATTCACAAAAGGAAAAGTGGCCTCATCAAACACTACATACCGGGAGATGATAACCTTTCGAGTGACTAAGTTATAACACCGCTAGCCTTTGTGGGAGTTAGGGTAGCCGAGAAAGATACAGCAAAGGGAACGAGGTGCAAGTTTATGGGAGGTCAGAGCGGAAGTGTTTGTGTAACGGAGACAACCGAAGACCCTAAGATGATCATAGGAGGGAGGTTTTTTGTAGAGACGTTGAAAGGGGATGGAGGAGTCGAGGGTGGTGGTAGGTCGTCGGTTGAGAAGATATGTGGCTGTAGCAAGAGCTTCCGCCCTGAAGGACGGTGGCATACTGGCTTGAATGAGGAGAGTGCGAATAATGTTGTTAATGGTACGAATGACACGTTCAGCTTTCCCATTTTGAGGAGAGATGTGTGGACGAAAAAGCGTAGTAGTGTTCCATGAGAAGCTAATAGTTCGAAGGTATGGTAGCTGACGAATTCTCCACCGTTATCGGCTTGAATGGCTAGAATATTTTTGTGGAATTGAGTACGGGCGTACTGGAAGAAGTGTCGAAGGGTGTCAAAAATGTGACTTTTACAATGAAGAGGAAAAGTCCAGAGATAGTGAGTGTGGTCATAAAGAATGACTAGGTAGTACTTGAAACCCGACAAGCTAGGAACGGGAGAAGTCCACAGATCGCAATGTAAATGCTCGAAAGGGTGTCGAGAAGAAGAAGAAATGAAACAACTAAAAGATAATCGAGCTTGTTTACCTAGTTGACATGCATGACAAAGAGTTTGACCGAACTTATTACATTTTGCAAGGTGAGGAACAAAAGAGAAATTTCATGAACCGGGATGGCCGAGATGACAAGTGCCATAGATCGCTGGAGGCCGAAGCTAGGAAGGTGGAGAGGGATGGGCTCTTGGTGGGTCGGATGGTGTAGAGATCGCCTCCACTATTACAAATAAGAGTCTAGGTCTTGGTACGAAGATCCTTAACGTAAAACCAAAGGGGTCAAATTCAATAGAGCATGAATTATCACGAGTAAATTGACGAACGTAAAGAAGATTTTTGACTATATAAGGAACAATGAGAACATTATTTAAGGCGAAGGTGCGATTAGGTGTAGGAAGGGAAGTGTGGCCAGTATAAGAGATAGGTATAGGCGATCCATTACCAACGGTGACGAAAGAAGGTGAACAAAAGGATTTGGGAGAGTTGAGTATACCGACGTCGTCGGAGGACATATGTGAGGAGGCTCCGGAGTCCATTACCCAATTACCAGCATGGCCACCCAACGCCGCATAGACATAGCGTTCATTGCCGCAACGAAGCTTCGTAGAGTCCCAAATCGGTGGTGCAGTTGGGTGGCGAGTGCCGCAGTAGCATAGGGAGACTTCGACCCACCTCCAGGGGCGTGCGTTAAAGCCACCATTGCCGCCGGTGTTCACGTGCCCATTGCCATGCAACTTGCCGGAGTATTTGTTCCACTTCTTTCCTCCTCCCGAGGACTTGCCACGCCGGCCTGAGCATCCACCGCCGCCGGATCGGGAGTCGGACAAGGCTCCGATGGTAGAGAAGAACAGCAGATGCCGTGTCGACCGCCACAAGCGGTCTCATGGGCGCCTTTGTCTCCGCCATGGCGAGAATGGACCCCGGTGCGCAAAAAACTAGGAAAAGAGTCAAGTAGAGAAATCACCGGGCGGTGAAGGAGAACCGCTTGTTTAATCCACGGAGAGTGTTGAGGACGAGAGCCTTGTCGGACACCGGCTTCCCGACATCACGCAAAGCATCGGCGGTCTTCTTGAGTTTGCGGCAGAAGTCGGCGATGGTCATGTCCCCTTGGACGATGCTACGGAATTCCTTTTCAAGAAAGACGACGCGACTCTCCTTGTTGTCGCGAAAAGCCCCTTGATTGCGGTCCAAGTCTCGCGTGCCGTCCGATTGGGCTCGACGATGATCTCGAAGATCTCCTCTTAAACCGAGCCGTAGAGCCATCAACGGATGGCGAAGTCCTGCCGCCGGTGAGGTTCGTCGATGCCGGGATCGATGGTTCCGTTGATAAAGCCCAATAAGCCGTACTTGGCGACGAACACCATGAAAAGCGTGCTCCATTGCGAGTAGTTGGAGCCGATGATGTCGAGCGTGATGGGGACGTGGGTCTTGACGGAGGTCACGTTGATGACAGAAGTCATGGCGTCCGCCGTGGCCGGGAAGAAGCCGAGCCGATGGCGCCGGAGGTGCTCATGTTGGAAGGCAAAGCAAGCGAGGTGGGAGTAAGAACTGGAGGATCACTCTGATACCATGTGAATTAGTGTAGAGAGAGTGAGAATGGGCAAGACGCCACACTTAGGGTGCTGGTGTTGTATTGAATTTATACAGAGTACAAACATCTATTCAAGGCAATTATCTATGCATGGAAAGACTAAGTATGGCAAGCATCTTCATGGCAATTATCTATGCATGGAAAGACTAAGAATGGCAAGCATCTATACAGGGCAAGTGTTATGCAAGGCAAGAGATGATGCCAGAGATGATGCCGTAGTCTTTCCAACATCCCATAGCCCAACGTCAAAGGGGTTTCCTATTTTCATACTAAATGAAAAAATAGCGTTGGCAGGTTCTAAACATTACTCTTTTTTTATTCTCTAATCATCTTTATAGTCTAAAACTAATGTTATTGCTTTAAAAAAAAACTCAAACAAAGGGGCGTATACAAGCTCAAAACAACACACAAGTTGAAATTTGTATGCAGGAAAGTGTGGTAATGCTACGTTATCTAATTTATATTTGTCATGGTATTACATACAATATTTTTAGAATATTAAATTATATATATCTTCTTCTTAGATGAATTCAAATTCTCTTCCACATGTAGCTAGTATACCTATTGATAGTAACACAGGTGATTCAAATTCTATTATAGGTAAATTACTCTTCTTTGGTTTATTTATTTATTTATTTATTTATAGCAAAGTGAAATGGATACCATCATGAAAAGAATTAGGTCAATCTCGCATTCAATTTGGTAGAACTCAATGGTATATCTTTCATAAACTTATTCACCCATTTGTTATCAAAACTGGTGTTGTTCTTGCTTTTTTGTGTGTAATAATTTGTTTGTTTTGAGAGTTTTGGCTTGATTTACCGTTAGTATTTGGGGGCGCTCATGAATATACACAAGTAAATTATGATCATAAGTCATAAAAGATAAACTTGTAGCTCAAGTATTTTTCTCTTATTTCTAATTCATATTTCTCATAAATTCTTGTTCCATCACTTATGGATACAAATAGCCCGCCTACCGTAATTTTCTCTTTGAAGTTAATGTATAGCATAGAGAAGGCTTGATGAATCTAGTGAGGATGAAGAAAACCATGTTATCCAACAAAGAACACTAGGAGTGTAATGCTAAGACTAGTTGAATTTTTGGGTCTTTTGATGATAATTATACTACATATGGGATCAAGGACGGAACCAAGGGGGGCTAGCGGGGGCTTCACCCGGCTCCGATGAACTTTTTATCCGACCGTTGGAGAACTAGCCTCTTCTCAATAAAAGGCTGCATGCCGGCAATCAGCAGCCCTCCCTCAAAGTCCCCAAGTCCCCAAGTAGGCAGGGATGGCATGGAACTAGTCCCTCCTTTGGTGTCACCATTGATGACAAGGTCAAGCTCGGAGTTGGACTTAGAGGAGACCATGAAGAGAGGATGAAAGAGAAGATGAACCGTAATATTCAATCCATGCATTTCAAACCTTAGACTCATTTTAATATATGTTAACTCAATCCATCATCTTATATAGTTACACTGCCTTGAACTTAAACATAAATTAAGATGATGAAATATCATCTATCCATCTCAAAGACTCAAACCGAACTCATTTGATTCAACCCAACCCTCCTTAAACTTAAACACAAATTGAGATGATGAAATCTCATCAATCCATCTCAAACCGAACCCATTTAATTCAACCCAACCCGCCTTCAACTTAAACACAAATTGAGATAATGAAATCTCATAAATCCATCTCAAACCGAACTCATTTGACTCAACCCAACCTGCGTTAAACTTAAATACAAATTGAGATGATGAAATCTCATCCATCCATCTCAAATCGAACTTATTTGATTCAACCCAACCTGCCTTTAACTTAAACACAAATTAGATGGTAAAATCTCATCCATCCATCTTAAACGGAACTCATTTGACTCAACCCAACTTGCCTTGAACTTAATCACAAATTGAGATGATGAAATCTCATCCATTCATTTCAAACCGAACTCATTTGATTCAACTCAATTTAGCCTTGAACTTAAAACACAAATTGAGATGATGAAATCTCATCCACCCATCTCAAACTTTAAACTTCCCTCCAATCTTAACTACATTAACTAATTGGACAACTTTGATTCTTTGAATACTTGAGTTTCAACAGTAAACTTATCACCTTTAAACACTCAGGTCGATTTTATCCCCTAGTTAGAGATAATAGTGAGTATTTTGATTTTTGTTTTCCTTTTATCATGTATTGATTCTTAATTCAAATAAGAATGAATGTATAAATTTTTATGGGTGAAAAACCACAACATAAATGGTAAATTTCTTTTTGTGATATGCCTATAATGTGGTCAAATGTCTTATTGAATTGAAATGATGTTAGCACCTAGTAGGGATGGCAACGGGTCGGGTCGGGTGCGGGTAGTGCCATACCCGTACCCGAACCGGTCGGGGGTTTTAAAACTCCAACCCACACCCGCACCCGACGGGTAATCAAGTACCCAAGGGTTACCCGTACCCGCATTGATACTATTTAAAAATATTCCAAATAAAATTAAAATATAAAATAGAAATTAAAATAGACATTCAATGATTCTAAGACAAAATAAACAAATTTAACATAAAACAAATTCAACATAAAATAAACATTCAAAGCATAGTTTTTTTTGTTCAAATGAGCATCATTCATCATCATCATCCCCTCGTCTCTCCTTCTCTCTTTTCTTATCGAAACCCTAAAACAAAAATGAGGATCGAGGTGAAACCCTTAAATTGATTACTCACAAACATCTACTTATCAATGGATAGCCAAGAAGACGAAAAACTTATTAGAGGAATTGGGGAAGAATTAAAGAAAAAAAAAAAGCACACCTTCAATTGGAACGCGAGATCACGGCCGGCCGGCGGCTTCTCCCTCTCTCTTTTCCTATCTCGATGATAGTCATATAGCTAGCTATTTACAAATCGCCCTCGAATTCACCAAAATTCTATAATGTATCTTTTTAATTAAACTTCGGGTCGGGTTTGGGTTCGGGTCGGATATCAGAATTCCCATACCCGACCCGTACTCACTTTTATGGTGATCGGGTTTTACCCGAAACCCGGTCAAAATGGGTTTTACCCGTCAAACTCGGGTAGGGTCGGGTCGGTTCGGGTTTGGGTATTTTTGCCATCCCTAGCACCTAGTACTTAATATTTTGTATATTATTTTTTATAGTCTATAATTAAAGATTTTTTTACTTATTTATTTGTAGATCATGAATAAGTTTCGATTAAACGACCAAGGAGTGAAGAGTCATACAATGCTCCTAAAGTACCATTGGACTCTAAATCAAACGAGAACAACATTGATCCATATTTTAATTTGGATGATATTGTTAGTGATCTTGGACTTCAAAAACCAATTGAAGACTTCAATGTTGCGATTAGAGATCAAATTATGAGAGAATATTTGACTAGAGGCCTATGCCAACCAATTGGCAACAATTTTCCATCGGAAAGATTATGGCAAACAAAAGAGAAGTTTTCAAGATGCTTGGTTTAAACAACATCCATGGTTGGAGTATAATATGACAAAAGATTCGGCGTTTTGTTTTTGGTGTTATCTTTTTAAGCCAAGTAGAGGAAACCAAATAGGAAAAGATGCATTCACCAAAATGGGGTTCAATAATTAGAAAAAGCATTGGAAAAATTCGTAAAACATGTTGGTGTCGTAAATAGTTCGTAAAATAATGAGAGAGCACAATTTCAAAGCTTCCAAAATCAAAGGGAAAGTGTGTCACACCAATTAGCTACACATTCACATGAGATAAAAATTGCATATCGTACTTCGTTTAACGTGGTTTTGGATGTGACTCTCTTTCTATTGAGTGGTATAGCCAACGAAATGAAAATGTTGGAAGATAATCAATAAAAATGCCCTTGGAAACAATCAAATGACTTCTCCAAAAATTTGAAAGGAGCGGGCAAATACTTGTGCATCGGAGATAATTAGGTGTTATAGTTGATGATATTGGGGATAATTATTTTTTCCTTATGATTGATGAAGCCCGGGATGCCTCGGTGAAGCAACAAATGAGAGTTGTTTTACAATATGTGAATAAGAAGGGACTTGTGATAGAGAGATTCCTTGCTATGGTTCATGTGCTTGATACCTCTGCTTATTTCTTTAAAGAATGCCATTGATTGTTTATTTGTTAAACAAGGGTTATCTCTTTCAAGGTTAAGAGGGCAAAAGATATGATGGAGCTTCAAATATCCGGGGTGAATTCAATGGTTTGAAGGCACTTATTTTAAGAGAAAATCCATCTACAAGATATATCTATTGCTTTGCTCACCAACTACAATTAGTGATTGTTGCCGTTGCTAAAGACAATCGAATTGTAAGTGATTTTTTTTCCAACATGTTAATATGGTTGTTAATGCCACCTGAGCATCATGTAAAATGAGAGACCAACTTCGGCAACATCATCATGATAGATTGGTTGAACAATTAGAAAAAAGAGAGATACTTAGTGGTAAAGGAAAAAATCAAGAGCCCGGCTTAGCACGACCTGGGGATACATGTTGGAGATCACATTACACTACCATTATATGGCTAATTTCTATGTGGAACTCAGTTTTAGAGGTACTCTAAAATGTGCATGATGATGGGAATTCTAATGATAATAGAGGCATAGTGACAAGCTTGATTGACAAAATGGAAAATCATCAATTTGTATTTATGATGTACTTGATGAGATTTTTTATTGGGGATGACAAATTAGTTGTCACTTGTCTTACAACAAAAGGATCAAAATATTATTCAAGCCATGCGATTGATTGAAGTTGTGAAAGCTCGGCTTCAACACTTTAGGGAGACAGGATGGGAGGAATTTTTTAGGGAGATTACCTTTTTTTTTTTAGGGAAACTCAATCCTTGTACCTAATATGGAGGATAATATGCGGATTGCGGTCGTTTTAGACGGGAAGGAGAATTCATTACTCATTTTCATCATTATCGTGTAGAGATTTTATGTGAGGTAATTATTTTCTAAATTTATTATGCCTTTATAAATCTCATTAATTTATCCTTTTATTAATATATGTTTTTTATTTTATCATTGTTTTAATGTTAGGTTATTGATTTGATTTCTCAAGAAATGCATAACCGCTTTCCCGAAGCTTGGACGGAGTTACTTCTTTTGGTGTCATACCGTGATCCACGGGACTCATTCTCTAAAGTCAACATCTATAAGCTACTCCGTCTTGCAAAGATATATTGTAAAAACTTCTCGATAATTGAACGTATGATGCTTGAGGATCAGCTTACTACTTTCATTTATGATGTGCAGCATGATGATGATTTTACAAATGTCGAGGATTTGGGAGGTTTTGCTATGAAGATAGTTGAAACGAGAGCAAACATACTATTTTCCCACTCGTTTATTGCCTCATTGAGTTAGCATTGCTTTTATCAGGTCACTACGGCTAGTGTTGAAATGACATTTTTAACGATGAATGTTGTGAAAACCGACTTGCGCAACAAAATGGGATACGAGTGAATGAACGATACCATGATTATTTATATCGAGAAAGAAGTTTTTGCAACTATTGACAATGAGACAATTCTATAACGTTTTTAAAAAATGCAAACTCATCATATTCGGTTAGCTTCTCTTGATAGTATGCATTGCATAGATAGCAATTCTAGTTCGGTATACACAAATAAAAGTTTAGATTTTTTTTAGGTTGTTTTAATCAAAGGTTACATTGTCGCATTATTTTGTATTGGAAACAATTGTTATGTTGAATGAATTTTTTTGACTTTTTACCCTCAACCCCCTACCAATAAATCTTAGTTCCATCCTTGTATTGGATGCATTAATTTCTTCGGAGGGATTATCTTTTTATGCCATGAAATGTTGTTTATTTGTTTTTTGTGAAATGCCTCCCAACCAACAGTTTGAGTTTGATTTTATTCATTGCAATGCAAACCTTAATATTCGGTGTAAAGACAATTATAAGTGTCACTTGCAAACATAGTTAACTAATATAAATATCTCTCAACCAAATGGTTTGGGTTTGATTTTATTCATTGCCACTTCCAGTTTGATGAGATTTTTGCTATGAAATTGCATGCCATTTACCTTTTGTTACCTTGTGGTGAGGCTAAGGAGATCTAATCATTATGCCTTTCACGTTTATAGGTTTGGTTTCTTATGTTTTTCATCAAGCATGATTTTTTCTTTGCACTTTTGTCTAACTACTATGTTAATTATATTTCTCTTAAACTAAAAATTCTCTTTTGTCATCTTTGGTTATTTTATACCATTATTGCTCGATCTTTGAAATGTCGCGTTTTGACCTTAGCCGGGCATGTGGCAATCACCACGACAACAAAGAGAGGATTCCACAACGCCCACATCGAGTCATCGTGTGGGTCCCACAATCTATTTTTTTATAAGTAATTAAAATATTGGTTTATAATTGCATTTTTAATTTTAAATATATGATAATTTATCAAAATATTTGTAATATAAAATTTGATTTACATAATTAACCAAATTTAATTTTGCATAAGCTAAAATACCCATATTAGTTCATAATTAATTAATAAAAATTATTTGCCAAACTACCTAAAGACAACTATTTTTTTTAAAAAAAACCAATCCCCCCCCACAACAATAAGATACCCCCCCCACAACAATAAGATATTGTTATAATTTTTTGGTTTAACTAGATGCAACATTGTCCATGCAACATTGTCCTTTAATTGTATTGCAATTATCAAAATTCTTGTACCATGGTTTTATAGGAATAAAAAAAATTTATAAGAGCAATCTATATATGATCAATTTTTTGTGCTGTAATTTTACCAATTTACAAAATAAATGGGGTGACAAAAAATAGTTATGGTATACTCAAAATATTCATATATCAAACGTTGTTTACGCTTGCAAAAAATGGGCCTTCATGAGGGGTTAGCCCAACGATTGCATTGCACAATTCCAGTTTTCCAGATCATGGCCCATTTGGTTGAATGTAACTATGAATATAATAGATTTTCAGTTCTAGTGTAACTAAAAATAAATGAATTTTGAAATATTTACTGTAAAATTCAGTATCTAATTAAATATAACTAAAGATAATGGATTACAAGATTTTATATTTAGTTGGAGAAATTTGTGTATCCAAAATTAAAAATCTTTTATATACTAAATTTTTTAATATTGTTTTAATGATTTTAAGTACATATTGATTAGTTTAACTATTAATTTTAAATTTATTGATATATGTATTAAATTTTATTTTATTTTTTGAAATTTGAATTTAATTATCAACCCCACAAAAACAACATTTCTAAGATTTTCATCCAATTTTTAACAAGGTATTTTAATGGTTTAATTATTAGTTTTATTATTACATATATTATTAAATTTATTCTTAGAATTTTTATGTTTTCATCTTTCATGATTATTTGATTATATTTGCTTTTTTTTTATTGGTCATAGGTAGGTCATGAAGACCACATGCTATGCATGTAAGGAAGTAGAAGGTAATGAATTTGGTTTTAGGACCAAATTAGTTGTAAAACCAAATTTTTTATTGGATATAATATGAGTTACATGATCTTTTGAGATCTTACGAATTAAATAATAGATTTTCAAATACCAAGTAACTCAAATTACATATAACTCCAAAGTCCTCCAAACAAACAATATATTGAGGGGGCCGTTTGGTTGCAAAGAATAGAAAGAAGAGGAATGAAGAATAATGAAAATAAGGGGAATAGAAAAGTAATGAGAATTATAACTATGTTTGGTTGGAAGGATTGGAGAGGTAGTTTATTGGGAATGGAAAAAGTAAAAAAAGATAATATGAGAAAATGACTATTATGCCATTTATCCAAATAAATATTTTTATATATTTATATATATAATAATAAGTAGTGATAATTATTTATTGAGATATTTAGGTATTAATTATTTAAGTATAATTATTACCATAAAATAATTGTTATACATAAATATTTAACTTTAATATATCGCAAAATCTCAAAATTTTTATTGATATAATTATTATTAACAATTAATTAACTGAGGTTTGATATCCAATTTTTTTGTCTAATTAGAAATTAGTTTGAGAAACTAATTACATCTTCAAAAATATGTATATACAAAAATAAAAAAGTAACTATATTAATTGACTTTTTAAAATATCCAAATATTTTCTCATAAAAAACTAAAAATTTAATATTTTATTACAATAACAATTAAACATTAACAACAAAATGGGATTGGACATATGAGAGATTTTTTTAAAGCAAGGGCATTATGGACATTTACTTGATCATGATTCTTTCATTCCCCAATCCCTTCTTTTTTGGATGATTATAAATCATTCTCTAAACATTCCCCACTCTTTCTTCATTCCTTCTCCAATCCCACTACTCCACATCCAAACAAGGAGATTTTCCCATGTTTTGTAGAATATTTTTTTGGAAAATAACATTAGCATGGGAGAATGATTCCATTAGGTTGAGGGAAAGTGATTCCTTCAACACCTTGTTGGAAAGTTGGGTTCCTATGGGAATGAAAACTAAAATCTATTTTTCGACCAAACTACCCTCACTTTTTTTTTAAATTACATCATTGCCATTAGTTGTATTTTGGGTATTATATACTATATGTACGTCGTATATAAATGTTCCAATTTAGTATTCATAAATTTTTGCTAATGTTAATTAATATTAGTTTTATTGTTGGTGAAGTTGTTAGTGTGTATGAAAGGTTAATTGATTATTATTTAATATTAAAAATAATGACAAGTTGTTTATAAATAAAATAATATGAGGGCATTTATGTCATTTTATAAAAATTTTAAAAAATGTGTTATTGTACCAAACACAAAAATGTTACTTTTCCATCAATTTAATCAAATTTTTCAATACATACCAAACAAAATAATGTAATTATTTTCTTAAAAAATTAATTTCTCGTGTAAACTACTAAACGCCCACAATGTAAAGATTCAATCACATTCTCAATCCTCTCAACCAAACAGCCCCGGATGAAAGAACAACACCAGGTTGTCTTTGATCTCCACCTTTGGAATAGCACTGAGATCAGAACTCTCAACTGAAGATGAACGGTAGAGATATCATCTCAGAGCAGCATCCGTGGTGGGCATCCTCGAAGAACTCGTATTATAATTCTCTAATTCTTGATCGGCGTCTGGAACCCTCGTCCCTGGCGAACTAGGGTTTCTCCTCCTTTCGATCTCTCCCCATTATGCTCTTATCTTTGCCGATGATGCTGGATTCCGTCTCGTTGCTCTCCAATCTCCGCGTCTTCGGCCCCGGTCTCAATCCCTTTGCGCCCTTCGGCATGGGGAACTACACCCTTGACCGCTAATTCTCTGTTTCTTTGCTCCATTTGTCGAACTATGTAAATCCTGCGATCTCGTTTGTATTGGATCGGGATTCAGGGTGTTTTTCTTTTCTTCTTCTTTGGCTCGGGGAAAGATTTTAGGTTTTTGTTGAGGGTTGTGGTTCTTGGGGACTTCTCGGAGTGATTTGTTCTGGGTTTTGAGAGTTATGACGCGAGATCTGGAGTTAGAGTCGCGGCGCTTCTTGGTCAATAGGAGGATCTTCAAGCAGAGATCGAAGGAAAGGGATGATCGTGGATGGACCCTGCTCCACATCGGTGCTCGAAAGGGCGATCTCAAGGAGGTCTCTCTCTCTCTCTCTCTCTCTCTGTGTGTGTGTTTATATGATATTATTGATAACTGTGAACGCGAGCTAGGTATTTTAATTGTTTAGGTTGAGATGACATATATCGGTTCTGTTCTCTAGAAAAATTACGAGATTGTGTTCTTGCAGTGATTAATGTGCTTTTGTTCATTGCTAGTTGATCTTTATATCATGACTATTTGTTATTTGCCAATGCTGGAAAAGATGAGGTAATTTGTTAGTTTGAAAGTTATCAAGAGAAGTAGATATAATCAGGAATCAATGACTGTATGGATTCACTAATCTGAAACTTTTATATGCATTGTGTCCACTTCCTTGTGATGAGTATTTGCAGGTCCTCAGTTGTATCCCATTTAGGTTAAATATCAAGTATTTTGAGTCATGGCAAGTGGTATCTATGGTCTTATTTATCAATTTCTCTTAAGGTTTTTATTTTTTCTAATTGGAAGTTAATTTATCACTTCAGATGATAACAGAGGAACCTCCGTGTCTTCAGTTTAGAAGTACATATCTCTAGGTGAAGCGCTGTTTTCAGTTCTGAAATGTGGCTCCGTTGTTGGGTTTGATTGATTTCCTTCATCGCCCGAAAGTGCTGACATGATGTTCTTGCATTAACTATTGTCTTTGTGTTTTTCTTCATGGCTAGTTGAATGTTGTTACCATGACTAGTTATTTCAAGTTTGGCGAGTATGATGATGTAAGTTGTGATTTTCTATTTGAAAAATTATCAGGAGAAGTATATTTTAGTAAGAAACATTGTTCTTAGAATTCAGTAACTTGAACTTTTTACATACATAATCTGAGACCTTTTTAATATTTACAGGGCCCCATTTATGTCCCATTCAGGTGAGATATTAAGGCTCGCTAGACACAACTAGTTGCATCTAGAAATCTTAGTTATTAATTGATATTAGGATTTTTTTATGGTAAAATAATAGTATTCCAGCTGAATTGATGATAAAGGGAATCTAGTAACAGCATATCTTTCCCCAGTCTGTCTGCTTCAGTTTAGAAATACGTTTCTTTAGGTAGTTTGCAATTTTTGTGTTTGAAAATGTGTTTTGTGGTGTTTGAGTTGATCAATGGCTTTTATTGAAACTCCTCTTCAATCTTATCCTGTGTTCATGTTTATTCCCAAAGCCCTTTGAAGCATATATGTGGTATACTTTTAACTCACTACTGTTTATTAACAGCCTTCGTAGCATAGCCCATCGGGCTAACGATTACCTGGGCGCTGTTGAGATGCCTTGGCATTCTTGTTTGGGAAAGGGATCCTGAACTTTCAGTTTAATAGATGAATAACACTTGTTTGTCCTCTTAGTGCCATTTGAAGATATCTATCGTGTCTTATCTATCTGTGCCATATCAGCAGTATCCTTCACAAAATACTGTTAGAGGGCTATGGTAGCACATCTCAAAGAAGGAATAATGACCAGAAGCAGAAAAGAAAATATCAATAGCATATAGATAGACACCATGCTTTATTGTTTGTGATCTTTTGTAGGCATTGGGATATATTCTGTTAACATTCGATCAATTAAAGATCTTTCTTCTGATGTTATGCGTATACTCCCTATGTCATTTTGACTGTGTATCTGATATTCTACTAAAATCATTACTGTCTAGCTCATGTAACTGCTTTTGTAGCCTAGCCAATTGGTCTTACCATCACCTAGGCATGTCTGAGGTGCTTTTTGGAAAAGGCAATCTTGCAACTTCAGTCAAATAGAGGGAATGACGCCTATTGATTCTCTTTGTTTCCTTTGAAGATAATTATTGCATATTATCTGTCTATGCGATATCAGCTTAAGATTATTGTGGCAGATAATTGAAGCCAGCATAATGCTACTGGTTTTGGGATTCTTGTAAGCCTAGATGGGGTTCTTCTCCTTGGCTGTGTTTGAGAAACACTTTATTTTTTTTTTCTTTTAAGAAACGCTTTTTTTTTTTTCCCTTACTCGTTCCTATATATTCTTATCAAATATTGTTGTTGGTGGCCTTGATAATATCAAATTTAGTATATAGGGTACTCTTCATGACCTTCAAAGTTATCTTTATTTGCTAGTTTAGATTGTTCTTATGGTTAAATAAATGTGTGTACCATGGTTTAGAAACATAAAACTAGTTAGGATAGATTGTTCTTATGGTTAAATAAATGTGTGCACCATGGTTAAGATCTTTTATTATCTCTCTTCCAGCTATGGTATTGAGCGATTGTTTAGGGAATATTATTATTTTTATAATTCTTGAATCATCTTTTTCTGTTACCAGTATGATTTATTGGTCATCAACCCGTGTCATATTTGTCTTATAGTTCTTAATGGGTTTCCAGAAAGCTTGGGCATCCACCATTCCTTATTTGATTTGCTTCATTACTCAGTTATCTTGTATTTGAGATGTATCATGATGTGTCCTTTTTTTTATTTCTTTATTTTATTTATTTATTTTTTATTGCAGGTGAAGAAACTGCTGGATGAAGGTATGGATGTCAATGTGCCCGCATTGGGTCCTAAGTCACACGGTGTGACTCCTCTCCATTTAGCTGCTGAAGGTGGACACCTCAAAGTTATGGACGAATTACTTGAGCGTGGAGCAGATATTGATGCTAGAACAAAGGGGGCCTGTGGCTGTAAGTTTGTCTTACCTCCACGAACTATTCTATTCGGCATTATCTCAGATTCTCTTCCTTTGTTTTTGCTTTTTAATAAAAGACACCTGCCCTGGTGTCAGTTAATGCTTTTCATATCCATTTCCTGTTTGATGAGTGATAATTCTCATGCCTTGAACCTAGGGATGCATTTCTTGTATCTTAATGCATTCTTTATGCACAATGAAACTGCTACATTGTCGTTCTGTCAGGCAAGCTTCGTTTTCTTTCCTTTTGGATCTTTCTTGTGAAATTTATGATGCTTGTCTTACTATACAATGTCTTTGTCGTGAAATTTATGATGCTTGTCTTAGTATGCCATGAATGTCCAAACATATGCCACCCACTCAAAGGTGGTTTTGTGACTTGCATGATAATTGAAGCTGATATTTATTTTCCTTTTCCCCCTGACCCAGGGACACCTCTCCACAGTGCTGCGAAGGCGAGAAATAAGAAGGCTGTGAAATTCCTGGTGGAGAATGGTGCTTTCTTACCCCCAGACATCAATGATAACAGGTTCAACCCACCCCTCCACTACTGTCCTGGCCTTGAATGGGCCTATGACATAAAGCGCCAACAGGATGAAAGCTTCTCAGGTGGGGATAGTTCCACTGTTAGCTCTGAGAACTAAATAAATGGTTAAGTTATGTTGTTGGCATCCTGGGAAGCGTGCTTTCTCTTTGTAGTATTGTGGTGACTTTGTGTGTATTATATACGTTTGAATGGTCATTGCTGTGTTTCATTGCTGATGGGTATGTATGAACAGAATGTTTGTCAATCTATTCCGTATGACAACTTGAGCAGTGATGTATGGTTGATTACTCTAAATACAAAGTTGAAAGTTCTACTTAAATGATGAAATGATTCAAGGACATGGTATAAAAAAGCTCCAGGCATTCTGCGCGCTTCACGCGGTACGTTGCTACAAATCCAAGGCACGTCCAGCTTTGGTGGTTACTTTCTGTCTACTGTGTGACCAGATGATGAAAGGCCATGCAGGCCCCTCTAGAAAAGCTAAAAAGCATTAATTTAACCCAGCCCCCTGTTAGTCTTTGACATGATCCTTCCTAGAATTCTACTGGTCAGTGCAGGCACAGCCTTTTCCTGGCGGGCCCCGTCTTTCTGACACCCATTTATTGCTTCCGCGTCTCTGTGTGTATATAAAAAAAATCAGCACGCTCATATACAATATATATATGAGATAGATGTTGTTGCATGTGCCTTGGTTGTTTATTCAACAAATGGTAGCAAACTAACCCACCCACCTCTTGCCAATTATTAAACAAAGCACTCAAACCACAACTGATATATAAATAGGAAAGATAATGAAAAAGAGATCGTTTGTCTTTTTCCTGGGTGTTATTCTCTCCTTTCTTTATTACCACCCTATCTTCAATTTCCAGGGATACAAACGCATACAGTGACGAATTCTCAGTTATTATATCAATAAGAATATTATTATTAAATAACAATAACTAATAATGAACATCGTATTCACCCCCTTCTATCAATCTATCATTTGATTTGGTTAACCAAAAATTTGCATTTTTAAAAGAAAACGATAAGACATACTGGATTAGAGGCCAGCACTCGAAATCGGACGGTTATCAGTGAGGCCAGCTCATTCTTGGCAATATGTGGAGAGCCATGATTCGCATCCCGAGGGGCGGATCAACGGTCCAAATCCTCCCGGGCGATCCCCCCACGTCCACCACGATGGCGGCAACGCCTCCACCGCTAGCCACGCACACCTTCCCGCCCGCGCAGGCCATCTGAGCGGCTCCTTCCAACAGTTGCGATTTAATCACAACTCTCCACGTGTCCGTCTCCCACGAATAACACCTCAACTCTCCACTAACCTCGTCGGTAACGAAGATCGGTCCACCGGTTTCATCATCGGCAGCGGCAGGCCCAGTCCATCCTGCTAGCAAACCCGTCGGCATTTCCTCCCACCGATCGAATCGGATATCGTATACAGCACCGTATTTAGGACCCCGGCCTCGGAGGTTCACCATGCATAGTTTTCCGTTCGAGGCCACCGCCTCCACGGCTTCACGGCTGAACTTGCTGTCCCGGAGGGGCGCCACCGCCTCCCATGCCGCCCCGCGCCGACGTGGATCCCATCTCTCCGCTGACCTAGCGACCTCAGTGCTGTAACCGGAGCCGACGCCGCTGGCGAGGAAGACAGCACCGGAGGCGGCCCCTGCGACGCACCAACGGCGAGGGGAGGGGAAGGGTGGGCCGAGCCGCCAGCTGCGGGAGGAGGGGTGGAAGGCGAGGGGGGTGGGAGAGGGCTGGAAGGAGATGGTTGGTGGTGCCGGCGATGACGACGAGATGGCCCCCGGCGGCGACGGATTGGACTGGGAAGTTGCGGGCTATGAAGGAGGGGTGCCGTAGGAGTAGGCGGTGAAGAAGCGCGTCTGGCGGTGGGGGCGGGAGTGGCGTCCAGGTGGCAGAGATTGGATCGAAGGCGTGGAAGCCGATCGGATCGAGATCCAGTTGGGGATCGGGGGACGAGGAGGAGCTAGGGTCAGAGTTGGAGAGGAGGGCGTAGAGGGAGAGGAAAGGGGGGAAGGAGGGGGAGTAGAGAAGACGGCGCCATGAACGGCAGACGCAGAAGAGAAGCGAAGGGGGCAAAAGGGAAAGGCACTGCTGTGCGAGGTGGTCTGGGAGCCCTGGAAGCAAAGCCTGCTGATCTACTCCTTCTTCTTCTTCTACATCTACAGCGATCTCCGGCGGTGAGCTCTTGGGACGCTTCGCTCTCGGCGGCGACGGTGATGGCGATGGTGATGGTGATGGCAACGGCAACGGCAACGGCAACGGCGACAGCGACCGCGACTGCGGAGCGTTGGGCATTTCGCGGCTTGAGAGAATGGGGGCAGCTCCGGCGAAAGGGTTTCCCTTATTGAAACTGCCCTCTCAGAATACCCCTGGCTTTCGGGTTATTTACGAAAATGGTACTCTCCATAACTTTGATTAAAGAATCTATCCACATATGTGGCCATATTATTTGCCCAATAGTAATTTTTTTATTTCTTTCTTTCTTATCTTTTTTCTTTTCGCTTTTGATTAAAAAAACAAATTCTGTCTTTATAGCATGAAATTATGAAACCTAATCAACTTTAGTGATTAAATATTTGATTTGATTGAATACTTTTCTTCTAATGATCATGCTGTGCAAATGTTATGCTTACTTTGAAAATATGGGTACTCCATTTGGAGGATGATTTTACTTTCAAACAGGAGAATGAGTTTAGATGAGAATTAAAGATGGCGATAGAGGACATGATACATTGTCAACTGGCATATGGCAATGCCTACTTTTGTTTGGTTTAATTTACTATATCCTCATTTGCAATTTTGATTAGGTTCAATGAACCAACCATTTCTTGCTTTGTTTGACCAAATATATCTGTTCTAAAGTTATGTTTTGGATGGAGTTGAACTAATTTTATTATTGGAATTAAAATTTAATATTTCTACCAAGATTACCCCTCCATTTTTATCTAGTTACATAAATCATAAACTTATATTTCAGTTAGTCTCAATTATTTGGCTAAAGAAAATATGAACTTTAGATCTAATAGGACCTATTATTCTTCTAATTGAGAATTATTGAAGGAATTATTATCAAATAATTATACTCCACTCATGAGAATAATATTTCAAAAATATTGGTACATAACATTGAATTTTAATTAGGCTTTCTTTTCCACTTTAGTTTTTATTTATATTTGTTTTCTTATACAAAATTATTATAAAATGATTAAAGATAAAAAATTTCAAGGTTTCTTCTATGATTAAATTTTAGCAAAACCACTAATTGTATATTTGGATTGAAGGTTCCCAATTTACTAAAGCACTACAAAATTTCACTTAATCCGATTTGGGGTGCCACGAGAGGATGAACCTCGGAAAAATTTTTATAACTTTCAAAAAGACTATAGCAATTTTAATCTCATATTATAATCAAAATATAATTAATAAATCATATTAATATATGTTATTTCTTTTCCTTTTCTCTTCTTTAACCAAACAAAATTTATGAAACAATATTTCTTTTCTTTTTTTTCACTGAAATTTAATTATCCCAATAAGGTATCAACTCTGCCTTTCTTTGTTTTAATTTCACATTTCATTTCCGTTTTTTGATCCAAACATAATGTAAAAGACCAAAAAGCTTGTAGCCCAGCGGTACCTCGGGTCCCCTTGTGAGAGGAGACGCGAGTTCAATTCCTCCGTTCTAAGAGGGGTGAGGGACGTTGTAGGCAATTCCCCGTCACGCGTACGCCCGAGAATTGGCGCGCTTGTCGCTCTAAAAAAAAAAAAAAGGAAAAACATTATGTAAAAAAAAATACTGAATTAATTATCCTAAAAATAGTTTTCTGAAAACACCTCATTTAACATGCATAATGTTTTTTAACCTATTTTTTCAATGAAAATGTCAAATTTATTTCAAGAATTTTGTTTATAAATTAAAGCGTTATTTATTACTGCAAGAATTTCATTCATAAAAGCATTGTCTATTGTGTGGACCGTATTTACTGCAGAGAAGCAATGAAGTGCAGAGCAGTGGAGTGGGTGGGCATGGCAATAAAAGTAGCAGTTGGAGTAAATGGGGGCAACTTCAAGAACATTGAAGGCCATGATAAATGGGGAAAGGCAAATGAAAGCTACGTCTCTTTCTCCTCTTTCTCCTCTTTCTCCATATGCATGCATCTATTCTCCCCCTCTCTCTCTCTCTCTCTCTCTCTCTCTCATTGCTTCTTTTCTTTAATTCTTAAATGCCTTTCTTGCCCTTCATGTTGTCCTTGCTTAATGTTTAATGCGTCTATCTAATAAAGGGAAAAGTTGACAATGACTAAACTTTTTTTTTTTTTCAAAGTACTTATGGAAGTCGCAGTTATCTTTTCAGAGCTTGTTCCATATATATATATATGTATATATATTCTTCTTTTATGTAAAGCTTATGACTTGGGGAATTCACACATTTGGTTGGAATAATAGATTGCTGCTGATCATCGTAATTACCGAATAATAATAAATCAAAATAATCTAAATAAATATGCATGATATTTCCTTAAAAAAAAAAAAGGCATTATGAAGTCTGTTTCTTAAAGGAAGCCAAAAAAATAAATAAATAAAAGGATTGAGTAGAGTTGGAAGGCAACCTTTTTTGGCACTATGACATCACTTAAAAAAGGTGCATATATCTTGCTCGTTAGTTGGTGGCATGAGATTTTGGAAGGAGTCTTCTCTTTTATTCTATTTTTTTTATTTCTCTTGAAGACCTTATCTACTCCTATGGACTTAATTAGGGCGGTTTGTTTCGCTTTATTCTGAGTGAAGTTCTTAAAGTGGTCACTTTCAGCCCAGTTTCTTATGTTTGTTTACCGGATTTTGAGGCCGAACTGGGTGATGGGACACTTCCAGCCCACCTCCACTTCCCCATCCCACTTCAGCCAAAAAAAGATTAAAGTGGAGACTTTCCCTCTTTTTCCTTTTTGACTGAAGTCATATGGTCACTCACTTCATTTGTGTTATTCCTCATACTTCATTAATTTTTATATTTATTTTCATTTTTATTTCATAAGTTTTTTTCATGCATTAGTATTATTTTCATTAATTTTATTATTATTATTTATTATTATTATTATTATTATTATTATTATTATTTAATTTCTCTATGAAAAGGCCCTACATAAGTGATAACTAACAAAGTTTTTGAATTGAATGAATTTTTGTTTTTCTTCCCAAAATGGTCTCTTCGCTCACCTAAAAGATACATATGAACTAAATAAAATCGAAATCATCTTAAATGCTATTTACAAAATATTATTATATGATATTATTATTATTATTATTATTATTATTAGAAAGCCGGGGTTTGGATCATCTAGTTTGTCAATATTTATATGATATTATTATTATTATTATTATTATATTTTTTATTTGTTTGATTTTGGAGTAATTCCCGGGTCATTGTCCTTCCGCGTACGCGCATGGAAACAGAGAACCAACCGAGCCCACATGAAACCCAATGGCACTCACTGCTTCGACTATTCATTTACCAATAACAGCACGCCGCGTGTCCACACCAAAAAGTAGCTTTTTTAATCTCCCTCCTTTTTAAATAAATACTCCTTGACAAAGAAAATGGACGGTCCGTGATCATGATAAGACGTGCCTTCAGCGCTTGATGGTACTTTCCTTGCTTTCATTAGAACCTTCCACTTTTTCTTTTTTTTTCTTCTTTTCCTTTTTTTTCTCTTCTTTTCACTTTTAATTATACCTATCAAATCATTAATAAATAAGTTCGTAACAACTTTTTTTGAAAAGGTTAAAGTTTATAAAAAGCAACTTCATGAATTACGTTAATTTGTTATTATTGTCTTGTTTCTAGAAACACCACACCCCACCAAACATCAAAAAGGTTTTTTTTTTTTTTTTTTTTTAAAAAAAATTATTATTATTTTTTAAATATGAAGGAAAAAAAAGGAAAGTTTTTCTACAGGAGCATGCGCAAGGAAAGAGCTGGCAGGCGTGAAATCTTTTGTCCTTTTGCTACAAAGCTATGAAAGATTGAAGCTTGTTTGGCTGGGGGAGTTTAGAGAGGTAAGAGAGAGTTTGGAGGATTGAAGCTTATTTGGTTGGAAGATCTTGAAGGAGGGGGAGGAGTTTGGAGGGGTGATGCACCCCCCAAAAACCCCCACACCTCAGTCCTCCAAATCGGGGTCTTTTGGAGGAGTGAGTTTTTTTATTTATTTTTTTTTTCCCATAATGCCCTTACAGACCAAATATATTACATGAATATCCTTTTTATAACACTATGATGTAGGTGCACATGCCATCATCGATATAAAAGATCGCATTGCCAAGTTCTTCTTGCTCTCTCGTTTCTATCTTCTTGTTAATTACTTGGAAATGAGCCACTTATGTAAGTTTAACTAGTTGTTTAAGATGATTCTTTTTTTTCCTCATTGGTGATTCTTGGTATTTAACTAGTTGTTTAAGTTTAACTAGTTTTTATCTCAAAATAATATTATACTAATCACGTCAATTTGCAACTTAATTTTTTGAAGTAGAAGATATTTCTTATTTAAATTTAATTATGAAAAATATTTCTAAAAAGGGCAAATTGGTCAATATACACTATACTCCCTTTCACTCCTCCATCTAACCGAACAAAAAATTTAGATTACCCCTCCTCACCCCTCCAATGAACCAAACATAATATTTTCACAAACCCTCCATCCTCCTCCTCTCCTAACTCCCCCTCACTCCTCTCCCCCGACTCCCCCTTTGAACCAAACAAGGGGTTAATGCCAAAAGCTGCGACAATTGCCTCGCATGTTGGCTTGCCATTTTGTGTGGTCTTGCTCGGAAGAAGTCTGTCCAAACGCGCACACATATATTGGGTAATTTTTTAAGTGGGTTATCGAATTTTGGTCATTTCTTATTTTAGTTACCGAACTTTAATTTATATTTTTTCAGTCACTATAGATTAATTTAGTTACTCCTGGAGGTCATTGGTAGGTTTTTCGGTGTTATTTGTCTATGTGGCCGCCGAAAACTTCACGTCACTATTTATTTCAAAGGTGACAATATATCCACGTATGATATTTGCCACGTCAACTGACAACACAATCACGTGGATGTCAAACACAAACATATATACTAAATTCAAAATGACTTTTTAGTTTCCCTATTTATTTATTTATTTTAGAACAAAATTACTGTATGGTTGTTAGAATGGTATTTTAAAAAAGAAATTATAAATTTAAATTAATTTTACGCGGTAAAATAATTACTGTTTTTTTGTATTTGTAAATGTTTTATATAGCGATATTAGATTAGTTGTATTATTTTAATTAGATTTTTTTAAAATATAATAATATTATGTTAGATTGATGATTTATTATGTAATTAATTAATTGTTTGTGAGTAAGCCTGCGAAGATTAGGGTGTTTTGGTTCGTGGAGGTATCAGCCGAAGTGAGGGAAATCAGAAATGGGCTTTCATAGATTTAATGATGTGATGCCTCCAAAAAGGCCCAAGTGCAATTTCAGCGATTTTTGTCCTACGTGGCGATAGTCCCACTTCAGTCACATGGGCTCACGTGATTTGGATATTATCACCGCCACTTCGCCCAAATTGAACTCGCTGGGTCCTATGACTCCTATCCATATTGCATTCAAGTTACCGCTTTTGATGTTTTAATGCCATTTATCTTCATCCTTTGACTTTGGCTACTTGTTTGTTATTATTAGTTTCCTGTTTGTTATATTTTGTTTAGCAACGTGAATAACATGTTACAATCTATGTCTTACTTGTGAATGGATTGGTAACTTGTTGTATTCTCTGGTTGAATTGCATGAGTTTGGTTGTTTAAATTTGCATGTTCTGGTTGTGAGTACGTCTTGACTTCTTTGGGGCATGTGTAAATAAATTTGCTTGTCGATCACTTTTATAAAACCTAAAACTTGGATGAAGTAATGTAATTAAACCACTATTCTTGCAGGTATGCAATCTTGGTTAATTAAAAATGGATAATGCATGATATACTCTCATTAAGGTGAATTGATATTGTCACTATGACCACTATGTATGAAGGAAGGGTGTCTAATAAAAAAAACTAATTAAAAATTTAATTCCACCACAAGTAGTAGTGTATTTAAAACAAAAACCTCAAATTTGATAAAGTAAAGTAGCATGTACGTATTTAAAAATAATACAATACTTTATGTCTGAAACCCTAAATTCCAACCCAAGAAAATTGAAGAGGTAACTTCACCAATATCATGAAGTGCGGATTGGAACCTTATTTTCATTTTCATGCCAAGTTGCCAACCAAATAATTGAAATTGGTGAACCACATTTTTAGAATTTTCACTTCCATAAACCAACAAAAAAAAATGGATTGTGATGTGACATTTCACCCTGCAACTAAACACATAGGATTGACAACTTCATCGAAAACTCTTGCTTTCACTAAAATGGCACTTCTAAATTTTCATTAATTTTTATGAATGGAAAAGAAGATTTATCTTTATAAAATCTTTCTAAACTAGAAACAAAATACCTAAAAACAAATTTAATCCAAATTTTTAAATGGATAAGATCAAGTTCACTAATTATTAATTAACATAAAAAATCTAGCTAAGCTAATTTAAAAAATTTACCTAACATTAAAAATATTTATTAATGAAGAAGAATTTATCCTTCATAAATATGACGTCGACTTAAGTTTGTTCAAGCTACAAATGCCACATCTGCTTATAATAACGATATTATGCTAGTCAAAATTTTATTAAATAAAAACATAAAAAATAGAATTATTTGGTACAATGAAAAAAAAATATAATCGAATAAAACACTATCATTGTGGAATAAATTTACATAGAAACCATTTTGATGAATGCCAAAATAAGGTAAGAGTTACGCAATTGGTCAAATAAGACAATATGTTTGAGAATTAGAATCGAGATTTAGTATAAGAAAATACAGCATCTACGGTAGAAGTTTCTTCAACTATAACTCTATTTTTAACTCTAAAACAATAATTTGTCTCAATTTTAATAAATTTATATTTCTTGTATTTTTTTCCAAATTTTTATTTTTTTATTAATTAGAAATATATAAACTTAAATCATAAATTACTAATTTGATTAAAATATGAAATTATAAATATAAATTTTATAATGATGTATATTTATATGGTTAAAAGTAGATCAAATTGTAAATTAATGACCCAAAATTTATTAAATAACTATTAAACAATTACTAAACAAATAAATAAAAAATAATAATTAAAATAATAAAGCATGCTATGCCAGATTTAAAATAACTTTTTTCAGATTTGGGGCAGAAAATGGCGCTAGATTGGAGCGCTATCCTGCGCCAGATTAAAATTTTGAAATGGCCGTTGGAGATGGCCTATCATAATAGATGAAATGTCCCAAAAAACAAACTCCTTCGCATTGCTAGTTATTGATTAAAGACTAAGTTTAAGTTTTGATGGGAAGAATAATTATTTGAGTTTATTCTCTTTCTTTAAGATGAAAAGGAATAATGTTAAAATATTATCATACCGAGTATAAAATAAAATCATTTGAAGTAAAAGAAATTTTTTAATAAATATACCTTGTTCTTTTCCTTGATGGCACAAAGACCTGTGACAAATTAAACATTGCATAGTTTCAGGAGTTAAAATAATGAAGCATGATATGAGTCAATGGTTTATATTCCACAAGGACTACAAGCGGGTTTGGAAGCTACAGTAGCGGCGCATGTTGCAAGAACATCCTGAGCAATCTTAGACAAAATATGATATTTCAAAGGTAATTGCTTTCCAGCAATCCAAACACATCAAATTTACATGAATCTCCATCACAAATATAATACCTTTCTTCATGATAAGTTTCTAAATCAGATTTTTGTGGGCAATGGTTTCAATAATTTTTTGCCATAAATTCAGAACATCTCAAGGAAGAACTTTAGCCATTGACAGTAGTTGCATAAACAGTTGTACTAATTGTTAAATTTCTTAGAGCTCATTTTCACAACCAATGGATTGAAATTCAGCAGCAACATGCTCACTGTAGAGCTCATACAAATTCAGCAACATGCTGAATTTTTAGCACTACAGTTGTACTAATTGTTAAATTTCTTAGAGCTCATTTTCACAACCAATGGATTGAAATTCAGCAGCAACATGCTCACTGTAGAGCTCATACAAATTCAGCAACATGCTGAATTTTTAGCACTACAGTTGTACTAATTGTTAAATTTCTTAGAGCTCATTTTCACAACCAATGGATTGAAATTCAGCAGCAACATGCTCACTGTAGAGCTCATACAAATTCAGCAACATGCTGAATTTTTAGCACTACAGTTGTACTAATTGTTAAATTTCTTAGAGCTCATTTTCACAACCAATGGATTGAAATTCAGCAGCAACATGCTCACTGTAGAGCTCATACAAATTCAGCAACATGCTGAATTTTTAGCACTACAGTTGTACTAATTGTTAAATTTCTTAGAGCTCATTTTCACAACCAATGGATTGAAATTCAGCAGCAACATGCTCACTGTAGAGCTCATACAAATTCAGCAACATGCTGAATTTTTAGCACTACAGTTGTACTAATTGTTAAATTTCTTAGAGCTCATTTTCACAACCAATGGATTGAAATTCAGCAGCAACATGCTCACTGTAGAGCTCATACAAATTCAGCAACATGCTGAATTTTTAGCACTACAGTTGTACTAATTGTTAAATTTCTTAGAGCTCATTTTCACAACCAATGGATTGAAATTCAGCAGCAACATGCTCACTGTAGAGCTCATACAAATTCAGCAACATGCTGAATTTTTAGCACTACAGTTGTACTAATTGTTAAATTTCTTAGAGCTCATTTTCACAACCAATGGATTGAAATTCAGCAGCAACATGCTCACTGTAGAGCTCATACAAATTCAGCAACATGCTGAATTTTTAGCACTACAGTTGTACTAATTGTTAAATTTCTTAGAGCTCATTTTCACAACCAATGGATTGAAATTCAGCAGCAACATGCTCACTGTAGAGCTCATACAAATTCAGCAACATGCTGAATTTTTAGCACTACAGTTGTACTAATTGTTAAATTTCTTAGAGCTCATTTTCACAACCAATGGATTGAAATTCAGCAGCAACATGCTCACTGTAGAGCTCATACAAATTCAGCAACATGCTGAATTTTTAGCACTACAGTTGTACTAATTGTTAAATTTCTTAGAGCTCATTTTCACAACCAATGGATTGAAATTCAGCAGCAACATGCTCACTGTAGAGCTCATACAAATTCAGCAACATGCTGAATTTTTAGCACTACAGTTGTACTAATTGTTAAATTTCTTAGAGCTCATTTTCACAACCAATGGATTGAAATTCAGCAGCAACATGCTCACTGTAGAGCTCATACAAATTCAGCAACATGCTGAATTTTTAGCACTACAGTTGTACTAATTGTTAAATTTCTTAGAGCTCATTTTCACAACCAATGGATTGAAATTCAGCAGCAACATGCTCACTGTAGAGCTCATACAAATTCAGCAACATGCTGAATTTTTAGCACTACAGTTGTACTAATTGTTAAATTTCTTAGAGCTCATTTTCACAACCAATGGATTGAAATTCAGCAGCAACATGCTCACTGTAGAGCTCATACAAATTCAGCAACATGCTGAATTTTTAGCACTACAGTTGTACTAATTGTTAAATTTCTTAGAGCTCATTTTCACAACCAATGGATTGAAATTCAGCAGCAACATGCTCACTGTAGAGCTCATACAAATTCAGCAACATGCTGAATTTTTAGCACTACAGTTGTACTAATTGTTAAATTTCTTAGAGCTCATTTTCACAACCAATGGATTGAAATTCAGCAGCAACATGCTCACTGTAGAGCTCATACAAATTCAGCAACATGCTGAATTTTTAGCACTACAGTTGTACTAATTGTTAAATTTCTTAGAGCTCATTTTCACAACCAATGGATTGAAATTCAGCAGCAACATGCTCACTGTAGAGCTCATACAAATTCAGCAACATGCTGAATTTTTAGCACTACAGTTGTACTAATTGTTAAATTTCTTAGAGCTCATTTTCACAACCAATGGATTGAAATTCAGCAGCAACATGCTCACTGTAGAGCTCATACAAATTCAGCAACATGCTGAATTTTTAGCACTACAGTTGTACTAATTGTTAAATTTCTTAGAGCTCATTTTCACAACCAATGGATTGAAATTCAGCAGCAACATGCTCACTGTAGAGCTCATACAAATTCAGCAACATGCTGAATTTTTAGCACTACAGTTGTACTAATTGTTAAATTTCTTAGAGCTCATTTTCACAACCAATGGATTGAAATTCAGCAGCAACATGCTCACTGTAGAGCTCATACAAATTCAGCAACATGCTGAATTTTTAGCACTACAGTTGTACTAATTGTTAAATTTCTTAGAGCTCATTTTCACAACCAATGGATTGAAATTCAGCAGCAACATGCTCACTGTAGAGCTCATACAAATTCAGCAACATGCTGAATTTTTAGCACTACAGTTGTACTAATTGTTAAATTTCTTAGAGCTCATTTTCACAACCAATGGATTGAAATTCAGCAGCAACATGCTCACTGTAGAGCTCATACAAATTCAGCAACATGCTGAATTTTTAGCACTACAGTTGTACTAATTGTTAAATTTCTTAGAGCTCATTTTCACAACCAATGGATTGAAATTCAGCAGCAACATGCTCACTGTAGAGCTCATACAAATTCAGCAACATGCTGAATTTTTAGCACTACAGTTGTACTAATTGTTAAATTTCTTAGAGCTCATTTTCACAACCAATGGATTGAAATTCAGCAGCAACATGCTCACTGTAGAGCTCATACAAATTCAGCAACATGCTGAATTTTTAGCACTACAGTTGTACTAATTGTTAAATTTCTTAGAGCTCATTTTCACAACCAATGGATTGAAATTCAGCAGCAACATGCTCACTGTAGAGCTCATACAAATTCAGCAACATGCTGAATTTTTAGCACTACAGTTGTACTAATTGTTAAATTTCTTAGAGCTCATTTTCACAACCAATGGATTGAAATTCAGCAGCAACATGCTCACTGTAGAGCTCATACAAATTCAGCAACATGCTGAATTTTTAGCACTACAGTTGTACTAATTGTTAAATTTCTTAGAGCTCATTTTCACAACCAATGGATTGAAATTCAGCAGCAACATGCTCACTGTAGAGCTCATACAAATTCAGCAACATGCTGAATTTTTAGCACTACAGTTGTACTAATTGTTAAATTTCTTAGAGCTCATTTTCACAACCAATGGATTGAAATTCAGCAGCAACATGCTCACTGTAGAGCTCATACAAATTCAGCAACATGCTGAATTTTTAGCACTACAGTTGTACTAATTGTTAAATTTCTTAGAGCTCATTTTCACAACCAATGGATTGAAATTCAGCAGCAACATGCTCACTGTAGAGCTCATACAAATTCAGCAACATGCTGAATTTTTAGCACTACAGTTGTACTAATTGTTAAATTTCTTAGAGCTCATTTTCACAACCAATGGATTGAAATTCAGCAGCAACATGCTCACTGTAGAGCTCATACAAATTCAGCAACATGCTGAATTTTTAGCACTACAGTTGTACTAATTGTTAAATTTCTTAGAGCTCATTTTCACAACCAATGGATTGAAATTCAGCAGCAACATGCTCACTGTAGAGCTCATACAAATTCAGCAACATGCTGAATTTTTAGCACTACAGTTGTACTAATTGTTAAATTTCTTAGAGCTCATTTTCACAACCAATGGATTGAAATTCAGCAGCAACATGCTCACTGTAGAGCTCATACAAATTCAGCAACATGCTGAATTTTTAGCACTACAGTTGTACTAATTGTTAAATTTCTTAGAGCTCATTTTCACAACCAATGGATTGAAATTCAGCAGCAACATGCTCACTGTAGAGCTCATACAAATTCAGCAACATGCTGAATTTTTAGCACTACAGTTGTACTAATTGTTAAATTTCTTAGAGCTCATTTTCACAACCAATGGATTGAAATTCAGCAGCAACATGCTCACTGTAGAGCTCATACAAATTCAGCAACATGCTGAATTTTTAGCACTACAGTTGTACTAATTGTTAAATTTCTTAGAGCTCATTTTCACAACCAATGGATTGAAATTCAGCAGCAACATGCTCACTGTAGAGCTCATACAAATTCAGCAACATGCTGAATTTTTAGCACTACAGTTGTACTAATTGTTAAATTTCTTAGAGCTCATTTTCACAACCAATGGATTGAAATTCAGCAGCAACATGCTCACTGTAGAGCTCATACAAATTCAGCAACATGCTGAATTTTTAGCACTACAGTTGTACTAATTGTTAAATTTCTTAGAGCTCATTTTCACAACCAATGGATTGAAATTCAGCAGCAACATGCTCACTGTAGAGCTCATACAAATTCAGCAACATGCTGAATTTTTAGCACTACAGTTGTACTAATTGTTAAATTTCTTAGAGCTCATTTTCACAACCAATGGATTGAAATTCAGCAGCAACATGCTCACTGTAGAGCTCATACAAATTCAGCAACATGCTGAATTTTTAGCACTACAGTTGTACTAATTGTTAAATTTCTTAGAGCTCATTTTCACAACCAATGGATTGAAATTCAGCAGCAACATGCTCACTGTAGAGCTCATACAAATTCAGCAACATGCTGAATTTTTAGCACTACAGTTGTACTAATTGTTAAATTTCTTAGAGCTCATTTTCACAACCAATGGATTGAAATTCAGCAGCAACATGCTCACTGTAGAGCTCATACAAATTCAGCAACATGCTGAATTTTTAGCACTACAGTTGTACTAATTGTTAAATTTCTTAGAGCTCATTTTCACAACCAATGGATTGAAATTCAGCAGCAACATGCTCACTGTAGAGCTCATACAAATTCAGCAACATGCTGAATTTTTAGCACTACAGTTGTACTAATTTTTAGCACTACAGTTGTACTAAATACTTCCATTCTTACAGAATAGATTCATCAAGGACCAAAATGGCAAAATTTACTCCATTCTCAAGCCCAAAACAATCAAGAAAGCAAGAATCATGCACTATCTAGCATACAATCTAGAGAGTGTTTAAGGACATAAATAAGTGAAAAAGATAATGTTGAGAAATTCAAAAAGTAAATGTTCTCCCCAAGGGACTTAAAAATACTTTACAAATATTTCAAAAAAAAAATGGATAAAATATTTTCAAAAATATCACAACAAAATCTTACTTTATATACTCATAAATAAGTGAAAATAGCACATATATATAGTAAACTTCCATAAATGAATATTTGACAAATTAATAACATCGATTAAATAATTTTTTCCGCCTCGACTTGAGACAATGAAATAAAATAATAATCTCGTTAAATACATAAGAAATTAATAATTTTAACTGGAAATTGCTAAAAAAACCCCTAAGTTTGCAATATGGCCAAAAACACTCGGTAGCGTTTGGTTAGACGTAATTGTAAATACGAGAAGATTTTCAATTACAATGTAATTGAAAGTACAGTAATTACAAAATCTGATGTTTGGTTATATGTAACTGGAATTACTGTACTGCAGAATTTGGTGTTTGGTTTGATGTATTTAAGAAACGTGGCCACTTAGGGTGTGATTACCCCAAACACCTTTATAAATACCCATTTTTTTGGTTTTTACTTTTTTTTAATGGAGATTATTTTTTAATGTAATTATTATATTAATCAATTTAAATAATAAACTCTTTATTATTGTTATATTATTATCGTTTTTAATTGTTAGTTATATTGATGTAATTGTTATTAAATTTTAATTGGTTAAAAAAGTTTTGTTAACAAATCTATTTTTAATGATGATTTGTCTAATAATGTTTTATTAATTTGTGTGCATGAAAATAACCCTAAAAAACAAAACTATTTTCATTAAATAGCTTACTTAATATTTTCAAATAATATTAAAATTTTTCTTAAATACATTGTATTATATAAATTTATTAATATTAAATTGCCTTATTTAAGATTTTCATGGATTTGCTACAGTGAAGTAGTTGGTTTTACGCCCAAATCGGGCGTAAAACCAATTACATCCAAAGTCTCACTATGGGGCTGTTTGGTTACCTGTAAGTGGGTGTAATGTAATTTGACTTACAGGTAAAATGCCAATACAAGTTGTTTGCTTTCCTGTGAAATGATATTTGCTGTGATTTAAATCACTGATTTCAGACTTTTTGCTGCATTTGCACTTACGGCCAAATTGGTCGTAAGTCAAAATGCAGGGAATGAGTTGGATTAAACTCACCACCTTGCCAAGCTTGTAAGCCTTTCCTCTTCTTCTCTTTTCCATCCCCAACTGCTTGGCTGCCAAGCCTTCCTATCTTCAAAGCGTTGCACACCGGCCGTTGCTCCTCCGATCTCATCTTCCTCGTGTTGCGATCCCGCCGTTGCTCTTGCGATCCCCCCCTTGTTCTTGCCCAGGTGCGATTTCCTGAAATTTCGTCTCCAGTCCCATTATTTGTATCCTTTTTTTACTTGATTAGCAAAAATCACGATCTAGGTTTTGAAATTCTGTAGGATTTGGGTTTTGAGGGTTTTCTATCTTTCTTCTTATGGAGATGTTTTTTGAGGATTTGTACGGGTTTACCTAATTTCTTCATGGAATTTCTTGAATGGATTTCTTCTAGATTCTTTGGTTTGTTTCAAAATCCTTGTTCTTTCTTTGCGTGCGATTCAAAGTTTGAATTTGTTGATATGGTTCTTGATCTCTTGATATTTAGTTTGATCAACGGCGGGATAATTTTTTCCACGGATATGAGGTTTAGTTCTTTTTTTTTTTTTTTTTTTTTTTTTTTTTTTTTTTGAGATTCCTTTTTGTTTAGATTATTCATGATTTCCATGAATTTGTATCATTTTTTCAAATGAATTATTGTATGGGTTTTCCCGGATTCCCCTATTGTGATTACGGTTTGTTTCAAAATTCAGATTTTTACAAACCTGGGTTTGTCAGGAAAACATTTTGTTTCATGGATATTACTTAGTATTTGATCAAGGTTGAGAGCATCTTTTTCTTGGATCCTTAGAGTTCAGTGTTCAGGTTTGTAGCCTTTCTTCTTGTTTAATTTGTTAATTTCGGTTTGTTTCAAAATTCGAATGCAAAAAAATTTTCAAAAAAAGTTCAACAATAAATATTCAGTGGATATTATTGTTACAGGACAATATTTTTACAAACTTCCACAATCTCCATGATAAAAGGCAAACATGTTTGAAAATATTCAATGGATATTATTTTGTTCACTGTCCATAAAAGATAAATTCAACAATAAATAAGACTAACAGAAACAATATCATGGGAAATTGTTTTATATATCAGAACATAGGTATAATTCCGATAGTGTGATCAATAACTAGAATGGACAGATAGAAAACATAAGGTTACTAACAGACTATTTTCTATGACAAATGATGTTCAAACTTATAATTGACATTAAATCATAGCTGTATCAGCATACAAAACAATGTTAATGGACATGAGATCACATTGCAACCTTAGCAGAGAACTAAATTTAATTGCAAAAAATCTTGACATGTTTTGAATACCTCAAACCAAATAAAATATAGCTTGCACTTCAGAGACATCTTTGCCTCAAAAAGGAGGGGGAAAATTCTCCCAAGTAAATTGTGGCGTCAGAGGCGATATTTTACGAATTATAGTGTTCTATGTTATAGGTGTTAAATGACGTTTCCTATTAGAATTTACCTTACGACTCATACAATATTATATGCAGTAATAAGCTGATAGCTGTGACAAATTTCTGCATTTTTGTGTTAATCAGACATGTGAAATAGTTAAATGTTGTTCCTTTTTCTATGTTAGGATAAGCATGTAACCAAAGTAGAGGCTTCAATGTTGCACTTTCGAATGAAAGGAATAGTATTTAAAAAGGATCCTTGTTTCATATATAAATAAATTTGTAGCAACTGAGACAGATCACAGGATTAAACTAAAATTATGGAAAAGAAACAAATAAGCAACAACTTCTGCATGATGCTTAATCTCAATTTAAGTGAGTTTAATATATAAATCTAAACTTTTTTACTATCTTATAAATGAAAAGAATGAAAATCACATAAAAATGGTTTATTCTGTGCTCTATGTTAGGATAAGCATGTAACCAAACTAGAGGCTTCAATGTTGATAAAGTGAATATTAATTTTTTTAAAATTCTAATGGTCTTATTTAAACTCAGATTATAAATGGACAATCAGTTTGATGACGAAAGCGTTGTGCTTGCTACCGCTACTGTTATTGCAATTGTTGCATTAAGATGGTATAGTACGAGACGAGGATTGAATTTGCCACGAGAGCCATATTACAATAGGGATCAACAACGTACAAACTATATTTTAAGATTAATACACGGATCCGAGGAGGCTAGTATAGCAATGCTAAGGATGAAAAGGGTTGTATTTTTTGGGTTATGTGATTTATTGAAATCAAAAGAATTATTGTGCAACACCTTACATATAAGCATTGAAGAGCAACTAGCGATGTTTTTTCACATTCTTGGCCACAATGTGAGGAACAGGGTGATTGGAGTAAATATATTCTTGGCCACCATGTTGAATTATTGAATATGATTTATTGAGTTTATATATTATTCTATGAACATAAAGACTTATTGAGTTTGACTTTGTTGTTGGTGGAATACTGGAGCAATTTTAGATTTAATTTCAAGTGAGTATGCTCAAGTGATAAGCACAATTGATTTTTGTATTAGTAAGTTAAATTGAAGTACATTAAATAATTAATTTAAAAAAATAAAATAAATTTTAAACAAATAAAATTCATTAACTTAAATCTATTTATATAAAATACATTCCCTTAAGTAAATAAAACTGATTTTAAATGAAATATTAAATAAAAATATAAATTATAAAAATTTTGAAATAGGGGTAATCTCACCACTTACTTTACATGGTGATTCTAACCCATAAGTTACATCAAACCAAACACTTGAAATGAAAATGCAAAGCATTTTCATTTACGAGCAAACAAACAACCATGATGTAAGTGAAAATACAGTAATTTTAATTACATGTAATTTGACTTACACTGTAATTTGAAATACGGGTAACCAAACAGCCCCTATGTGTAAACTCAATTACATCAAACATTTGCAAATACACTCAAACAAACACCAGATTTGCTACAGTGAAGTAATTACAATTACAGGTAAAAGCAAATACACCCAAACAAACACACCCTTAATTTCGAAATACCTAAAAACCCTTTTTTTAAAGCACAATGATTGCCAAACCCGCAAAGAATGAAACGGTGGTTAACAGAGTTATTTTTGAATTTTATTTATGGACGAAATTGCCCATTTCTTGCATGGGAAGTCGTGGCACTGTAGTTTTTGAAAAGTGGGGCATTTTTCTTAAGGTAATCCCAAGATATACGTTTTTTTTTCTCGACTGCGCCTCTTCAGCTTTTCCCTTTCCGAAGTTCTCTCAGCTTTAACATCCTCTGTAACTTGAGTGCATAAGCTTCTGAATCACTCGTGCGTAAGTATTCGGCATTTCAGCAATTTGTAGTCTAAGGTATTGAGGAAGCTGTGATTTGGTTTTATTTGAAGTACTCTGCTGCACAGAGATATTCGTCGGTTTTGTTTTGTGGTTCTATTTTTATTGGAAGATACTGAAGTTTGCCGGGGGATTTCTCTGCTGGGGTTTTGTTAGTCTGCAGGGAGATTTGTCGGCGAGGGTTTTGTTTTATTTTAGATTTTCGTCTGTGTACACGATCATCGAAATGGTTTTTCGATTGTTATGATTTGTGTAATATTTATAATATACGTTTCCCTTTCATTCGATATGGTTGCAGTTTGTAAAACGAGGTTTCTGTGTAATAAATGAGTTTTTGCTTAAAAACATGTCTTCGTTTAAATATTGTGGTTTCTGTTTAAGAATATAGGTCTTTGTTTAACAATTGATGTCTCTATTTAACGGTTGAGTTTTTCGCTTAAAAACTTATGTCTCTGTCTAACAAGTGGTGTTATTGTCGCAGGCTTGTGATCATGGCGGTAAACCTAGTCAACGGGAGATGCTACTTGACACCGGCGGCGGAGACCTTGGCAGAATTGAAAGTCCACATGACCCCTCGACACGGGGAGATCATCCGAAGGACACCGTTTGCAGCATTCATTGAGGTGGAAGCTGTGTTCCAAAAGCGGGCCCTTCTTGATTATCTTTTACAGAGGTATGATGGCCGCACCAATAAATTTAAGATCGGGGCAAGCATGTTGAGTTTTAGGCCTGAGGATGTGGCTGTCGTTCTGGGTTTGCGTTGCGATGGAGACGCAGTACTGTTTAAGAAGAAGAAAACACCGTCAGCTTTCGAAGGGAGATATTTATCGAAAAGCTACGAGAGACACAGAGACTCCATTAAGACCACTCTTCTGCTGCTTGTTGGACAGAGGGGAGATGAGGAAAATTTTGTGAGACTCTTGATGGTGTACCCCATGGGGACAATCCTCTTCCCAAATACCTCATACTCGGTTCCCAATTGGATCGTTGATTATATCGACGATCTACTTGGCATGGGGCGGTACGCATGGGCGTGCAGACGACGCACCAATGGCTTATGGAGGACGTTCCACAAGCTACAGCTCGAGTGCAAGCTAGATGCGTGGGGGAGAAGACAAACACGGGGTATATTAAGGGGTGCTTGGTCGCGCTGAACATCTGGTAATATGAGCTGACCAGAACCGGCAAGAAAGTCCATTTCGGTAAGACTCCAAGGATGCTGTGCTACGATGAAAATACTTACCGGAAGCAAGGGACGATAGAGACCAGTTGGTCATCTCTCGAAGGAGAAGAGGTAATAAATCATCAACAATGTGTTTAAAAGTAGTAGTTAATGTTTACAAATAGTCTTTAGCGTTTAACAGTTGTAGTTTGTGTTTAATATATGGCTTTATTGTTTAAACCATTCATTCTTTGTTTAAATACGTGCTGCACCGTTTATGTATATATGTGAAATGTTTAAATACGTTTGTTATTGTTTAAATTGAATGATTTCGCTGAGATTGTTTTCTTTACGTATGTTAGTTTCCTGAGCTAGTTCCCGCGAACGCTGATAAAGAAATATTTGTTCGGGCCAACCGGCGGAGGGATGCTATTGCCTCGGACTCACTTCATCGAAGGCAAGATAAGAGGCCAACCTTTTCCGTCCCCGCGAACTCTTCTACAGGCGTGCCAGATATTGATCACCGAGTTCCCTCGGCTTGTCGCTCGGGTTGAGGCATTGGAAGGACGATCACAACCGACTGCACCATCTCTCCAAAGAAATGAAGTATCCCGGACGGATAATGCGTCAGAATTTGATGACGACGACTTCATCAGGGTGGCTATTCCGAGACGGCCACGTTTGAAGAGGCTTGTGAGAAGGCTGAAAACAATAATGCCTCTCTGTCCACCACTGGCCGACGATGAAACAATAGCAGCACCATCGGCGGCTGATGCTGTTATTGAGTCCGCTGCCGTTGATGACGTGCCCGTCACGGTGAAGAAGATCGTGGATGTTGTTGGCACTGCCGCGGTTGAGGAAGTGAACGAAATCACCGTGACGGTGGAACCGGAGGCCGACAAAGTGCCGCATCGAAGGTGGTGGCCACGATCCCCGAAGAACAATAAGCGCTCGAGGACGTGCTTCCCTTTGATGCCGTTGTAGTGGCCGAGGTTGAGAAGATCGTTGACTCGTTGTCAACGAACTCCCGCCGGCGGAGGAACCGGCGGCCGACAGGTGCCGCATCCAATGTAGGTGCAATCCCACAACAAAGAAGAAGCACTTAGGGATGATCCCAAAAAGCCGTTGACGAGGGGCAAGGGAACGACACCGAAAACACAAGGAAAGCTATGATCCTTGCCAACCAAAGCAATATAAAGAAGTTCGGAAAGACTTTATTCCGACGAAAAAAAATACGCCGGACAGACGGCCGCGTCTCAACGAGACTCCAGCCAGAGTTGATAAGGGTCTTCCTCAACTGCTCCATAGACTCGTAAGTATGAAATGTTTGTGTTATTGTTTACACACATATGTTTCCATTTAAGTTATGTAGTTTCCGTTTAAATATGAAAGTTATCGTTTAAGATAAGGCATTAACGTTTAACGTTTGCAGTTACGGCTTAAAACCTTACATTATCGTTTAAAGATATATATGTGCCACTTAAGATTTGGTGTTATTGTTTAATTATGCTTGTTTCCATTTAACCGCAGGACTGTCGTGTGGAAGAATGAGTCTGTGTGATGGTGACAGATGATATGATGGACGCATTCATGTGCATAATACAAAAGTCGCTAACCAGTGAACCATATCCTTATAAGAAGCGCGGCCCCATCACACGACCACTGGCACTGTTTATGTCAAAGCATGATGACGTGTATGATACGACTTTTGCTATGGTCGGCGATGCCACGCGCAACCTGCCTGATGTAGACATTGTCATCCTCCCCATAATCATGAATGGCCACTTCCATGTCGTCGTTATCGACAATAATAAACAAGAATATAGGCATTACACTTCATGCCAAAGTGAAGAGTACGATAAGGACGAGGTTGCAATGGCGAGTTCTTTGATAAATAGAGTTTGATGTATAGAGATCCATAAATAATCGGTATTCTAATCTCAAATTATATGCCCCGACAGGGGGCCGTATTCAATACATGTGTCGATATGGAGTTCGGTGACACCGCGACCACAAATTACCCGCTTGTTCACAACAATGAAACCCCACGACAAAAACAAGAAAGTGTCGACTGCGCCGTCTACGTCATGCGGTTTATCGAGCAAATACTCAATGTTGAAAAGCTACGGATACCGGCAACAGATGTCCCTAATATGAGATTAAAGTATGTTGCCCGCATACTGATTGAAAGGCGCGCAACCGGCCTCACTGCTGAAGGGGAGTCTTCGACTGCGGGGAAATAGGATGTAGATAACATTCACTGTCAAATGTACATCATTTTTGTAGTTATTATTTTTAATTCAATTCATTCTTTACCAATGACATGGCAGTTTTTTCAATGTAAATTTATTATTGTTCGTTTAACACCTGTATTTTTTAATACTTCGCATTCTTTGCAGCAATGTTCAATTGTAACGTTTAAGTGTAAGTGTTGCTATTTAAAATAAAGCACTCTCTGTTTAAAATACGATATCTCTGTTTAAATATATGTCTTACTATTTAGAAATAAGCGTTTCCGTTTAAGATTCAGTTTCTCTATTTAGGAGAAGGTGTCTCCGTTTAAATATATGTGTTACCGTTTAAGAATTAGAGTCTCCGTTTAACAATGCTGTCCACGTAACAATATCTAGTAAACAAAGTTCCATAATTTTAGCTCATTGTTTCAGAAATTACAGTAGTTTCATAAGTTAACAGACTAGTACCCATCAGGTTTTTTATTTACAAAATAACAACAAAGCTAACATAAACTTTCACTCCATCCTTTTCTTCTCCTTCAAAGCTTGGAGCAGCTTTTATACACGTGCTTTTCGATTTTTTATTTCTTCAAGTTTTGCTGTTAGTTCATGGACCAGGTATTCGAAAACCCACTCCAACTCTTCACCGCTAGAGTAATCCCTCCCGCCTGAAGGCCCTGCAATGGAGACTTCAAGGTTTTAGAAGAAGCAGACATTTTTTAAACATTCATAGAGAAGTCTTACAGTGTGATGTACCTGCAGTGGAGACATCATCATCAGCAACGGGAGACTTGCTCATCTTCCCACTGTAGGAAGGACAGAGCTGCTTCAACGCCACCTCGGTAGTAATGTTCTGGGCCTGCTCGGCACTTTTGCAGAGGCAAAGACTAGAGAATGGGGTACCGTCGACCGTCACAAATGGCAAAAAAATCGGGGTTGTCGTCGGGCCCTTCCCCGGGAGGGTGGAGTTCTCCGGCGAGGGCCAGTGTGTCTTCTGGCAAAATTTGTTCAGAAGTGACTTAAACATTGTCGTGGGTTGTGGATAGTATCTGTGTGTTTATCTTGTATCAGCTTCTGGTTAAATAGAACTATAACTCTTGGAAGTTTGAGCTCTTTTCGATGGGAGTTGTTACAGTCATCGATGACATTTATGCTTTCATTTCGGATTCAAATATTAAAATTAAATTTGAGTAATTAGTAATAAATTTCCACTGAAGGGTTACTCTAATTACATTTTCTCGTACTTAATTTAAATTCAATTCATTCTTTCCCAACAACATTTCAGAATTTTTCAATGTAAATTTACTAGTTTTCATTCTTTCCCAACCGTGTTTAAAATAGAATACTCACTGTGTAAACAACGACGTCTCAAATATAACTGTCATCCCTTAAGATTAAGCGTTCCCGTTTAACATTCGGTGCCCACGTTTAAATATCAAAGAATGAGAACGAACGGTGTCTCGGTTTAACTGTATGTGTTACCGTTTATTACCAAGAGTCTCCGTTTAACATTCATTGTCTACGTTTAATTCAAAGGTGTCTCTATTTAAATATATACGTTACTGAGTAAGAATACTCGTTTTTATTATATTCCTTTGATTCTGAAGGTGTCTTGATTCTGAAGGTGTTTTTATTATATTTCTTTGATACGTGAAGGCGCCATTGACAACCATCGGTAGCGCATTCCACAATGACCCGGTGTTTTTCGTTCTTTACAAATTTGAAGTCAAAATTCCGTTTGATGGCAAAATTCCGAAGTATGTCTTTGAAATGTTCAACGCCTTGAAAACGTTGTCCGATATCCAATGACAACACTTCAGGTTGTTCTGACGAGGAAAGTAGGCATGCGAAAACGTTGTCAGGGTCATCATGAGGTGGAACAGAAGCGCTCCCAGATTCTGAATTTCTGCCAACACTTCAGTTCAAATAAAAACGATAAGGATTTAAGCATGAGCTCCAATGTTTTAAACGATAACTATAAATATTAAATGCTAACAGTGCTAGTTAAACAGAGACTCAATAATGTAAACGGTAGAGAGAATGTTTAAACATTGACATAATAAATTAAACGGAGAAGTCAACTTTTAAACGGGAACTTGATTCTTTTAAACAGAGAAGGGGATTATTAAACAATAACTAACATATACAACTAGGTAAACCTTACCACGACAACAACTCGTTTTCAGTAAGATACGATGGCACGTCATCCGTCTCGACAACAATATCGACTACACCGCATTTGAAGATGGAGAAAACATGACACATGCGCTTGAAGTCGACCTCGTTTTCTATTGGGCAAACCGTTTTATGTCCATCAGGTGTGATAAACTTCACCCTCACAAGAGAAATATCGAGACCCCATCGCTCACATATCTTGCCTAACATTGACTCCCAAGCAGTCAGCGCCATGAACATCAGCACTTGTCCCTCCCCGTTGTATCTAGCAATAGCACAAAAACTTTCTATAATATCGGGAAACCGGCAGACCTCAGATGGAACAAACCAAATGAGAAGAAGAAGAAGAAGAAGAAGATGTAATTCGCTTTCTAAACTCTCTTTGACAAAAAGCAAGCATGAAGGGGAAAAAAACTCGCAATTGTATGTATAAAGGGCAGACATGACATGATGTGATCGGGCGGGTTTTTTTCCCACCATTTCCAAGGGCAAAAATGAAATTTTATAACAAGGACACATTTGAAGTGACGGATAGGAGGTAGAAGGGAAGTAAACTATAACGGAGGGGCTGCCCGGGGTGTGCAAAAGTTGAAGGGGGTTTTTAGGAAGTTTTGAAATTCTCGAGGGGTGAACAGTAATTTCCCTAATTTTAAAGATTCTATAGGCCAAATGAATATATATAAATTAATAATTCATTGAAAATATTATTAAAATACCAATACAAAATTCATAATTGTAAAGTTTATTTTGACTACTTCTATTTGTAAATTTTGTTCTTTCGTAAAATATGCATCTAAAATCACTTGTATTAATCGTTATGAAAAATGAGAAATGCTTCAAAAATTTCTGAATTATATTAATTATTGTTTGTACAAGGCATAATTTATGTAAAATAGAAGAAGGCATTGTAGATCAGAATTACTCCCAATATATATATATATATATATATATATATATATATATATATGCAAGAATGATTCTAGCCAAAAATAACTGATCCTCGCCTAGTTATTTTCATAACACATGTAAGAATAATTCTAATCATATAGGAGATTTCTAGCTAATTATAGAGGACTCTTGCTTTATTTTTTTTACTTATAAAATTTTAAATTTTAAAATTAAAAATGGGTGACTATTTATAAAATTTAAATTCAAATATATTTTCTATTACACTTTATCGATCAATCATTAAGTTGAAAACTATATTCAAATTATAAAAACTTTCTCTAAGTTAATAAACATTCATTTATCGATAAATTAATATATTATTTATTTATCAATAAATAATTAACCTCAATAAGATAATAATTTTTCTCAGAAAAGTATTATTTTATATAGCTTTTATTGTATCAGATATATATTTATCTACACCACTTTACAAGGCAATTTTTTCACCCAGAGAATCATATTATTTTTTAAAATTATATATTATTATCATTTTACTAAGAGAATTATATTATATATATTATTTTTTCACCCAGAGAACAACAAACATATTTTCTTACTCCCTTCATTATGAAATATAAGATATTTTAGAAAAAAAATTTTGTTACAAAATAGTTATCGTTTCATAATAGCAAAGTAATATTTACTTTTTTTTTTTTTAATTTTATCCTTCTTCAATTTTCTTAGTTATATAAACTAAGAGGGTCATATTCATAGTTCCAAAAAATTGGCATAATTCAAAGAAGTAATTTAGTTATTTGATTTATTTTTAGAAATTCAATGTCATCATTAATTGTTTATGCAATATAATTAAACGACTCGTTTTTCTGAATAGAGAGAATATGAAATACTAAAATATTAATACAACTGCAAAATAAAGAACGTTTATTAAAAGAGAAAACACTGAAAAAGACAAGGTTTCTTTCACTAACAAATCCGAAAACATCTATCTAGACTTCTAATATGATATATTTATTGTAATTAAATAAATAACTCATTTAAGCTATTCTAAGTTTTAAATAAATAAATAAATAAATAAATAAATAAATTATATATATAGTGTCGGGTAAATGGATATGAGTACTATAGTACTCATGCCCATACCCATATAATTTTGAGGTTATTTACTCATATCTGAATCCAAACTCATCAAGTAAGCATTTACTCTGCCGTCATAGAATACTTTTTGCAAATACTTATTGGGTTTGGGTCAAAATTGTCATCCCTGTATATTCATATCTGAGCAACTGTAAATGCAGTTGTCCACTTGCCCACCAAACACATATTCGTGCTACCACTGAAAAGGTGAACATTTACAGTTAAGTATTAGTCAAGGGTTGATAATTAAGACTACCAAACATAAAGGACTAAAATTACACGAGGGAAAGAAGAAGAAAAAAAACAAAAAATAAGAATAGAATTACTATAGAAGAAAAGACTATGATGTATTCATGATACTAGCAATGATGTCAAAATTTCAGCAAATATTGAGGGACTGATTGTCTATTGAAAAAACCAAAGTGGAATTCATCAGTCAATTTTAAAAACTTACGGGGATTAACCGATCAGTTTAAAAATCAGAGACTAATTAGTAATTTCACACTTCATTTCATGGATCTCTGGACATAAACAGTCCCAGCATGTTCTAATTTTCCAGCCCTACAAGAATATAAAGAAACACATTTGCATAAGCTCTGGTAACATGACATCATAGACAATGACCGCTGTTGATTCCAAATGATCTCTAGCTGGAAGGAATCTAGCAAATTGCAGAGGTGGAAAGATGAGCTTAAATTCTATTGTAGTGAAATGAAACATTTCTGCTATAGATTATCCAAAGAAAATGTTCACAGAAGGCAGTGATTCTTATATAATCTAAGAGTTGAGAAACTACCTCTCTATTTTTGTAAACATCATCTCTGTTTTATGGAGAATTAAAAGCATGCCCAAAAAGTAGTTGAATAATATTTGCGCAACATGTATGGTTATGGAGGTGTGACCACTAATATTGTTTGTCCCCACTTTTTATGGAAGAGAAAGAGTTGCCAAGTAGCATTTTCTTATTAAATAGATATCTACCTTATAGGGAGGGTACTGACTACTGAGATATACCTGAAATGCCGACAGGTTTATACAACAATCTTCATTGTACCTAGGAATGGCAAATACAATTGAAGATACTTATGGTAAGATTGCGTTTTCACACTAAGCAAAATTTTAAATATATCATACTAGATAGAGAGAAAAAAAGAAGAAAATGATACAATAGTTACGGGGACAATGTAGATGGAAAGTAATCCGTAAAAATGGAAATCATAGTCAAATCATATCAAACATGCAAATCTCTTTATACCATACGCATCACGGCCACTTGCCTCTTCCTCGGCAGACCTTTGTGTGTTGTTGTTCTCATGCTTCTATTCCTGATTTACCTGAGAGTTTTTTCATCTAACCATCTGCAAATGTAACAAGTGGTTCTTGCTGATTACGAGGCAATAATATCTTTGATATGATTGAATATGATGAAAGCAGATTTGTGTTTACTACCAAAAAAAAAAAAAGACCATTAAATAAGTGTATACATACGAGTACCTTCACAGACAAGGCTCAGAGCCTCCAATCTTTATCATTGACCTTCTCAAGAGGCTACAGACCTTGAAGTCTTGAATGAAGAGAATGTTTCTGCCAAAAACCAACACCTATGACACTAAGAAATGAGATGCAAAGACAAGAGACAAATGTAAGTCACAATTTAAATAATAAGTACAACTTGAATGTTTTTTATGGAGAACTTCCAAACCATGATACCTGTAACATGTAACTCCTCACCAGCATCTTAATCTCATGCAATCATAGAGGCAAAGGCTGCAAGAAGATCAAAGACTGGATCTCCCACAAATTTAACTTGGTAATAAACCTGGTAATAATGCTAAGGAATTGGTGCACCCAGCAGAAGAAAATGAACTGAATCAAAATATGGGACGCAGAAGCTAAAACAAAAGGTCGTACAAATTTTCATCCATCAAGATAACAGGAGGCATTCATTCGAGTCATCAAGGCAGCTAATGTGATACAATATAAGAATAATATAAGAAAGACCAAAGATCATATCCCACACAAATTCAACTTGATAATAATGCTAAGGAATTGGTGCACCCAGCATTAGAAAACAAATAAAATCAAAATATGGAATGCAGAATGTAGAACAAAAGAATTTATAAATTTTCATCCATCAGCACAACAATAGGAATTCATTAAGCCATCAAAGGTAGCTAATGTGATACAATCTAAGAATATATATTATACATAAATCCCCAAATCTTGAGAGGATTGCTTGCTTCAAAAATACAAAGATGTGTAAGCTGTTGATCAAGGTTAAGCTATCTAAGTAGGTTCCCAAGTTCTATATCTTTTGAAATTGAATGCCGAGATATTGCTGGAGGACGACTTGGTGGTGAAAAGAAACCGGCAAAAGACAGGTGCATGCTCATCTGAAATGAAAGAAGAAAATCACCCACATGTATAAACCAACTATAAAATATGAGAGTTTCATAGGATTCTATTGATGAATTTACAGTTTTAACATTGTATCCTCTTTTCATGAGTTGAACTATATTCACATAGTTCACTGAGTATTGGATTGATAAATTCCTTTCATTGGATCTGAATTTTGGAATTATTTGTGAATATCAATAATTATATTATTCAAGAAAATTTCAATTTAATCAATTAAAAGACTTATTTAGAAAGCAAATTTAAAATATAAAAATTTTATATAAAATTTCTAATTTTAAAAGGTTAAAAGCATCCAAACAAATTGGAAACTTTCAAAGATTCCTAAATTTCAAACTTCTCAAGTCTTTCCGGGTTCTTTCTAAATTTTGAAAGTTTATGAGTCCATGGAATCGTTTGTAACATTGCAAAATTTACAAGTCTTTCAAAAAATTTAATGGAAATGGACAATACAAATAAGTTATGGGAAAAGCATAACATCTTCGCATCATATAATGCGTACAAGTTATAATTAATGATCATAAAATAAAGAGAAATTTCTCATATACCCTTAAAAAGTGGCAATTGCAAAAATACACCTGCACTTCTGTTTGATTATATGCAATTACAAGCATTAGTCAACTAAAAAGACTACGTAAAAAGAAACTTTTAGGGTTGATCTTTATATTCTCTTTACTCTCTCCCAAAGATAGATGAAAAAAGAGGTAGTTCACATTTTTTACTAGCAAATAACAATGATTTGTAGGGCTATATATAAGCTAACATAACATAGTTTCAGTCAACATAGTTCAGTTTTCTCCCGATTACCCATTTTCACAGAGTACGCAAGAAAAAAAAACCCAAAAAAGAAACTACTATAATAACAAGGCATACAATTCATAGGACATTTAATAAAAATTACAGAAAATAAATAAGAGTGCAAACATCTTCAAATAGTCAAATAATTGAAAATGGCTGAATAGAAAAACAAAGAGAAGCCAAACCTGAATTGTGCTTCTAAGTATCCACTAAACCGTTTGGTTTATTCACAGAGAGCAATAATCAGCACATTTATGAAAAGGATTGTTTGCATTGACACAATTGGGGTGCACATCACTTCTTCTTAACATTTTCACACCGTCCTTGCTTCCATTCATAAATACAACTACTCCAAATATAAACAAACAGTGATGAGAACATAAAACAAGAAGCAGCAATTTTTTCTCGAGTACAAAAAGTAGCTCCTATGAAAAGGTAGGTGAGGATTTACCCTGATGGGTCCTCCGTTCGCTTGAATTAGTTTCATGTAAGCAATAGTCAGAACATTGATGGAAAGGATTGGATGCATTCACACAACTTGGGTCCACCTTCCTTTGGTCTCCCTGCCCCATCTTTGCAACTTCCTTACCTCTCTCAAAGGTGGAAACTGCAATTCACATTAAAAAATTAAAATAATACTAAAGTTTGAGATTTTCTCAATTCAATGGACCAAGAACAACTTAATTTACTCTGTGAGAACAGCGTGAGATCAATTTAAAATAGAAAATCAAAATCTAAACTAACAAGAGGTCAATCATGGGAAGATGGCTTTGATTGAATCAAACATTTTCCAAAAAACAATAAATTAAAAAAAAAGCAAAATTTGAGGATTTCTCAATGCAATATACCAAGAAGTTAATTTTCTCCCCAAGAACAGCACGAGATTAATTTCAGAAACAAAATCAAAACCTAAAAGAAAAAAAAGGTCTGCCTAACGGAGATGCTTTGATAGAATCAGCCATTTTCTGAAAACAATAATAAAATAAACTTTTTTTTAAAACTAATTTCTCAATACAATAGACAACAAGAACTTATACTTTCTTTCTGATAACAGTATGAGATAAGATTCAAAGAAACAAACATTAAATCTAGAAGTCTACCTCGAGGGGATCCTTTGAAGGAATCAGACATATTCTGAAGACAATAATCAGCACATTTGTGAAAGGGATTGGAGGCATTAACACAGCGAGGATCCACATCTCTAGCTTCTCCCAATACCTTCAAACCGCCACCACTACCATTAATATCACGCTTCTTCCCTTTCACTACACCCAGAGCTGCATACAACCCAGCAATCAGATGTTAAACTTTGTTCCAATGGATTCACCCCCCAATAAATCAAGAAGAACAGAAAACAAAACAAAACAAAAGTTCGGAGAAGAATAACAAGTACCCGATCTGAGACCTTGAATCGGCGAAGGAGGCTTGGTGGAAGCTCCATGGGGAGAGGATTGTGAGCAGTAGTGAGAGCAAACGTGGAAGGGATTGGAGGCGTTGGGGCAGTCGGGGTGAGTCCTGCTCCCATTCTCCATTACTCGAGAAGACGATGATCTCAAAGCGATGATGATGATAATATAAGAATATACTTCTCGGTGTTGGAGGGGAGAGTTCGTACACAAATATATATAGAAGCATTAAAAATTTAAGAAATGTTTATTTCTTGATTTATCTCTTTATTGGAGGATCTAGCCAACCACGGCTTCTTGGAGAAGAAAATCAGTTAAAAAAAAAAAAACTTTTTTTTTCCGAAAGGGACCAGCATGGTGGAATAATGAACAAGTGCGAAGATTCATCGCACTTATTTAAAATAGTACCTACTTGACCCAGAATATTGAATGAATAGTGCTATTACAGTACGTTAAACAATACTTACAAAAGTACTTTGACACCCGCTCGCTCATTGCATATAACTATCACAAAATGAACAAGAGATTGTCTTAAATTTTACTTTATATTTTCATCATAGTGTTTTTCAAAAAATTCAAGAGTATAAGGCTTATTTGATTATGTTTTTATAAGAATATTTTTAAAAAATTAATCTTTAGAACAAGTTTTTAGCATTAAAAAAAAAAGTTTGATAGAAGGTATTTTGAAAACCAATCCAAAAACTAAAAAATATAAAAAAGGAAAAGTTTATAAAAACAAGTTTTAAAAATAAGTATATACAAAATCTTGTTTAACTTTAGTTGTTTTATGTAATGGACATTGTTGCATGGTTTATGTACTGGAAATTGTTTGGGGTAAGATTTCTGATATCTAGGGAAACATGGTCCCTCGATGATCAGCTGGGTGCAACTTTCTTTGTGCACTTTTCCAGCAGGGCTTACGATGAAACTCCGACAGTGGCTATTGACCATTTGCCTTGCTTGCGATGTCAACCAGCACACTCTCTATCCTCATGCATCTTGGATGCCATGTTCATCTAAACGCTCATGGAATTCTCCAAACTCATGTAAAACCCGTTGCAATAATCAAGTCACTTTATCAATGCTGCCCATCCTCCAGTTAGGCCTTTAAACTGGTGATTGAAGAGGATCGTGTGCTCAGGGTTGGAGAAGAGATAACGCCCGACCTCGCTTCCTTGTCGAGTCTCTCTTGGCTTTTGTTCTACATTCCTTATGGGCATGTTTCTTTCTCTTTGGGTTGCTGGGGGAGGGGGACATTTCTGGCCTTGCTTTTTTGTATCACCCACATTGGATGATCTCTTGGAGGTCGGCCTTTGGGATGAGCTCTTCCTAATGGCACCAGTTGAGGGGCATTTCTGTAATTTTTTGAACTAAAGAAGGATTGTAATCATCACCAAGTATAGTGCACTAAAAAAATGGCCGAAAAAAGAACTTAATAGGAATATGAAAACTTGTAAGGAATTTATATGGATAACCAAAGTATAAAGTATAGAGGGACTATTTGTTACTTCCCTACTGCTATTATTTTTACGATAGATAAACTACTGATCTCAACTAATACTGTAAGAAAGAGTTGATTTTCTTACTTCTCATTTAGCATAGTATAAACTTTTATTATCTTTCTAATGTAAGGGTGACAAGTGCATATTTCTTACTAGATTTTTTTATCAATTGATTAAAATAAGAGAAAATTACTGTTCACCCCTTGGGAATTTACAAACTTCCCAAAAACCCCCTCCAACTTTTGCACACTCTGGACAACCCCTCCGTTATAGTTTACTTCCATTCTACCCCTATCGATCACTTCAAATGGGTCATTGTTATGAAATTCCATTGTTGCCATTGGAAATGGTGGGAAAAAACCCACCCGATCACATCATGTCTGACATTTATGTATAGAATTGTGAGTTTTTTTCCTCTTCCTACTTGCTTTTTGGCAAAGGAACAGGCGAATTACATCTTATTCTTCTTCTTCTCATTTGGTTTGTTCGATTTAAGTTCTGCCGGTTTCTCGATATTATGGAGAGTTTTGTGCTATTGCTAGATACAACGGGGAGGGACGAGTGCTGATGTTTACGACGCTGACTGCTTAGGAGTCAGTGTCAGCTGAGATATGTGAGCGATGAGGTCTCGATGTTTCCCGTGTAAGGGTGAAGTTCATCACACCCGATGGACATAAAACGGTTTGCCCAATAGAAAACGAGGTCGACTTCCAGCACACGTGCCATGTTTTCTCCATCTTCAAATGCGGTGTAATTGATCTTGTTGTCGAGACGGATGACGTGCCATCGTATCCTACTGAGAACGAGTTCTTGTCATGGTAAGGTTCTTCCCTTGTATGTTTATCTAGCTATATATGTTAGTTATTGTTTAATTATCTAATTCTCTCTTTAAAACGATGAAGTTCCCGTTTAAAATGTGATTTCTCCGTTTAACTTATGAATTTACCGTTTAAATTATTAAGTTTCCGTTTAAATATTGCTTTTATCGTTTAAAATTTATTGTTATCGTTTAAGAATGTTGTGTTGAAGCTTAAATCCTCATCATTTTCGTTTGAACTGACGTGTTGGCAGGAATTCGGAATCTGGGAGCGCTTCTGTTCCACCTCATGGCGACCCGGACGGTCTCGCATGCCTACCTTCCTCGTCAGATCAATCTGAAGTGTTGTCGTTGGATGTCAGACAACGTTTTCAAGGTGTTAAACATTTCCGAGACGCACTTCAGAATTTTGCTATCAGACAGAATTTTGACTTCAAATTCGTGAAGAACGAAAATCACCGGGTGACTGTGGAATGCGTTGCCAATGGTTGTCAATGGCACCTTCATGCATCAAAAGAATATAATAAAAATAGTTTTAGAATCAAGGCAATGGACCCTTCACACACTTGCGGTGATGGAATTGGCTCGGCATCACACCCGAAAGCGTCCAAAAAATGGGTAAGCGCATGAGTGATTCAGAAGCTCAAGGATCGGCTTTTGTACAAGGCCATCGACATTCAAAAGGACATGTTGCGGGAGCATGGTGTCCACATTCCATACAAGCAGGTTTGGTTGAGAAAAGAACATGCCCGGGTGGTTCTCGACGGCAGCGACATCTCCAGCTACGATTTGTTGGTTTGGTACGTCGATAAGGTGGTTGAGACGAACCCCTGTAGCATTGTGTTTGTGGAAAGAGATGGTGAGCGATTTAAACGTGCGTTCTTTTCTTTCAGCGCGTGCATTATGGGATTCAAGAGGGCATGTAGGCCACTGCTGTTTCTCAATGGTACCCACCTCCTTGGAAATTATTGGGGTACTCTGTTGGGTACCACAGGCAAAGATGGGAACAATGGCTTCTTGCACTTTGCCTTTGATATTGTCGACAATGAGACCGATGCCAATTGGACGTGGTTCATTTCCAAGTTAGGTGATGCTTTATACGACAAAGGAGATTACGAAGAGATAATTACATTCGTGTCGGGCGGGTCAAAGGGCCTTGTGAACGCTATTGCTAGAGTCTTTCCTTCATGCCCACATGCGTACTGCCTTCGACACTTGGAGGCCAATTTTATGCAAGCCAATATCAGACTTGGGAAGGCATTGAGGGGGGAGTGCTGGTCCATATACTTTCATATTGCGTGGGTATCGACGGCTAAAGAATTCGATGACACCATCAATGAACTGCAGGCCGCATCACCCGAAGCCTATCAGTAATTGATTCATAAGTCGAACATGTCATATTAGTCGAATTATCTGTTCAAAGGTGAACGCTGGGGCGAGATGTATTCAAATGTCGCGGAGTCGTTCAATGCGTGGATCAAAGAAGCTCGACATTTACCGGTGACGAAAATGGTAGACGCCATAAGGTATTTGAATGTTGATTCTATGTAACGCTTACGATTTGCCCTTATCCTTTAAATATCATTTTCTGTGTTTAAATTGCACTATCTTTGTTTAAATATCATTGTCTGTGTTTAAATTTTTGGATCACCGTTTAGTTTGTTATAATCCTGTTAAAGCCTATGTGTTTCTGTTTAAATATCAATATATTCACTTAAATTTCTTTAAAATTTCTGCTCTTTGTTGTACATGTTCAAGTTGATACGCATGTTATGCAATAGCCGTGAGCAAGCGAACAAATGGGAGATCTAGTTATGCCCAGACATACATTCTAAGGTTGAGACGCTTGTTGAGGATAGCCGAAGTCTTCATGTTGGTCGCTGTGTCGATGATCGTTACGAAGTGCTTGACCAAGGTGCAGCAACTCGTAGATCTTGCCAGTAGAACTTGCTCATGTCGCAAATGGCAAGTTTATAGTATCCTGTGCAAACACGCTTGCACTGTAATAATGCAGACAGACACCAACATTTATCGTTTTATTAGCGGGTACTTCACCGTCGACACTTACAAGCTGGCGTATAAGGAAGCTATATTCTCCATACCCGACAATGAGAGGCCTACGGACGATAATCGCGATCTGCGTTTGCGGCCTCCTACGACGAGAAGGCAACCTGGGCGTCCTAGACGAAGAAGAATCGAGTCTCAAGCGTTTGAGGTCCGCGGGTTACATTGCAGCCGCTGCCACGCGTCCGGTCACAATCGAAGATCTTGCAATGAAACGGTCGCCGACTAGGCATTGTAAAGGAATAATTTTTGAAGAGAAAGAAATTTGTTTCAATGTAAACTTTTGATATTTAAATAGGGAGGCATATATTTAGACGTAGGCACCGAATGTTAAACGATACCTCTTATTCTTAACGGGTGACGCATATATTTAAACAGCAAGGTCGTTGTTTAAACAGTGAGAATACTTTTTCAAACAGAGTCAGCGATATTTAAACAATACAAAGCAAAGTTAAACAAAGAAAGTTAAGTATAAAAGATTACAGACAATCGACGATTACATTGAAAAATCTGCCACGTCATTGGGAAAGAATGAATTGAATTATGTCGAGAAAACTTAATTACTGCGACCCTTTAGTGGAAATGCAACCCGTCGCGAAAACTGAATTCAAAACGTAGGCATAAATGTCATCGGCCACTGTAACCGCTTTTATCAAAAACCAATAGCTATTACTTTAACTAAAAAGAGACGTCGTTCTTCGCAGTCCTAGATTTCTATTTAAACAAGAGGCTGGGAGAAGATAAACATCCAGATATATCCAGAACCTAAGAAAATGTATAAGACACTTCTCAATGAGTATTGCCAGAAGACGCACCGACCCACGCCGGAGTACTCCACCCTCAAGAATTGTGGCCCCGACCACAACTCCGATTTCATTGCGACGGTGACGGTTGATGGTACCCAGTTCTTTGGCACTGAGTCTGCAAAGTGTGCCAAGGTTGCCCAGAACATTGCCGCTGAGGTGGCGTACAAGCAGCTTTGTTCTTCCACCAGTGAGAAGACGAGTTCGTCCCCCGTTGCTGCTGCTGCTGACGATAACAGTAACGCCGGTACTTCATACCGTAAGATTTCTATATGAATGTTTTAAAAATGTTTGGTTCTTCTAAAACCTTGACGTCTCCATTGCAGGGCCTTCATGCATGCGAGATTACTCCAGCGAGGAAGAGTTGGGGTGGCTTTTGGAAGACATCATCTATGACTTAGCAGCAAAAGAAGTCTTTTTTGCTGCTAAACTTGATGGAGTGAAAACTCGATGACCACATGTAGAGAAGCTGCTCCAGGCTCTGAAGGACAAGAAAGGAGCGGAGTGAATTGAATTTGTTGGCTTCGTTTTCATTTTCATTTTGTAAAAACCATGATGCCTACTACTCCGTTATTGTACTTTCATTGTCAACTTTGTTAAAATTATTTTCTTTGTTGAATAGAGAAATCTACTTTCCTTGTCATTTTTTGATGTTTACACGTTTTCACTCAATGTTAAACATCGACACATATTCTTACCCGGTAACGTATATATTTAAATAGAGACACCTTTGAATCAAATGTAGACAATGAATGTTAAACGGAGATTCTTGGTAATAAACGGTAACACATACAATTAAACCGAGACATCGTTCATTCTCATTCTTTGATATTTAAACGTGGGCACCGAATGTTAAACGGGAATGCTTAATCTTAAGGGATGACAATTATATTTGAGACGTCGTTGTTTACATAGTGAGTATTCTATTTTAAACACCATCGTTGATATTTAAACAATAGAATGAAAACTAGTAAATTTATATTGAAAAATTCTGAAACGTCGTTGGGAAAGAATGAATTAAATTTAAATTAATTACGAGAAAACGTAATTAGAGTAACCCTTCAGTGGGAATTTATTACTAATTACTCAAATTTAATTTTGATATTTGAATCCGAAATGAAAGCATAAATGTCATCGATGACTGTAACAACTCTCATCGAAAAGAGCTCAAACATCCAAGAGCTATAGTTCTATTTAAACAAGAAGCTGAAACAAGATAAACACGCAGATACTATCCACAACCCATGACAATGTTTAAGTCACTTCTGAACGAATTTTGCCAGAAGACATGCCGGCCCTCGCCGGAGTACTCCATCCTCCGGGAAGGCCCCGACGACAACCCCGATTTTCTGGCCACGGTGACGGTCGACGGTACCCCATTCTCTAGTGCTGCCTCTGCAAAAAGTGCCTTGCAGCCCCAGAATATTGCTGCCGAAGTGGCGTTGAAGCAACTCTGTCCGTCCTACAGTGGGAAGATGAGAAAGTCTCCCGTTGCTGATGATGGTGTCTCCGCTGCAGGGACTTCACACTGTAAGACTTCTCTATGAATGTTTAAAAAATGTCTGCTTCTTCTAAAACCTTGAAGTCTCCATTGCAGGGTCTTTAGGCGGTGGGGATTACTCCAGCGGTGAAGAGTTAGAGTGGGTTTTCGAATACCTGGTCCATGAACTAACAACAAAACTTGAAGGAATAAAAAATCAAAATTCACGTGCACAAAAGCTGCTCCAAGCTTTGAAGGAGAAGAAAAGGGCGGAGTGAAAGTTTATGTTCGCTTTGTTGTCATTTGGTAAATAAAAAACCTGATGCGTATTAGTCTGTTAACTTATGAAACTACTGTAATTTCTGAAACAAGGAGCTAAAATTATAGAACTTTGTTTAATAGATATTGTTACGTGCATAGCATTGTTAAACGGAGACTCTAATTCGTAAACGGTAACACATATATTTAAATGGAGACAGCTTCTCATAAACAGATAAACTGAATCTTAAAAGGGAACATTTATTTCTAAATGGTAAGGCATATATTTAAACAGAGACATTGTATTTTAAACAGAGAGTACTTTATTTTAAATAGCAACACTGACATTTAAACATTACAATTGAATATTACTGCAAAGAATGCGAAGTATTAAAAAATACAGGCGTTAAACGAACAATAGTAAATTTACATTGAAAAATCTGCCGTGTCATTAGCAAAAAATGAATTGAATTTAAAATAATAACGATAAAATTGATGTACATTTGACAGTGAATGTTATCTACATCCCATTTCTCCGTAGTCAGTATGCGGGCGATATACCTTAATCTCAGATAAGGGACTTTCGTTGCCGGTATTCGTAGCTTTTCACCATTGAGTATTTGCTCGATAAACCGCATGACGTAGACGGTGCAGTCGACGCTTCCTTGTTTTTGTCATGGGGTTCATTGCGGTGAACAAGAGGGTACTTTGTGGTCACGGCGTCGCCGAACTCCATATCGACACAGGTATCGAATAGGGCCCACTGTCGGGGCATATAATTTGATATTAAAATACCAATTATTTTTGGATCTCTATACATCAAACTCTATTTATCAAAGAACTCACCATTGCAGCCGCGTCCTTATCGTACTCTTCACTTTGGCATGAAGTGTAATGCATGTATTCTTGTTTATTATTGTCGAGGACGGCGACATGGAAGTGGCCATTCATGATTATGGGGAGGATGACAATGTCTACATCAGGCAGATTGAGCGCAGCATCGCCGATCATAACAAAAGTCGTGTCATGTGCGTCATCATGCTTTGACATAAACAGTTCCAGTGGTCGGGTGATGGAGGTGCGCTTCTTATAAGGATATGGTTCACTGGTCAGCGACTTTTGTATTATGCACACGAATGCGTCCATCACATCATCTATCACCATCTCCTTCCCCTCAAGCAATACGAATAGGTTGGCTCGTGTGGTGAAGACAGACTCATTCCTCCACACGATAGTCCTGCGGTTAAATGGAAAAAGACATAATTAAACAATAACACCAAATCTTAAGTGGCACATATATATCTTTAAACGATAATGTAAGGTTTTAAGCAGTAACTGCAAACGTTAAACGTTAACGCGTTATCTTAAATGATAACTCTCATATTTAAACAGAAACTACATAACTTAAATGGAAACATATGTATGTAAACAATAACACAAACATTTCATACTTACGAGTCCATTGAGCAGTTGAGGAAGATCCTTATCAATTTTGTTTGGAGTCTATTGAGGCGCGACTATCCAGCGTATTTTTTCTTCGTCCGAATAAAGTCCTTTCGAAATTTTTTATATTGATGGTTGGGAAGGATCATAGCTTTCCTTGTTTTTTCAGTGTCGTTCCCTTGCCCCTCGTCAACAGCTTTTTTAGGATCATCCTTAAATGCTTCTTGCTGTTGTGGGATTGCGCATGCATTGGATGCGGCATTGTCGGTCGCCGGTTTTTCCGCCAGCAGGATTTTGTTGACAACAGAGTCAACGATCTTCTCAACCTCGGCCATGGCAATAGCATCAATGGGAGGCACGTCCTCAACTACATTGGATGCGGCACTGTCGGTCGCCGGTTCCACCGTCACAGGGATTTCGTTCACTTCCTCAACCGCGGCAGTGCCAACAACATCCACGATCTTCTCCACCATGACGGACACGTCATCAACGGCAATGGACTCAACAACAGCATCAGCCGTCGATGGTGTTGCTATTGTTTTATCGTAGGCTGGTGGTGGACAGAAAGGCATTATTGTTTTCATCCTTCTCAAAAGGCTCTTCAAGCGTGGCCGTCTTGGAATAGCCACCCCGATGAAGTCGTCGTCATCAAATTCCGACGTCTCGTCCGTCTGGGGTACTTCATTTCTTTGGAGGGACGGCGCAGGCGGTTGTGACCCTCCTTCCAATGCCTCAACCTGAGCGACAAGTCGAGGGAACTCAGTGATCACTGTCTGGCAAGCCTGCAGAAGAATTGCAGTGACATCGTCGCCTACTACCGGCGGGGCGGCTGCCGCGGTCGGCTGGGCTGTGGCGATCGGGGGGAATGTCTTTGTCGTTGTCGGGAGGGGGGGAGGTGTTGCCGTCGGGCGGGGTACGGGAGGGGTTATCCGGGGCCGAGGATTGCATGCGCACGTTGAGCTGGAGATAGGGGAACGGCATTGTCGAGCGCGCATGGAAAAGGTTGGCCTCTCATCTTGCCTTCGATTAAGTGGTTCCGGGGCAATAGCATCCCTCTGCCGGTTAGCCCAAACAAATATTTCTTCATCGGTGTTCGTCGGGACCGCTCTCAGAAACTAACATACGTAAAGAAAACATTCTCAACGAAATCATTCAATTTAAACAATAATAAACGTATTTAAACGTTTCACATATATACTTAAATGATGCAACACGTATTTAAACAAGGAATGAATGGTTTAAACAATAAAGTCATATGTTACACAAACTACAACTGTTAAACGTTAAAGACTATTTGTAAACATTAACTACTACTTTTAAACACGTTGTTGATGATTTATTACCTCTTTTTCTTCGAAAGATGACCAACTAGTCTCTATCGTCGCTTGCTTCTAGTAAGTATTTATTGGATTTGCAATAATTTGCGTTTTAACAAGATCCACTAAATTAAATTTTCAAGAGTCATACCCTGTTTTATAAAATATAAAAAGCTCTCTCCAAATTAATAAATATTTATTTATAAACAAATCCAATAAATTCTTTATTAATTTATAAATAAATAATATTTATAAAATAATAATTTCTTTTATCATGAGAATACTATATTTTATAGAGGGAGTATTTGATGATAGAGATCCGTGGTCACTTTGATGACTAAAATAATCTTACGATCACTGCGTCAAATATAAAAAATATAAAAAATAAGGTTAAGTTGGGAAAAAAAATCTAATGACTAGTTTTTTTTATTTATTAATTTTTTTAAAACGCGGTTTTGAATGTTTTCTAAATAAACGTGGTCATATCACGGTGTGCCAACACCACCAACCGCAAATGCATGGTTGAGTTTTGAAGACCAGTTCAATTATTATTTCTATTTTTTTATATTATTTAAATTTGGTCCAATATTAAGTCGGTCAACTGTTTTCTTCTAATAATCAACAACAGCTACTCCCTCAACATACTATGCTAACAAAACAGAGAGTAAACCATTCCATCACAATCATAATGTACACGTGAAGTCAAATATAACTTGTTATTTATTTATTTATTTATTTCTTTATTCTTAGATTTCGCCTCCTCCAAATAAAACATGGTTTTGAAGTGGCATGTGTCTAGGGGCTTTTTGATTAAAATAATGTTTTTTCTAAAATTAATTATGAAAATACGCATTTTTGTAAGTATTTACAGAAATGTGTATTTTTTTTATTTTTTTAATAATTTTTTTAAAAGTTAAAGGTCCCACTATTTTTTAAATATTTAAATTTTATTTTTTTAATAAAGGGCCCCATTAGTTTTTTTAATATTACAAAATTATTTTTTAAAAAACTACGGGTCCCAGGGTTTTTTAAATTAAAAAAAAATTTACATTCAAGCCGTTATGATTTCCATTAATGTTTATTATAATTTATTTTTTTTATAATTCTACTATGCTATTTCTACTTTCATTAATTATAAGTGACTGTCAATAATTTAAATAAATAATTATAATATTTTTTTATAATAACAAAATATTAAACATTAAAAGTTTTAACATGTAAAAATTACTACCACAACTAAACCAAACTCACTTGATATTTTAAATGAACTAAAACAATTACATATATTATAAAATAATTCAACAAGTACAATATTTAGGTTACATTATGGCATATGACTTGGACCAGCGGCATTTGAACAATTTCGATGACTGTGACCTTCGTTGCGATATAAACCGCAACGCTTTGGTTGACCACTTTCCCTTATGTCCATCTCATTACGAATTCTGGTGGATTTTGGACGTCTTGAAGGTGATCTTCGCATTGTAAGATCAGGACATAGACGTGGACCATTATAGGGGTTTCAGTATCTTTCATTTGATATTGGTTGAAACTCTAAGATCAATTTCATCCAATGGCTCGCATGAAATGGGTAGGTGCCACATGCCATCAATAATTCATCCCAACAACCCCCACTAAATAAGTTATAAGAAAAATTAATGAAAATGATAAGGGCTTGAATGTAATTTCTTTTTTAATTTAAAAGGCCCTCGGGACTTGCAGTTTTTAAAAAAAATAAATTTTGAATATTAAAAACCTAATGGGGCCCTTGGTTTATTAAAAACAAAATTTAAATATTAAAAACATAGTGGGACCTTTAACTTTAAAAAAAAATGAAAAATGTGCATTTCTGTAAATAATTATGGAAATACGTATTTTGATAATTAATTAAAAAAACATTATTTTAATCAAAAAGCTGTGTCTAGGTATTCTAAATAATTTCATGTGTGCTGGTTAATTTAAAGCATATTTAGTTTAAGCATATTGTCTAGGGGCGGAACCAAAAAATTATAGGGCGGGTGGTTGATAGCCGGACAACAGATAAGAGAGGAAAGCGGCATGGTTAGAGGAGAGACATCAGCCATCGGGGGAAGGGTGGCAGTTTGGGCGAGGAAGGGGGGCGGAGGGCATCTTGAGACACGAGTTCCACTGACCTCGCCGGCCACAAGGGGTACAGTAGCCACCCTGCCCCCGTGTGCTTCTGCCCCTAATTCAATTGAAGTTGTTCCTTCATAATTTAGTTAATGCTTGGCCAGCTTTTATTTTTTCAATTAAATCATGAGATCAACTCTTTTGCGGTACTTGAATATTTTGCATACTTTAGTTAATGCTTGGCCAGCTTCGATCTCTTGCAATTATTATTATTAGGTGTAATATCTTACAGCTTTGTATTAATTTTTGCCTCTTTTAGTTCCTCTACTTTAATTTAATTTAATTTTGTCCCCCTTATATTTTTTTTAATTGATCCATTTTATCTATTTCAAGCAATAGTAGTTGTATTTGCCGTTGGTTTGTTTTGGCCGATTTAAGAATTTTCTCTTTATGATATAATTAAAAATATAAAATAATAATAAATTATTCAAAATAAAAATAATGGCCAGCTTGTCGTCCCTCTCATCCCCTTTCTAAACACCTACATCTCCACCTCTTTCATTGGCCGTTGTTTCACTCACCCAACGTAACACCATGTACCTTCACCGCTCCGCCGGTCAACGCCTCCATCCTCTCCAACTCCGGCGCCAGCCTCCCTCCCCTTCATTGCATGAAAAAGACAAAACCAATCCTATTGACCTCAACGCCGAGTACGCCTAAATTCAATTAAGATGTGTGCATAAAGATAAATATTTGAGAAAGCACTCGTCCACCAATAAAGATAATGGAGATAGGAGAAGAGAAGTTTGGAAGAGAACCCACGCCTAACACAACGCATGATTCATTTCTTATATTGCCGAGCAAGATTGCTTCATGTGTAATGTAACAACCAACAAAATCAGATCTCACACAATGTTAGCTATCTACTACATCTAAATACTCGGTATAACCTCGAAGACTAGGCAAACACGTTACAAAGACAAATACAAAACACAAAATATTTCAACATCCTCCCTCAATCTCAGCCGGTAACACCAAGTTGAGGTTGTGCCGAAGTCCGGAGAACATTGGTGCTGCCAATGGTTTGGTAAATATGTCGCCAGCTCCGATCTTTGGAGGAGATGAATTGTATGTCCAAAGATCTTGCAAGCAACCCGCTCTCTTACAAAATGAAAATCCACTTCTATGTGTTTTGTTCGGGCATGGAAAACTGGATTTGTAGAGAGGTAAGTTGTACCTAAATTGTCACACCATAATGTAGGTGCTATCATCTCGAGAAATGCCCAACTCATCGAGTACCGATTGAAGACAAATAAGTTCAGCCGTTGCATTAGCCAAGGATGTACTCCGACTCGGTGCTCGATCTTGATACAGCTTGCTTGTTTGTGAGAACTCCAGAGACCAAATTAGTTCCAAAATACATGGTAAAACCCCCCGGTGGATCTGCAGTCATCGGAGCACCCGGCCCAATCAAGACGAAAAGGCACCGAGATGAGTTGAGCTTGAGTGATGAATTTGAAGTCTAGCTTGAGTAGAATTCTTGAGATAACGTAAAATACGTTTCACAAAGAACCCAATGTTCAGTAGTTGGAGACCGCATGTATTGACATACCTTGCGGACGGCAAAAGAAATATCGGCCAAGTAATAGTGACATAATGCAATGCTCCTACCGTACTTCGATATTTAGTTGCTTCGCCGATGACAGAGGCTTACCAACTGTCCTTGACAATTTTTCTGAAACACTAATTGGTGTTAAGATTGGCTTGCATAGTTGCATACTTGCTTTCTTCAAAATATCATGAACATACTTAGACTCGTGACAAGCTGATACCTCTTCCTTTCTTGGTCACTTCTATGCCAAGGAAGTAATGTAACTCCCCTAGATCTTTGATGGCAAAATGCTCCTCGAAGCCGAATTAGTAACCGGTCAGCACCTTCATTAGATGAACTAGCCACTATGATGTCATCAACATAAATTAACATGTAAATTGTGACACCATCATGATTGAGTATAAATAATAAAGTATCTCGCTTCTGAAGGTGTAAAACCAAGGTCTTGTATCTTGTGACCGAGACGAGAGTACCAAACGCGGGGTGCTTGTTTAAGGCCATAGATAGCCTTGTTGAGCTTGCAAACCATTTTTGACCGCTTGGAATCTACAAAGCTTGGTAGTTGGCACATATACACTTTCTCCTCCAACACCCCGTGCAAGAAAGCATTTTGGACATCCATCCGTCGAAGACTCTAGCCGAGAGAAATAGAAAGAGCAAGAATAAGACGCATCCTTGCTGGTTTGACTACAAGGCTAAAGATATCCTCATAGTCAATACCAAAACATTGCTTGAAGCCATTGGCAACTAAGCGGGCCTTGAATCGATCAATGGAGCCATCTTGTTTCTTCTTCAGCTTAAAGACCCATTTGCAATCAATGAGATTTGCACCAAGTCTAGTGGTAACAAGCCTCCACGTAGCATTCTTAAGCAAAGCGTAATACTCTTCATGCATAGCCTTGTGCCAATTTTCATTGTTCATTGCCTCAACATAACTTGTTGGTTTTGTAACGGAAAGTAGATCAACAACAAATGCTTTATGACCATAAGGATTGTGCTGAACCTTGCCATTAGTGAACACTTTATGCATGTGAATGTTATCCCTCAACCTTGTACGTACTCCGAGTTGTACCTGTTCTCGCATTTCCTGTTACAACGGTTCCTCCGGTTGGACTAGTTTCACCACCAAGTGCAGGTTTAGCAAGTAGCTTTAGTAGTAGCCGCAGTTCAAGACTCAAAGTATATGCAGAAACCATAGGCACAAGAACAAGAGATACAGGAATAGTGCGTGCAGAATCGGTGTGATTACCTTCCTCAAATAGGGTCACTCATTAAACAAGGAGGGGATGTTTGAATGGTGGCTACAGGAAGAAGAATGGATGATTCAAGAGGTGCCGCTGAAACCGTAGAAGAAACATTGCCTGCCTTGTGCAAAGGGGAATACATTTCATCAAAAATCACATCCTGAGATATATATACACGCCCTGTCGGACGATGTAGGCATTATACCCTTTGTGCAGTGAACTATAGCCAATAAAAACACAAGGCAGAGAATGAAACTGAAGTTTATATTTGTTGTATGGTCAGAGGTTTAACCAACAAATACATCCAAAAGTTTTAAACATGTTATAATTAGGTTTTGTTCCCAAAAGCTTTTCTAAGGGAGTGAAGAATCCTACAACTAGGCTAGGTGTTCTGTTAATGAGAAAACATGCAAGTTGTAAAGGACTCATCCTAGAATGTTAGAGGAATAGAAGATTGAGCAAGGATAGACAAGCCAACTTCTACAATATGCCGATGCTTTCTCTCGGCAGACCCGTTTTGCCGATGAGTATGGGGACAAAACACTAAATGTTTAACACCGCTTCCCGAAAGTATTTGTTTAGTTTGTGATATTCTCTACCCCAATCTGATTGAAAATTGACTATCTTAGTATTCAGTAGACATTCAAGCATGCTTTTGGAAACGAAGAAATACGAGAGAAGATATCGGACTTGTATTTTAATGGATAAATCCATGTGAACTTGCTGAAATTGTCTATGAAACTAACATAATAGTTGTATCCCCAAATTGAGGTTATAGCTGGTCCCCCGCACATTAGAGAATACAAATTGGAATGGAGTAGAGGAAACACTAGTAGATAAGGGAAATGGCAACTAATGACATTTCGCTTGTTGAGAAGCATTACGATGGAAGTGTCATGATTATTTGTGGAGAAAGGAAGATTACTATTCTCAGTAGAACCCACTAGACAATGGATGGAGATGGGTGGCCAAGCCTGTAATGCCACACATCTTGAGGAACCTTGACGCTCGGACCAAGCATTCTTTCTCGGGGTAGAGCTCACGGGAGGCAAGTGGGTATAACCCACCTTCACGTTTGCCTTGAAGAAGAATGCTCCTCGTGACTTGATCCTTGACAAAGAAATGTGGTGGATGAAACTTCAGAAAAGCATTGTTATCAATAGCAAAATGATGTATGGAGATGAGGTTTTTAGATACTTTTGGAACAGCAAAATACTACGAAGTGTAAGAGGTCTAGTAGAAGTATGAATGAGTGAGTGACCAAGCATGGTGAATAGACAAACCTGCACCATTTGCTACTTGCACTTGTTCCTTCCCTTGGTATTTTTCACGCACCGAGAGCGCTCAAGATCTCTAGTAATGTGGTTGGTTGCCCCCGTCATAGTATACCAACTTGCATCAACCGAATAGGATGGAGTTTGCACTAGTGCCGCCACATGATCATCCGCCTTGTATGTTTGATCAAACCTATGATAGCACTTCAGAGCAGTATGCCCAAGCTTGCCACAAACATGACGGTTAGGCGATCGCCAGATGATTCTTGTGCTCCTGAAGTATTACCAAAGGTGATGTTCTTGCCGCGGCCATGTCCTCTTTTGCCACCACGAGGAGAGAATTTTCCTCCACGCCCACCATTGCGAACAATCATGTTCCTAGATGGATCAAAAATCTGCAGGGCGTTGTTCTGGTGTTCCTTTCTCATCTCATAACTCAACATGTGAGTATAGAGATCAGTGAGAGGCACTGGATCAGCTTAGGTTGTGATGGAGGTGACCAGTGAATCTTAGTTCGGACCTAGACCAACTAGCATGTACGTGACAACTTCTTTTTCCTGTAGATGGTGCCCTATAGAAGCCATAGTATTAGCAAGTTTCTTTACCTTGTTGAAGTATTCACTCATTGACGAGTCATTCTTCTTGATGTTTGCCAAATGAACCGGGATCTGCATCGTTCGGGCCCTGGAATTAGATATAAACATCTGCTCCAGTGCAATCCAAACATCTTTAGAGGTCATGAAAAAGAGAACATGGTCGAGCACTCCTTCTGACAGAGAGGATAGAAGGGCACTCACACCATCTGATCATGTTGGATCCATTGCAGATACGCCGGATTCCGAACTTGAGTGGCGCCGCCTTCTAATGCTTGGGTGATGATCAATGGCGGGCATTCGATGGAGCCATCCACATAGCCCAATAGTTGTTGTTGTCGGAGATAAGGGAGGAACTATGCTCTCCACAGCAGGTAATTGTCCTCTCGTGAGCTTCAAAGTTGATGAGATGGGCAAATGAAGGTGTAGGTAGTAGGCCGTGTGCCGACGAGCTCGCCAAGGCCGGAGATGACATTCGTTATGGCACTTATGGTGGACATCGTGGTTTTGTATTTGTGGATTCATGATTAGGGATCAAGTCGCTGATTCCATAAAGTTAATGGAGATAGGAGAAGAGAAGTTTGGAAGAGAACCCATGCCTAACACAGCGCACGATTCATTTCTTATATTGTCCAAGAAGATTGCCGGACGTGTAATGTAACAACCAACAAAATCTGATCTCATACAATGTTAGCTATCCACTACACCCGAATGCCCAGCCTAACCCGAAGACTAGGCAAACACGTTACAATAGAAATACAAAACACAAAATATTTCAACAGTAAACCATGTACTCATTGACCATCCGTAAAACCATTATAGCACTAATCATCGCTAAACCTTCCTCTTCCTCCATTACAAACATTCATTTTCGTATTAGTCCTAAACTCATGATGATAAATATGCACCGCTTGACTTGTTACCTCAACCAATACTTATAAGCTAAAAGAGTACTCATGACTTATAATAAAGGTGACAACTATTATAAGGTGGTGTTTGTTTGTAACTCCAAATAAATCATTTTTTAAAATCCGTCGTTTGTTTTGAGAGATTTAATTTTTCTTTGACCAACCAAATCCCTTTGATCGACCCAAAATCAAAGATTTGGATTTACGGCCGATTTAGCCATAAAACCAAATCTTGGATTTTGAGAAACTTCACATGCGCTTTTAGGAACCCTCACAAGGGATATACAGCCACACCATCATCCAAGATCTATTCTCCCTCTCGTTTCACCTGGATGATTGTCGAAGATCAAAGCCCTAACTCTCTCACCGACCGATTGTCCGAGATCTATTCTCCCTCTCCTAGATTTTGATTTGCGTGTGATCGTCGAGAATCAACGCTATTTTCTTTTCTTTCTTTCTTTTTTGGTTGATTAGTTTTGTTTCAGTTTAGCTGGATGTTAGGTTTTTTTTGGAGATTTGATTGGTTTTCTTATGAGGAATTGAACCCGATGTGATTATTGGATACCTTAACGTTATTTTTTTTTAAGTGGTTAGTTTTTTTGGGTCATTTTTGATGCATTTATCAATAATGTTGTCTCGAAATGTATCTCGTTTATTATGTTCCTTGAAGGGAGCTATTAGTTTTTAATGCCGGAAATAAAAATGGAAGTGTTTATTCGTATAGTCCGTAATTTCCTTTTCGTGCTAATGATTTTTTTCGTCATCTAGTGTATTTCTGTTTTCCTTCCCTTTTATCAATTGACTGATCATCTTCTTTGATGGTTTGTTTCTTGGTATGGATTGTTAGGAAAATGAGACTTGTTGTTTATCAAATACGTAGATGTTTTGTCTTTGTGCCGGTGATATACATCCAAAAATTATGACTCTTTTCTTTGAGATGATTTGTTGGTTAGCATGGTTGATGTTTCTTGGAGACCGATTTAGGTCTCCATGCATATGCGGAACTTGATATGTTTTCCTTGGGAGACTTGTTTTTGTTCCCTGTTCTTTTGCAAGAAGTCATTTCTTGATGTTTCCAGTTGGCTTTTCATGATTTTAAGTTTTTTATTTATAAGGTTAGAAAGGCAAGGAATGATAAAACAACACAGAAAACTTCTTGTTGTTTCTAAAACTTTTTCATTAATTATTACTTATTGAAAAGCATTTAAGATGAGAAGCCCGTAACATGTTAGGCAAAGCAGCTATGGAATATTTTGATTTGTTCATTTTGTTTGGATGTACTATTTGGAATTTAACTTTACTAGAATCTTTCAATTGGAAACACAGAGTTGTGAGATTCTTGTTTGTTTCTCGTTGTTTACAAGTCTTAAGTTGTATCTCGGTTAATTGCATCTTATTATTTTAGGATTACGGATCAATAAATTAGAATGTTATGTGATGTTGAATGTTTTGCTTATTTTCACAAGTCCTCGTGCTTTTAGATTTTCTTTGTCAAATTGTTCCTAAAAAGAAATACATGTTATAGATGCTCATCATCCGGCATTGTCATGTCTATTAAGTTTTCAAAGTGTGGTAAGGAAGATCAATGCAACACATGCAATTTACTGGTATTACTAATCTAAGTCTCGGGATCGTGTATGCTTTGAAGCCTAGAAATGAAGTTAACAAATCATAAGGTCATTCTTTTTTTGTGTTTTACGGTAAAGCACTTGGAAGCCTAGAAATGAAGTTAACAATTATATATATTATTATTGGGGAATATTCTACTTCACGGTTTTTTGAAAATATCTGACCTCAATGCTTCTGCAAAAGTTGCACTCACTGTCATTTTGTGTTACCTTTCTGGTTTTATAATGGCATGATATAGCGTTTATTCTTGTTCATATTATGGTTCATTTGGAAAACAATTTTTATTCAACATTACTGTCATACATGCTTGCATGATATCATAAAAGTTCATTTTCATAATATATGTCCATTTTTAGTTTTTAATTAATTTTCAGCAATTTAGCTAATTACGTATAAACTGAAAGCAACACAAGTTACATTTCTCAAGTTCAAACCACTTTATGCCAATTGGATCACAATTAATTAATTTTTGATAATTTAGATAATTAATTACGCCGGAAAAGTCATTTCTCTTTTTTTTTCTTTTTTTTTTTGTAACTTGTAGATGACCGAACATAACATGGAAGATAACTTTTATGCCACTCGGATCACAATCCTTGCATCTACTTTGCTGTTACATTACTTCTGCGTAGTAAATGACGTAGATTTTTCAAAGAGCCATCACATGGTTGGTCTGAAATTAGAGAACAATATTTATCGAGAGTAGTAGATGGAAATGATACTACTTGTATCAACATGGTCCGTATGAAAAAATCAACATTCTTCAATCTTTGCTTGATAATGAGGCGAAAAGGTCTTATGAAAGACACATTGCACATTACTGTTGAAGAGAAACTGTTAATGTTTCTACACACTATAGGATATAACCAACGTAATCGTGTCATCGCACATAATTTCTCAAATCTAGTGAGACTGTTAGCAGGTACTTCAATCATGCTCTATATACAATCGGTCAATTGCATGATGAATATATGCTCCCACCTAGTACACAAACACCATCATATATAGCCGCGAGATCCACATTATATCCTTATTTCAAGGTATTAAATAATTTTCTCACTCAACTAAAATTTTATCTTATAACAAACTCTTAGTTATAATATATTAATGGTAGGATTGCATTGAAGCACTAGATGGAACCCATATCCATGCTTCTGTTCCTGCATATGAAGGTGCAGTATTTCGTGGGAGAAAATCATACCCCAGACAAAATGTACTTGCTACTGTTGATTTTGACCTATGTTTTACATATGTCCTTGCTGGATGGGAAGGTTCAACACATGATGCTTTAGCTTTACATGATGCACTCGAGAGACCAAATAGGCTATCAGTCCTTTAAGGTATTTATTTTGTTTGGTTTATTTCAATATAGATTAGCATACAACAACAACATAAATATTACAATTTTGTTAACTACCAAATTCATATTTTTTTTAGGGAAATATTACTTGGTGGATGCGGGCACGCAACGATACCGGGTTTTATATCTCTCTACAGGAGTGTTAGATATCATCTTAGAGAGTTTCATGGACACCGGCAAGCCACAAAGAACTTTTTAACTTTCGTCATGCATCAGCTCACACCACCATTGAACGAGCTTTTGGTTCTCTTAAGGGATGGTTCAAAATATTATCATCAAGACCATTTTTTCCATTTAAAACCCAGGATGGACTAGTGTTGGTTGCTTGTATTTTGTACAATTATATTATAAGTGGGGGGAGAAGATAGTTTTATACCTTCCGAGGAAGAATGGACACCACAACGGCCACCCTCGTAATGCAACATGAGAGAACAAAGAGAGGAGGCCCAAGAATGGGTAGCAAGTCGAGAACATATTGCAAGCAAGATGTGGGCTAACAAGTAGAAGAACGATACTTTTTGGTTATTTGTTTACTTTCATGGTCTTGTAATTGATAATTAATTTGTGTGCTTTTATGAAAAAAATTATGTTAAATTCACATGTTATTGTCAACTATGTTGAATTCACATGTTCCCTAAAAAATTTACTTATGTATGTCGAATTGTAGAATAGACAACGCAAGGATGTCGAAGATAGCCAAATGTCATCAGGTGAGAACCCCCACGAAAAGAACTAGTGGTAATAAAAGATGGGCCACCGCCGAAAGCCAATTTTTCATACGATTCATGGCTTCTCAAGTGGAGCAAGGTTTTAAAGTCAATGAGGGCTTCAAACCCCAAGCATTCCATGCTGCGATTATTGCAATGGAGAACGAGTTTGGAGTTACAAGCATCGATGCAAATGTGAACAACCACATGAGAACAATTCGCAGGGCGATGGGAAGAATTAAAAAAATTGAAAGAGTTAAGTGGAATGGGATGGGATAATAGACTGAAGATGATTATTATTGGAGAATTAGAGTCCACGAACTAAGTATAGGTATAAATATATTTATAATTTATTTTCTAATTATCATGAATGAAATAATTTTTATATGTTCTATCAGTTGACTTTTTTCTATTTACTAGATTCATTCATAGGATGAGCCATACTTAAACAAACAAATTGAAGACTATCATTTGCTCGAGATTATTTACGGTAATGATCAGGCAATTAGACTCCATGTTGTTCAATTTGGGGATGATATTGGCACACATATGGATGATAATGTTGACTCCCGCTATCCAACTCAAACTAATGGTTTTGATGACATGTTTTTGGAAGAATCGGTTTATTCATTACAACACGCCACAACCCATCCACAACCAATCAAAGACTACAGAACCTAAGGGAGCATCCTCCACCTAATCAATGAAAAAAAAAGGAAAATGCAAAATGCCCTCAGAGGCTGAAGCAATACAAGAGATGAATAACACCCTCAAAGAGACACTAAGTGGAAAGAAGTCTACTCGAGATGTAGAATTTGCAAAGGAATTGATTGGCGAATGCATGAAACTAAAAACATATAGCTACTCTGGCTGTGAAATCAATAAAGCCTATGATTGGTTAATGGCTCACGATAGTAGAGCTATGTGTTTCTTGGCAAAAGATGAAGAGTTAAGGAAGCATTAGGCGGAGGACTTCTCTGAATCACTTCACAATCAAGGAGAATTTCTTTGAGGGCCCACTTAGGTTGAATTTTATTTATTTAATTTTTTGTGTATATTATGATAATTGGTATGTAGAAATCTTTATTGTAATAATTTTCTTAATAGGATGTTGCAGATTATGGGACATTCCAAAGAGTTTACTAGTGAGAACACAAAGAATGCAACAGGTAACTAATAATATGAATATCATTATTTGTATATTGTTCTTATTAAGTAGCTCACGATAATAAAAATTGATTTCTTTTCATATATGCAGTGTTTTCCGAGTATTGAAGAGTGGTAGAAGAACATTACATGGAATTGTAAACTTAAGTGTTTGGAGTTTCATAGGATTGACTATGAAATGGTTGCCTTTTTGCTTTTGAATGTATTTTTTTGTGTTTGTGCACTCAGTCTAGACTCTTGTTCATTTGGATGGTTTTAAGCTTGAAACTATGAAGTTGGTTATGCTTAAATTATGGAATGATGATATAAGTATTTATGATGTTTTGCTTGTTGCAAGCATCATGTACAACTTGAGATCCTTTTTATTTTCTATTCCATTCAAAAAAAAAGAAAGAAAAACAAAGGAAGAGTTTAATAATAAATGGTAATTATTATAAAGAGGAGTATTTTTAATTTTTTTTTTTAAGTAGCTTCTCTATTAAAAAAGAAAATAAATAAAGTCTCAATACTAAATGATAATAAAATTAATGGTCCAATATCTCTATTAAAAAAAGCTATTAGAATAAGGTAGTAATAAAAAATTAATAAAATTAATAACTTACTCTATTTTTAATAAATTGTTTTGGAATAAATTAATAAATATAATAATAGATTAATAATAATAATAATAATAAAGTAAATAAAGAACTATATTTTTAAAAACATTTATTACAATAAGTTAATAAATATAATAATAAGTTAGTCATAATAATAATAAAGTTAATACATAATAAATATTTACTAATTGGAATAATATAATAAAATGATATATGACATAATATGGGGGTAATCCTACCATGAGTAACCACACCTCTAAAATACATCAAAGTAGATATATGTTTTTTAATTTCATATTTACAAATCTTTTCAAACAAATATAAAATCTTATAATACAAAGTAGTTTCATTTACATCCAATTAAACAATAAATTTCACCGCAATATATTTTCAAATCCATAAATGTTCGCTACACTATAATTTAAAATCCCCGCATTTACAATTATTCTAACCAAACACCACCTTAGAGAAAATTAAACATTTAGGCCAACAATGTACACTTGAGGCAAAAGATAAAAGTAAAGGTCTAATTAGGCGTGAACTATCCATGCATACTACTCATGCGGATGTACTCCAAATAGCCCACGATGTCGAGAGACTCTCGGAAGGTAGCTTCCCCGGGCAAGCCGGCCTCTAAATACACTCAACAACCCCGACCGTCAATTCACTCCGTCAAGATTCAACCTTAACATATGATGAAAATCCAACACCTCATAAAATCATAGTTTTCACTTCTTAGCCGTTGAATTGTAAATATTTCAGAAAATTCACCACCGCTACCACCATCACCGCTATATAAACTCCTCCCCGTAATTCTCACAAACCGACACAATGGAAAACGTAATTGGAACCGCCGAAGAGATGAAATGATAACTTAGCATGGATCGAGGATGCAACAGCTTACACCTTCCATTTTAACTTGTTGAAATGGGGATGAATCTCGAGGAAGATGGCCATGGATAGGGATGTAAGTGGGGAGGGGAATCCCCTGCTCCTCGGGGATCCGCCCCAACGGGGTAGGGATTCCCGAAAATAATCCCCCGCCGGGTGGGGAATGGGGGAAAACTCCTCCTCGATTAGAGGGGGCGGGGGTGGGGATTGTATTTCCCGCCCCGCTCCCCATGGGGATTTCTGGACCTTTTAAATTATATATATATATATATATATATATATATATATATATATATTAAAAATAACTGATATGATTAATTTTAATTATTAAAAATTTAATATTAGAATCATGAGGTAAATATGATTTTCATATAATTTTACTTTTAACTTTGATATTATTTTTAATTTTATTTATTAATGAAGGCGAAGCTATAATATCAAAATGCTAGCTGTGGTGGATTCCAATCTAAATATTTTGAAGAATAAAAAAATTAATAAAAATATAAAATTGTTATACCAGTTTTTGTATTATGAATTTTATTAATAAATTTGTAATTTTATTTTACTTTCAAACTTTTTGTTATTTGTAATAATTAATTTTTTCATCCTACATTATATTATGTTTATTTTGAGAAACATTCTCGTATATTATTTCATATACGATGCGTATAAAAATATATTATGTAGAAAAACATTTGGTGGGGCAGGATTCTCGGACACCACGGGGGAGTGAGTGGGGGAATTTCTCCCCGCGGTGAATTTCCACCCTGTGGGAAGCAAGGATAGCAATGGAGATCCCATTCCTCGCCCGCCCCCACCCCACTTGTATTTCGTTTTTTAGTTCGTGCTTCAAGATATGGACTCCAGTAAGGAGATCACCTACATCATTCCAAGCTTGGTATTAATTTATTATTTTTAAATTATATTTTGATTAATTTTCTTTTTCTAATTATATTTTAATGAAAAAATGCTGTGAATGCTGAAGCAAATAACAAATGCAACTACCTTGATTCATGTGGATTTAATTGACCTAATTGAAAAATAGACCGAATTAGATTGAATTAAATTGAAATAAAGGGACTTAAAGTACAAAGTCACATAAATAGTACATGGAGTATTCATGTTGCTGTATTTTATTATTACTATGGTACATCAATTTTCTTTGGTTGAGATAAAAGATCATTGGTTCAAAACAAAGCAATGTGATAATGGGGTACAAGAAGATCTTTTTAATTGGCTATTAAAATTTTGAAAATCGACCAAAGCAAAGTACATACTAAAAAATGACTTTTCCTCTTATTATAAACAAAAGGATTTTCTCCCTTTCATGTGAGAAATCATACTTTCTCTTTCTTTTCTAAGTTTTGAAGAAAAGGGAGCTTGTTGTAAAAAGAAATAGACTTGAATTAAAGTTTGTTCATACTATATGCACAAAAAGTTTTGTTAGAAAATGAGAGGAATTGGTAATTTATTTAGTTTATGCAAATTATAATTAATTGTATTTACTTATTATTATAGTCACTTATTATTTTATGAAAACTAATAGAAGGCCGTAAGACCCGGAGGGTGAGTCATCTCAAGTGGATGCATATTATATACACTCGCTACTCACACATGTAAAGATGGAATCCCCGTTGGTCATGAATCAACAATAACAATTGTAAGTTAAAGAATTTTATTGACTTAGCGCTTTCATCCACATATTAAATAATTTTTACACTATTATAAAATTTTGTTTTTATGAATATTTATGTTTTATAGGAGAAGCTGCAAAAAGCTATTTCAAATTAAAGTGCATAATTTATAGATTCTTCTAGTCATACCGATATTATTTTACCAAGTTATGGTAGAAAATAAAAGAAATAACATGCGCACATATGGTTTGGTCCTTCTCTAGCAGATTTGTGGGATCACATGGATGCTCGCTTAATGCTAAGGAAGAAAGTTTCCAATGCTAAAAAATCATCTAAAAAGAGGATGGAGCAATGGAGAAACAGATTGGTACATTAACAATTTGTGTTGTTAAAAAGCCCTTTTTGCTTAGGGATGGCAAAACTTGCCCAAAGACCGTGGGTTCGACCCCGATCCGCCCCGAACGGGTGGTTTTTTTTTTAAATCGGGGAACGAGGCTGGGCGGGGCGGTTTTGGTTTTACCTGGCCCCGCCCCCACCCCGCCCCGTCAAAATTTTACATATATACCCCTATACTTTAATATATGCATATAATATACATAAAAGGGGCTTAATTACAAAATCCATAATGTTACTATACCCTCTACTTAGTTACTTGGTAACTTATGCTCATAGCCATAAGAATTTCAAAACCCTAATGTTTAATTATATTCTTCCCAAACCGGCAAAACATCAAACCTCTATCAAATTGGAAAAAATAATTTTGGTGATTCATGAGGGGTTGCTTTTGTAAATAGCTAGCTATAATGTTGTATGGGCCATCAATGAGTAAACCGGTAAAGCTGCCGTCCCGAGAAAGAAAGGGGAAAGAAAGGGGGACGCCGCCGTGACTCGTGACTGAAAGGAAGGTGAGAGTTTTTGTTCTTTAATTCTTCCCCAATTCCTTCAACAAGGTTTTTTTCATCTTCTTTGCTATCGATTGATGTGTAGATGTTTGCAAGCAATCAATTTAAGGGTTTCACCCTCCATCCTCATTTTTATTTGTGCGTTTGCTAGGAAAAGGGAGAGACAGTGGGTGTAACCGACGTGGGCCTTCCATTCAGGTGCAAACGATCTTTGCTATCCACGCCTGTATGCATGTTCATAGCTGACAGCTTGGATCTTGCTTGAATTTCATGATGGCTAATTGATGATGTTGAAGATCCCATTGAGAGAGAAAGTTAAATGAGTATTTCTTTGTGGTGTGGTAGGCCGCGGGCTTATGTTGCATTTTTTGACATAAGCTAATAAGATTTTCATCCTCAACATGAGTAATATACTAGAACTTCCTATGATTGTTGAGTTTTTTTATATGTTTTATATATGTGATGACTACTCATCTCATTTGTTTTGAGAAAATGATGTCCTAGAACTTATACTGTTTAACAAATCGTCTATCCGACTCATTGGCTCTAGACTTTGCATGTCTATCTGTTTTGGGAGCAAGCTTGCCATTATTTAAGCAAGTATGATTCCTCCTATGGTTTAGGTCCTAGTTTCAATACAAACTCATAAATAATGGCTTTGCTTCCCCAACACAAATAGACATGCAAGTCTAAAGTAATGGTCGATGATATTTATTCAACAATATAAGAGTTCTAGATGATATTTACTCATGTTGAAGGGCTCTAGATGATATTTTCTCCAAAACAAATAGAATGAAGTAGCATACAAACATATAAAACATAATAAAAAAAAACTCAACAACATAAGGGT
>CACTHL010000027.1:0-180239 GCA_902712375.1 Dioscorea dumetorum
AAAAATAATTATTTATTCTTTATTTACTTTACTATTTGTATTTTAAAATACTCAAATTTTCTATTTAATTTATATTTAAAAAAATTTTTTATAGTATATCATTGAATTATTATATTTTTTTAATTTTAAAAACTACCACTGAATTAATTAATTTTTTTAATTAGTATTAATTATAAATAATAAGTGTTAATATAATTAATAGTTTTAAGGATAAAATTTAAACATTGTATATAATTAAAAAATTATAAGTAATAATAAATAACTAGTGTTAATAATAGGTGAAGGGGTAATTTTATAATTTCACTTACATGAACATTTCAAGTTACAAATAAACCAAACATTGTGATGTGTTAAAACAAGTATTTTCACTTATATTATAATTTCACTAAATATAAATTCATTTACAAATATCCAAACAACCCATTAATTTTCCCTTAATCAATAACATCATGATTAGAAATAATTTGAGATATTATTGGACTTTCCAAAGTCAATTAAATAATATTGTTTGATTGGAACAACATTATATTTCAAAGGCTTAAACAAAATCAACAATAATCAATCACAAATAATAGTGCCTACAACTTGCAATTTTTGAAGGACTTTCATGCTATTATTTGATAATTGTTTTGATTTTTTGCTATCTAATTATTTATAAATTATAATTAATTTTTTTCTCTACTTGTTTATAAATTCATCACTATCCTACACGAAACGACAAAAATAACTAATTCATTAAACTATCATCAAATTCTTCTTTTCACTAAACTATGTCCAGTAGTTGTTTTAATTACGGTTCACAAAGAATGTTCATTTAGAGTTGTTTGACCATAATTAAGTGACTGTTATTTATATGAATATTATATAAAATATTGTATAATTTTTAACTATTTTGCACTATTCAGTTCTGTTTAATATTATTTATCACTGTGTCTAATTGAATTGTAACCGTTAAATATAAATATAATAGCCGTTATAAAAATTCATCGATTTTAAATTTTAAATATGTCTCTCATATATATATATATATATATATCCAAGACATATCTTGAATAAAGTCAAAATAATAGATTGTGAAGTTAAATCAAGGACTGCAAACAAACAATTGAAACATTAGGAGAAAACCAACAATTAATATAATTAAAGAGAAAAAAAGGAAAAAAATGACGAAAATCACTATTTACTTTGTTTAAAGACAATAAAACTGAGATATTGTCTATCACATCGAGGATGATAGCACAAATTGTCAATTTTGGCCATTATTCAATAACATTCAAGACAAATAAACAACTATTTCCACTAATCTTTTTGCATCTTGACCTCTTCATATACCAACCAAACAAAAACAAACAAAAAAAAACACACACACGCATGATATATATATATATATATATATATATATATATATATATATATATATGATGAAAAAAGAAAACTCAAAACAAAATCAAATAAGAACTCATAGATTTACCAATAATGATTCTGTTATATTGAAAATTAAGTGCAGTGGTAGTAGTTCAATTCACTTGACCAAAGTTATTTTATCATCATAAAATATTAAAATAAGTTTAAATCGGTTTTAGTTTGATTATTAGCCGTCTTTTATTTACTGTCTTAATTACCTAAACTTTTTAAACAAATTTATACTGTAAAAGTTTCACACCCTCATAAGTTAACAATGATATCAGATCGTTCTGCTCCTACAACATATTTCAAATTTTAATTTTTAAAAATTAGATCATAAAATTTTTAATATTAATAATAATGCCGAGTCACAAACTCTTATTAAGCGGTGTTTGGAAGCCCGAATATTTTGGGATAGGGATGGGATAGGTTGTTTGGTTTCCTAGATGGGCCTCGGATGGGGATGGCTCCTATCCTTGAAAATTGGATGAGTGACGCCCCACCAAATCTATGGGACGTCGCTCATCCCGTTATTTAAATCAAATATTTATTTAAAATATTTAAAAAATATATTTATCTAATTATCCACTATAATTAAATTTAATTAAATAATTTAAAAATATTTTAAAAAATTATTTATTAAATTATATTTTTATTATTAAATTTCTTCAATCAAACCCTTCAATATAGATATTTATACAGTATCTTACTATTCAAACACTGAGATGATGAGCATAGGGTAAGATGGGGCTTGGGTTTTGACCAAGTGAGAGTTGGTCAAACAAAATGAACCTATTTCTTTTGTTTTTTTTAAATAATAAATAAATAAAAATAAGAAAAAAGGGTGGAGCCCACAAAAGGGTAAATAAAAAGTTTGGGGTTTGTGGGCCCCAAGATATGGCAGAGCAGATCCAGGAGCAGGTTTGACCACAAAAACCTAAAAAGAAAAGGACAAGACCTCTTCTGGCCTCTGTGCACGTGTGGCCACGGACCCCCACGTGCAACCCGTGGGGACCACCCCCATCCCTTTTTTTCCTTTTTTTTTTGTTTTTTGTTTTTTTTTTAAAAAAAAAAATTATTATAACTATTCTCTCACTCAGCAGTCAGCACCCCCACTCACATGGCTGACGTTCTCACTTTCTCCACCCCCACGTCCATTTCCCTTTCATGCCCATTCTTACTCCTGTTTCGCTTTCATAAATTTTTATTTTACAAAAATCATTATTTATTATTTATTTTATTTTTTAAATTTTATCAACAATTTTCACCTTACAACATTTAAATGTTTATTTTAGTTATTATTTTATTTTTTTGTGTTTTCTTTTCCTCATCTGGGTCTATCTATCTATTGTAAATTATAATTTATTTATTATTTTAAATGAAAACAAAAATCTCACTAACATCACTAGTCCACACAAAATGCATGTATTTTTGTTTTTTTAAATAAATAATTCTTTAAAGAAATAGTTAAATTTATTATTATATCTATATATTATGTATTTATTTATTTATTAAAAAAAAAAAAAAAGAAGACAAAATTTTCGATGGTTCCAGGCAACATGTTGCAGGGGGAGAGCACCCACCCCCCATGTGTTAAAAGGTCCCAACAATTCATTCTGGTTAGATGTAAGGCCTTGTCATTGTCTTCTTATTTCTCTTTGTCCCACCATTTCTCTTTCTCTCACTTAATTTTAATCTTCATCATGCACCAAATTCATCAAATAATGCAAACTTAGATCACAAGCTCATCCATCAATTTTCTCTTTTTCTTTTCCTTCTTTTTTTTTTAAAAAAAATTAAGAAAAAACATCATAAAAATTAATAATAAAAATAAAAGTAATGACTTTTTGGTCCACTTAAAAGCAGGGACCGATCCCTGCATTGCATTGCACAAGCTGATTCCCATCCCATCCGATTGTTCTTAGTTCAGTTTCTAATGTTTTACTATAAAATTTTGTTATTTTTGCCGACTAATTAATATCATTTTCATTACCGACATTTATTCTTTTGACATAGATTTTTTTTTTTTTTTATTTTTTGCATATTTTATGTTCATTATAATAATTATTAAATAATAATGCACATAAAACCAGCTGGATGATAAGTAGTAAATTGAAAAAGCAACACTCTTTCTTTGGGCTCCCTTTTTGTTCCCCCAATTAAGACCAATCCCTGGATTAGTGCATGATTTCATGCTCCTAATTAAATAATTAGTACTTAATTATTCAATGAATCCCATGCATGCATGCATGCATGCCTCTCTAAAAGTTCCAATCATCATGTTATCTTCCTTGTTTTCAGCATCATCAGCTTATAATTAACATTATAATAAATTCACTGTTCCATTAAAAAACACACACACACACACACACACACACATAATAAAATGATCTCATGGAGGTGTACATGCACCAGAAGTAGATCCTTTCTGCAAAACCAAAAGCCAAAACAAACTTGCTGTTAAAAACTCATTTTTTTTTTTTTTTTTTTAATGTAAAATGATATGCTAAAAAATATCAGAGCAATTTTTATGAGTTTGAAGAACTTAACAGCACAAGCATGAACATCATCACATCCACATAATAATCTTCCATTTAACATGTCATCAGCTTGAAATGATCCTCCTCCATCACTCCTCTACATCAGTAAATTTTTCATATTATTATTTTTTATATAATCATACTTCTTTAATGCAAGTAACAAAGAAATATATATATATATATATATATATATATATAAAAGAAATGTACACATTAACATACCTTATAGTAATCAACTGCAACAAAATTAGCCCATCTGCTTCCTGCTGCTCCATAACATGTCCTTAGCATGTTCAGAAGTTCAGCTGAATTATCAACACATGCTCCAATTTTATTTGGTACCGACGGAAAATAATTCACTAGAACCAGTGCTTTTGTTTCGTCATTGAGAGCCGAAGATTCAGCTCGGTTCGAGCATTGTCCTGCATTCATTCCACCGTTGCCATCTTCCGATCATGACTTGATTATGTCAGTTAAAATGCAGTAGTTCAAGAATATAATTAGCCGAAAAACGTTTTTTCCGCTTACATTGATTTTCTACCATGTAATTCCACTGGTACGCGATGCCTTCGGTTTCTTGTTTTGATTTAATCGATGTGAAGACAATTAGACGATGATTTTTCGCAACCATGTCACTGACCGGAGGCCAGTCTTGGCCATTCTGAGGCATACTTGAAAGAGGAAACCAGTATTTCATTAATCCGGACTCATTGAACACTTTTGTCAATCCATTTGGAGCACTAACATAGTCTTCCAAGATCAATGTCACAATTTCAGATGGATTTGCCGATAAGAATGCTTCGATTTCGCTCATCGTATCCATCGCCGGTTCCTGCCAGGCCGACAGTTCATGCTTACAATGCCGAGATATGTAAATTGAAAATCATTCATGACTGGAACTCACAAATGCAGTTATGTCGTAACATTTTCCTCCTGTCGAATGGCATAACCAAACGTCGTTATCGAAGTCGTATGTGTCCAACATTAAAGCTCTGACACCATTCTGTCATTGAAAATACATAAGATGTTAGCTTGTTATTTTTATCGACATCATACTAAAATCAAGAAATTGGAAACTAACATTTAGTTGTTGAGTGACATTGTCTTCTTGGTTATCGAAAGTAACTCTTGGAATTCCAGTATGCGATGGTTCGCCCTCGATTGCAAAAGAATTGTGTGTCGTTAGATATGCGTATTTATTGAAAGGCAATGAGTTGTTCTGTAAAGTATCACAAAATATTGTCATCAGAATTATATACATTTTACTGCAGGAAAAATAAAAAATTAATGAGCTGAATGCTAATGAAAATTTGGTGAACTTCATTGTAATATTATTAACTGTAATAAAAAATAACAACGCTGTTATTTAATACCGATACTATGATTATTTGCACAAACATTAATTCATGGAAATATTAACAATAATTAAGGAATCAAAGGCTGTCAAGAAACCAAAACAAAATCACAGAGATACTCCTAAGTTAATTACACCCAAAGCATGAAACTAAAAATCATTTTTACTGCAGAGAAAACAACATATATGAAATTGAAACAGAGTTACTCTGTTTGAGGACGTTACAATTAACTCGAACTGGTTCGTCGTTGCAGACCGAACACAACGTGATCCAGAGAACCCCTGCAAGGCAGGAAAAACACCAGTATCCATTGCCACAATTGCTGTCTGAAGAACAGCTATCAAGAATCTATAACAACATAATGTATAGGATGTTAATGATTCAGAGAATTAATACAGGCACCTAGAGAAGAGAATTCTCTCACCTCGCAATCCACTTTGACAGAGGAAATGAGAAACAGGACCTCCAAAATGAGTAAGACAAGAATGTTCTTCATTGGAGGAGATCTCAAGAAGAAAATCATGTGTTTCTGATTGAAGTATGACTGATGATGAACATATATATATATATGGCTGAGAAACCAATGCAAATGAAAAAATGGTTTCGTTTTCGTGCATGGACAAATACTTGTCATAGAATAAATACTAAGAAATTCATGTGCATGCCTTCAATGCCATGGTCTTAATTTGTTTTCTTGCAAGAAAGAGCTCTTTTATTATTATATTCATTAGAAAATGAACGTGAAGCAAACGGAATGAGTGTTTAGTTTTATACATTTATATGTAAAGAAAAAAAAAAGAAGAAAAAAGACAAGGACTAATTAAGCATTGGATGATAAGAGTAAAATGAAAAAGCAACACTGTTTGATTTAAACTTCTCATTATAATTCACTGTTAAGCAGTGAAGGAAAAATTAAAAAGATTTATGGGATCTTTGTGCTTTTATCTTCAGTAAATGAACAAGCATCAGAAGTAGATCCATGTTTCGAAAAGAATCAAGAGTTGTTAATTAATTAATCAGACAATGCACAGAAACAATGCAGAAATTTACAGTTTGAAATTCTTACTGCACAAACATGAACATCATCTTATTATGCATGCTGTGAGCTTGAAATGATCTTGAAACATTTAGAAACATAACAAGCGCGACGCAATTAGCCCATCAGTTTCCCGTGTTATCATAACATGTGTTTAGCATGCTTACAAGGTTAGCTGAATTATCAACAAATATTTTTTTCTTCGACATTCACATTGTTGGGAAATAATTCACTAGAACTAGAGACTTATGTGCATCATTGAAATTTAGTTTCAATACCGTTAGAATATTGTCCGCGGTGCATTTCTTTGTCTCCATCTTCAAGGCAATCAGCAAGAACATGATTATATGAACTAAAATGGAGTAATTGAATTGAGTTATTAATGTATATTTATATGTATATATATTTTTAACTGCTTACATTTGTTTTCGACCAACAATGAGAAGCTGATTTTCGGGAACCTTATTACTGATAAGAGGGCAGTTTTCTCCATTTCGCGTCTTTCTTGAAAGTGGAAAGCGGTATTTCATCAATCTAGAGTCAGTAAACACTTGTTTCAATTTAATTGGAGTTTGAAAATAGTCATCTATGATTCAATGCCACAATTTGCCAATGGATTTGCCGATAAGAATGCTTCGATTTCCCTCATTGTATCCATTGCCGGTTCCTTCCAGAACAAGTTGATCATTCAACTGAAATAATTCATGCTTAAAATGCAGAGAGATGTAAAAAGAAATTCATTCATGACGGAAACTCACAAATGCAGTTATGGCATGACATTTTCCTCCTGCTGAATGCCATAACCAAATACACTATGGAAGTCATATGTCTCCAATCTTAAAACTCAGAAAACCATTCTTTCAATGAGATTGATTACATGACAAACAAGTATGTGATTCTTATCAGTATCATAATAATATTGAGAAATCAAAATCGAACATTTAGCTTTTGAACTGCATTGTCATCTTGGTTGGTGATGGTGAGTCTTGGATATGATTATTATTATTTGCAAAAACATTACAATGTAAAAATCATTAAAATACAAAGCATTAAACTGAATCATTTTGCTGCAGAAAAGAATTAATGAAGTAAATGCTGATAAAAACTCGTGAAGTTCATGGTAATATAAATAGGAGCAAATCTATGGAACATCAAGATATGATCAGGAATGCTAAAAATCTTATACACACAGACATGGAATTGAATCGAAGTTACTCATTTATAAGACATTACTATATATATATATATATATGTTTTGTCTTTTTTCAATCTAAAATGGTATAGTTTTGTCAAGTGGGTGTTTTTGTTTCCTAAATATAAAAAATAATAGGTTTTATCATGCAAAACACTCAGGTGGACTTATTTGTAATTGTGAAAATCACAAGGACTAGTCTCTAATTTCAGGGGAAATTTTCCCGGGAATTGTTAAAAAAAGAAGTTTTATGCAAAAGTGGAAAAAACGAACCAAAATGTAAATATTTGTATTTAGGGGTGTTGTCTATAAAAAGCATTACAGCAATGGTGAGTTTCGTCCACAAACCCTAAAAATCGTGCCTTTCCCGTGGGAAAAAAAAAAAAAAAGAAAAGAACCTTCAAAGAATCGTAAAAAATGCCGGTAATCACGAAGCTCTATTCATGGAAGGAGGTGTCCAAGCACAACACTGGGGATGACTGCTGGATCATCGTCGATGGGAAGGTATACGATTCTTGGGTTTCCCCTTTCATTCATCTGATTCGATTCATTTATGATGCTCTGCTTTTGACTTCAATCTTCCTTTTTGAAATTGCTGCTTGATTTCTGGCTATGGGTGTTTGCATATGAATGTTTTTAATGTCTTGTTCTTGTGTTTTGGGAAAGATGATTCTGTAGATAAAAGTGGAAAAATTAGTAGTTTGGATTATATTCAATCTTTTAGCATTGGCTGTTGTTTGTTAAAGTTATAGTGTGTTTAAAATGCAGCAGAACAGCAGAAAAGCAAGGAAAAAAACTTTTTTCCCCTTTTCCTGTGCTTTGTGGAGTAAACAAATTCTGATTGGGAAAATGTGTTTTTTTAAAGTAATGTTGATTTTTTTACTGTTATAATGTCATCGATTCAATGAAGCTCTTTAAAGTTGATTTTCTGCATTTTCTTTTGAATTTTCACTCAGTCTTTAGGCCATGTGTGGACATCCCTGTGATAGTTTCGAGTCTTGTTATTTATAACTTAATCGAGTTAAAAAGGCTGTGGTTATTGCTAATTAGTTGTTTTAACTCATGTTCAAGTTTTCACCATGTGTCTTAATATCTTCAACTTTGTACCTTGAGAGGAGATTAAATGCTAGAGTACTTGAGAGGATTTGTGGATGGTGAGAGTTTTTGAATGGCCTTTGCTGCTTGTAGTTGCAGTTTCAGCCTAGTTTATCATTTTGATTGGTGCAATCCCATTAAAAAGGAGGAAATAAGCACAAGCACTTTGCTTTTCATGCTAGAAGTTGAGAGATATTCAAATGAGAGAACAAGAATTCACCTTGTGTGCAAGATCACATGGATTTAATGCTCCTTTAGAATCGTTGTGGTTTCTGGTAGCAATTATTTGTTCTTTTCTGCTCATTTTGATATCAAAATGTCTGTTTTTTTTTTCTCATGTTTGCTTCTTTAGTTGCATTTTTCCTCCCTCATATGCTTTGCATTTATATCATCAATATATTTCGCAGGTATATGATGTGACAAAGTACTTAGATGATCACCCTGGAGGAGATGATGTTCTCCTCTCAGCAACCGGTAATCAGTGATTTTAACAGATATAGGATAACTGGAATTATACAACTCCGGTGGCTTATGATGGTCAACCATATGCTTTGTTTAACAAACCAGGGAAGGATTCAACCGAAGAATTTGAAGACGCTGGGCACAGCACAACCGCCAGAGAGTTAATGCAAGAGTACTTTATTGGCGAGATTGACTCTTCTCCGATTATCCCAGAACTCGAGATTTTCACAAAGGAACAAGCTTTTACGAGCAAGGTATCCAAGTTCTGGGCTTTCCCGGCTGCTATTATCGGTGTTTCTATCATAGCTGGTATAATCTATGCGCGCAAGAAGTAAGATATTAATTATTTAGAAGCCGTGATCTTATTTATCGAAGACTTTGAGATACAGATACACCATTATTCTATTTTATTTGAGTTTAGCTCATTACAAGTTCTTCTTGAGTACATTAAATCAGACAAATGAAGAATTAGTGATCCTTCTTGGTGAAGAAGCTGTTTAATGCCGGCATGATCTCTGGACATTGATGACTGAGAAACTCACGAAAGCTGTGCTGGCTGTACCTTCTGCCTTCCTCTTCATTTTCGAGGACTGCGGTGGTACGGTGAGCTTTATTGATTCTACAAACACAATTTAATGATCATTTCATGGCCATGAATAGAACTTGTCAAACGTACTTTGGACATATTTTTCCAAATTGTAGTAATCTGTTCTATATATGAACTTGTTCTATGCTTACATGCTGTCTGCAAGTGTGTGATAAATGGCTAGAAAACATATTATTGTGCTTTCATTTTGTCTTAACCTATTATCGATGAATGGAGAAAAGGAAAGTTGACAGTGTTCGACTGATCGAACCTGACATCAGGGTTCATGAATGCGTTCCTGGTAAGCTGAAACACGCACATGCTTGTCACAAATGTCATCGCAGCCAAAAGCGGGTATACCTGGTGTCATCAAACAAGCAAAACTATTTGTGAACAACTTCATCGTGGAAATGATGAAGTAATGCAGAAAAAACCGAATACCTCCGGTTTCATCCATCGGCCCATTTTGCAGGTGAATTCTGCAGATCTTTTTGCTTGTATAAAGCATTGCATGGAGCTGTTAATCAATATATATTGCATGATCATTGACCAGGCTTGGTTGTAAATTGAAATTGATATGAATTTCAGTGTGCTGGGTTTGAAGCTTGCTAATTAGATGCTTGTCAAAACCATGAGCTGGGCCTCCAGTTTTAACCTTTTTGGATCATTCTAGTGTATATATATATATATATATATATATATATATATATATATATATATATATTCTCTCTGGTGGTTACCTTGTTTGAAGGATTCCATTGATGTGACTCAGGACAATGGATAACGAGTGTTGATTACTGATTCTTTTTCCTTTTTTTTTTCATTGAAGTCATCCAGTGACTTTTTTCAGGGAAAAGATGAAATCATCAGAAGTAAACAGACGTGTATTCCCACGATTCATTCTAATGATAGAAGCTTTCAACAAAGTCTCCCTATATTAAAGAAATTATCAACTCAACTTCATCATTGAATAGTCCTATGTTTTGCATTTGCATGAGCATGAAAGATCAGCGTTATGTACGTGCGGTATATCTGTATGTATGATCTATTTACGGGTTCAAAAAGTCTAGTTATTGACCATATTCAAAGGATAGACACCAAAAAGCTGCCAAGAATGCAATGATCGGAAGAAGCATAGGACTTTTTGTGCGAGTACTAGTGTTTGGTAGCCATGGATATGCGTCGGGAGGCGGCATAACACAGTTGTCTCCATTGAAATATACACGACGCGGAAATGCCCATCCTTTGTTGAAAGTAAATGTCGACAAATCCTTCTTGAATAAAAGTTCAGATTGTACATTACCATAAGGACCGGCCTCAATGAGTAAATCATTGTAGTACTTAATCCCCCAAAGCATCGCACTATCATCTGCAGATAAAATTCACAACCCAGAGATTCAACTCAGCAGAGAAATTCAAATGGAAATTTGCGGTTAACAAGATGATGACTTACTTATGTTTCCATACGGTGTCAAAGAATTGTAATTGAAGCTGAAGATTTGTGTGAGATTATCGAAATTCGGATGCTGGATGACCAAGTTCCACTGGGTGTAATTCATTCGGTAATTGAAATTCGTTACCGTGATCTTGGCCCTCCAGTATTCCTTGTAGTTGAGCTTGACATGCCAATGAACTCGAATCGGGCACATATGAGAAGTGCATTGGACAATTGGTGCGGAACTGGTTTTGTCCAGCCTATTGATTGGAGAAGCCAAGTACGGTGAATCTCCCCTGTCGAAAGCACACAAGAAGCTATCAAGGAAAAAAGAATTTAAAACAAAATAAAGTAAAAATTTCTTTCGGGGAAGAACATACTCGACACAGCTTCCTGGTTGTGCTATATTGTTTTGGCAGCCACAGGCGCATGTCGGGCAATTGACAATCGTATTATTGTAGAAAGATGAGAGTGATACACAGCATGACGGGGTCTTTTGAGCCAGAAATTGCGAATACGTACAGGTCACATTCCATGTCACTGGAAAAATAAAATCATGTGATATTTTCGTTTCATTGTCATGAAATCTTTAATAAGAGGCACAAATGTGATGATCTCTCGACAAAACAAGGCGTGCAGAGATAAAATACCACAGAAACATGCAAGGCATACACACAATGTACATGATCCGTGGCTGATATCAAACAAATATTTGCGCATATTTCATCAATGTAAATTCTAAACAGGTATGATCCTCTGACGTACACTAGCTGATTCAAATTGACGATGTTTTGTAACTTACTCAATGCTTGAGTTGTTCTCCTTCCATCCTGCGACGCAAATTTACTGGGTCTCACAACCTTTGCAATTCCACATGTATATCCGGGTCCAGGAGCTTTGAGTGTGAAGTTTTTGGGCACCCTGACGGTCTTGTTACTAGTTCCGGCTGCTCCAATGCTTAATTGGAAGGAACTTGATGCGGTGGCCGGATCTTGTATCAAAGAATTAAGCACTCCTCCCTTGCAGCAATTTGCAATCTGCATGTTATATGGAACTCCCGGAAGTAGATCAACAATAGCAGGATCCTTCTTGCAGCAGTGCGGGATGTTGCCTTTGAATCTTGAGCAATCACCTTGCTCCGTCGCTTGTCCCCCGACCATGGACCAGATGACCTCCTTCTTCGCCCATGACCATCCAAGTGTCCATCCCGGCGCTTGGATATGGCGATATTGGTGGAAATTATATATCGTAACAACTGCCTAATTGCGCATGGTTAACTAAGCAATTGATAATGTGACAAAGACGATGAACGAATCTTAATTAGATGTTTACTTACAACATATCCATCCGGCGTCCACTGCATAATATCCCATTTGATTGTTATGTTTCCTTTTGGATCAAGTGGATCATATGCTTCTGCACGGACAAACAAGAAATAGATGCAGGGTAACAGAAGTGGAAAATAATGCCCTTTCATTGTCTAATCCAGTTTCTTTTCTTCATTCAGCCGGACATTGTTTGTTTTCTTCAGCACTATTTTTTCTCAATCCAGACACAAAATTAACAGGAAATGCAAAGCTCTTCAATGAAAATTCATCAGCAAAAAATCAAAATCTTATAAAATCAAGACTTTTATCCAAAACAGGACAGGATTTTATGTGATATATCACAGTAAACATGGCATTTAATCAATCAAACAGTTTTCTGTTGGATCAATATCACTAATAAAATACATCAGTGACTTTTCCCAACCAATCACACCCACCAGACTGAAAAAGTCAAGCTGAATCCAAGCAAATGGATAGATGAACCAAAGAACAGGAGTAAAAGCAAATTTTGAAGAGTTTGAGAAAGAAAGCGACATAGTTGGCCACTAACCTGTTGAAGAAAGACAAGACATGAGAACAAATAAAGCAAGAAAAATGATGAAAGGAGTGAACTTGGAGATGTCCATCTCCAGTGCTGTTAGTCTGAAGAAGATTTCAAAGCGTTATGCAGCAGTGGAGATCAAAGTGAGAGCACAAGAGAGAGAGAGAGAGAGAGAGAGAGAGAGAGAGAGAGGAAGAGAGAAAGAAACCAGCTTTCCTCTTTCAACACCCCTGTGGGAGTTAATAAAGGAGTTGATTTTGATCTTTTCAAAGATTCCAGTTATGGTTAGATTGCTATTCAGATTGACAAATTCTCAATACGAAGTTCATGCAATGTGATGCATGCGACTCATGTGGGTGAGACATGCCATACCAAGAATACCCCTTTAGATATTAAAAATACCATTCAAATACAGACCTTTAATACAAATCATTCCTTTATGCACATTCTTTCCTACTTACAAACTTTTTTTTCCCTCATTAGAACAAGATTTTGATAAGGAATTGTGGTGGGGAATGGAATCATACTCTGTTTTTTTTTTTTTTTCCATTGAAGAATGGTCCACTGAGCCCTTTGGTTGAAGGCATGTCCTGGTTGATGATGAAACACTCTCTGGATGCTTATCAAGAAATAAACAAATAAACAAAAATTAGCAGACTTTCAAGTTTTCAATTTGATGCAACATTCTACTTTCCAGCACTAATTACTTCAATAAATTATAAATCCAATAAAATTCTCCAAAATGATTTCCATAGAGAAAGAAGGAGACAAAGGAGACAAAGGAACAGAGATAGATAGCATACCAGCTACCAATATCATAGAAGAAAGCTTCAATGTTTGAGCATGGAGATGGTGATGGAGATCGAGATGAGGGTTTTAGGATAAACATTTTGTTAGGGTTTTAGGTCACGCGTCAATCAATGGTGGCTGAGAATGCTGTTCCTTTACATAGGGCGAAGGTCAAAAGTCGAAAAAGTTCCCAACTTTCAAAAGCAATAGGCACAGATGGGATGGTTATTTTTGTCACTTTGATTCCAAGGGTGATCTTTTGGTGGATTTTTGTCTCTCCAGAGGACTGAGCTTGGCAAAGGTGCTGCCTTTGAACACCGTCCTTCCCTTTCTCTCTGGTTCCTCAAGAGACCACATCAATGGTGGCTGCTTGAAGTTTTGGTCCTCAGAACTTCAGAGCGAGGTGGCGGATATGGCTTCGCTCACTTTCATATGTTCCCTTCCTTTGCTCAGGTTCTTATCCTCTCTATTCTTTGAGGTCTTCTTTCTCTTTCCTGTCATAGAGTGGGAGAAGGAGTTTAATCTTTTGAAGTTGTGGTGTTTTCCTGTTTGCTTTCCATTTTTCGGCATGGCTGATTGGGATATCAGGACGACAGGATGAATGTTTAGGACTTTTGAATACTCAATTCAAATTAACAAGTGTTTAGGACTCTGGTGATTTTGATTTAATTCTGTAATCATGGTTGAAGGTTGTGCTTTTTATCCTGAATTGAAAACATTCACAATAGAAGCTTTGTCACGTTGGTAATGCTTGAGAAGCCATGTTAAAGTAATCAAACTGTTATAATCACAGAGTTTGTCGTCTCAATCAAAGGTGAACTAGTGTGAAGAGTTTCAGAGTGTAGTGTTTAAGTTTGTTGATTGTTGATTCATGAGTCCATTTTCACCTTTTCTGAGGAGATCGAGTAGTTAAAGGTGGAATTTTTGTCTCTTAAACGAGGAAAGTCTTGAATTGCTTGTATTTTGTTTTTTATCTGCTGTCTAGGATGGATGACTGGACTGACATTCATTCATATTTTACCTCTGTCACCATTACATTGTAAAGAAGTGAGACGAAACGAAGCAGCGAGTTGAGCTTGATTCTAATCAAATATCATTTTGGCAAACACATCAAGAGAATGACTCTTCTTTTTTGTGAAATTCAATTAGCTTGCTGATCTGTTTGTTGTTTTGATTGTCTTGTGCAGGGATCAAACAAATTACCGGGGTGTTATTTTGGCACCCAATCTTATTCAACTTCAGAATTTAAAAGTGCAAAATTTGCTTATGCATGCAACCTCCAAGAAAGCTGCTTTACAGATTGATAGCCCGGGTGGATCTGATGCAGAAATTGCTGAAGCTCCCACTAAGAAAACTCGAGCTCCCAGAAGGAGCAGAAAGAAAGTAGCAGCTGAGACTCTCGTAGAAGGCTCAGTGAACGAAGAGGAAAATGCAGCTAGTAAAGAAGCCAGAGAAGAAGAAAGCACTGTTTATGCAGCATCCGTTGAAGAACCTAGAAAGACTACAAGAAGAGGTCGCAAGAAAGGTTCAACTGTTTTCTTTTTTCTTTCGTTCTCTTTCTCGACATTCTGCAAGGTTGTCAAATATTTTGTTTCTGCAGCTGCATCTCAACCAAACACGGAGGAAAACACTGAAAAGAAGACAACTACAAGGAGATCTAGAAAAAGGATGGATAAACCGGAGGGCAAGAGTATGAGTGTAGAACCAAGTGATGCTGATGAACTGCAATATACGGTTGCTTCTGAAGGCCAACAGGAGGAGCTAAATCTAGAAGACCATGAGGGGGAGGATATTAGTTACACTTATGGTTGGCCGCCTCTTGTTTGCTGCTTTGGCGCTGCTCAACATTCATTTATACCTTCCGGAAGACCAGCCAATAGATTGATTGACCATGAAATACACGAGAGAAACAAGGGTATGTTCTGGCACCCCCCCGAGTTTGTGAGAGCTCCCGGTGGGTCAGTGTCCGGAGTTGCCGTTGCTCTTACAAGTTTAGGTGGCAGGGTCGCATTCATGGGGAAACTTGGTGACGATGAGTATGGGCAAAGCATGCTCTATCATTTGAATTTGCATGGTGTACAGACTCGATCAATCAAACTTGTCGAAGAAAAAGCTACTGCTGTATCTCACATGAAAATTAGCAGACGTGGTGGCCTAAAAATGGCTTGTGTCAAACCTTGTGCTGAAGACAGCTTTTTAGTCAAAGAGATTAATGTTGATGTCTTGAAGGAGGTAAAATTTATTGAGAGCATAATTTACTGTGTTATCATGGTGTTTTGTTCACTAGTCGATATGTGATTTTTTTTTTTCTCAAACTCTCTTCTTCAGGCAACAATGTTCTATTTCAATTCCACGGCGTTGCTCGACCCAAACATGAGATTTACGACAATGCAAGCAATTAAAGCATTCAAAAAACTTGGAGGGGTTGTGTTCTTTGATCTGAACCTTCCGATGCCATTGTGGCACTCAAGCGAGGAAACAAAGGCACTTATTCAACAAGCTTGGAACAGCGCAGACGTTGTTGAGGTCACTAAGCAGGAACTAGAATTTCTTTGCGGAATACAACCTTCAGAGAAGTTTGACACAAAAGACAATGACAAATCGAAATTTACTCACTATGCACCAGACGTTGTCAAGCCCCTGTGGCATGAGAATTTGAAGGTCTTGTTTATGACGAACGGAACTTCAAAAATTCACTATTACACGGAGGAAGTTAATGGCTCGGTTCATGGGATGGAAGATGCACCAATTACTCCCTTCACTGGAGACATGTCGGCGTCTGGGGATGCCATTGTTGCAGGCATAGAGCTTGAATTCTTATTATCCTTTTAGTCCGCTTTGACTCGGTCACTAACTCGTTGTCTTCTTTTCTGTTTCAGCTCTCATGAGGATGCTAACAGTTCAACCTCATCTGATCACCGACAAAAGTTACTTGGAGCATATGAGCAAGTATGCTATCAATTGCGGTGTGACAGACCAGTGGATGCTTGCAAGAATCCGCGGTTTCCCGCCTAGAGATAGCATGGAGGGCAGGCTTACTGGATATGGTTCAACAAGATCCATCTCTGAGCGTGATTATCGATCCTATCGAACCTTCACAGCAAGCAGCCAATAATATGCCAGCCTAAGGACAATTTATTGTGTTTACTGTAAAACCAAGCCTTTCTCTTAGCATGCCAATATTCAGAGTTGTAGATGTAGAACAATTTTGATATTAAATGAACTAGACTGAGTTTAATCTTTAAAGAGAAGAGTGACATGAGAGCTAGAGATTTTTATTTAGTTACTACCACTCTACTTTTGTTCTCAGAATCCACAGAAAGACAGGCAGGCAGGGGTATCACTCATTCATTTGCAATTAATTGTGATGCTGCTGCCATGTCCATGAACCACACTAACTTCCCATCAACTGGCTCAACTAATCTAGCAGGAAGAGAAGAAGCATCAAAATCTTGACCTACATTATCAATGGCAAGATGCACTGCCCTGGCCTTGTCTTCTCCAGTTGCCAATATGATGACGTTGGAGGCAGAGTTGATCACCGGAAGGGTGAATGTGATTCTCTCAGGCGGAGGCTCAGAGGAGTCAGTGATGTGGGTGATCCAATCCTCCTTCAGCTCGAGAGCCGGGTGGTGAGGGTACAGCGAGGCGATATGCCCGTCGGAGCCCATGCAAAGCAGAATGAGATCAAACTTGGGGCAGTCGTTAACACTGGAGACGCTGAGCACGCGAGCCTTCACAATCTGTCTGATGGTGAATTCATACTGCATTGCCGCATCTTCCACTGTCTTGGTGTCATTGATGGAGTACACGTGGTTGTGGAGAATCGCTACCTGGTCAATACTGCATCTCATCAGAATCACAACTTAATTTGGATTACCGAACAATTGGCAACGGCACACATACCTTTGAGAGAAAGCTATCCTTTGCTAGCTTGTAATTGCTATCGCTGTGATTCTTGAAACCGCCCGCTCTTCGGCCCAGAGTACATACCATTTTGTCCAATCAACCGTCTTATTGTAAGGAGCTTCACATAGTTTCCTGCTTTCAGAGATTTCTTCAGTTCGAGATGGACATTGACAAAGAGACATCAAAGGAGACGGCACTTACCCCAGCAAACCAATGAGAGAACCTCCCGGATAAAGCAACGGTGAAATATCCTCTCTCTTTTACTGAACTCTCTGAAAGTTGTGCAACATATTCAGCCAAATCAGTGGCAAGTTCATCAGATGTGTCGAAGATTCTCATCTCTCCTCTTCCCTTGGCAGCCGCCATTTCAATAGATGGTATAGTTCCACTGGAAGAATCTGCAGAAACAATAATAGTAATCAGAGTAAGAGCTCAGAACAATTATGAACATGAAACAGATCACGGTGTTTAACTAAAATAGGAAGCGGATTTGGAACTTCCAAAAGGCAGGTGGTTTGTAGGCTAAATTTTTCATCTGAGATCTCAAGTAGTGTATATAGAAAAAGCATTTCATTTGGCGACAAAATTTATATGCTACTTGCAGCTATAACATGCAAATTGAAGTACAAATAATGTAGAGAACATTGGAGGTTTGGAGAAAGAGAAGTTTGTCAAAATTTTATGAACAAATGCTGATTACAAAATCCATTAAGAGCAAAACTACCGACAAATCACATACCGACAAATCAAACCGAGTGGCTGATAGAAGTGGTCATTGTGAAGCAAATTTGGAAATGCCAAGTAATCCAAAATAACATCAAATGATTATATATTACAAACAGAAAGGTATTTTCTTTGTTATTTTTTTTGTGGCTATGAATGAGATTTCAATCCATCCTCCAGTTAAGTGACAAGATATGAGAGCGACAAAGCCTTTTGTTGGAATTAGCTTCAGCTTTTGTTGTGGAGAACTTACAGAAGACAAACAAATTCGGCTTCAAGTCCTCAAAGACAAAACAGAAACTTCATAAGATGACACAAAAAGAATCATAAAATATATCCTACCATCATTAGAAGAACAGATCAAGAAAGATGAACAGCATGACTTCACAGTAGAAATTTAGAATTCAGAAAAAAGAAAAAGATTCATAAGAATTATAACTTGCAAAGAAATGAAGAAACTTTGACAGAGACATATCGAATTTCTCTCAAATTAATTCAGAATCAGAGCAATCAGGGCCTAGTTTCACTAACAAGAACATGAGGGAAAAAAGAACAAAATGTCAAATCTTTGGCATAGTTTTCTTGAACACAAGATACTGACAAGAAGAATGCAATGGCAACAGATTCAGCTAAATTTTTTTGTGAAGTTCTAATTCACAAAAACCAATGATGAAACCTTTCCAAGAAGTGATCAAACAAATGGAAATGAAGACATCTGGAAAGAGCAGAAGATCATAAGAGATAAGAAACTCATGACAAGAAGCTATGTAGCACACAAACCACTCTAACCTCTCTGCATGCAGTAAAATAATCTCAGGAAAAGAATCTACTTTGTTCTTTTAGGATTGAACTAATCCACTTATGAGTGTAAAAGCCAAAAACCAAGACATGCAAAAGAATTAAATCAAGCAGTTCTCTCAAGCAACCATCTAAAAGTCTCCACCGCTTTTAGCAAACATGCCAGACCTAAATCTCCGAATTAATCACAAGCAGGTTTTGCACTAAAATAAGCAAAAGAAGAAGGAGAGAAGAAACCATGAATTTAGACACACAAACTAAAATAATATACTTTTAAACAATTCTTGAATAGGAAACCTGTCTGGAAAAGGCTGAGCAGCCATCATTCCATGAAAGAGATTTCCAAAGATTCCAAACCTTTCGGTTAGAAAAGAAAAGAAAAACTCAAGAAATAATAACAATAAATAGGAATAATCAATTTGCAAACATCTCCAAAAGCTTTCAATTCAGCATTTCCAAATACAAAGGGATCCAATTATGACCTGAAATCCCCAGTGTTCAATCAGCACTCAAAACTGGAAACATTCTTGTCATCACCCAAGAAGTGCATTGCTTTTCACCTACAAATTACACTATAAAAACCTCCAAATAAGCAAACAGAAATCAAATAATCAGAAGAAAAAAGGCAAAGCAAAGCAAAGCAAAGCAAACCCACAAGTAAGAGAAGGCAAAACCAGAGGCGGGTGAGTCACCAAAAGGCCTTATTTTAATCCAAATGAATACTATTAATTATTAAAAAAAATCACAAAGAAACGTTTTAGAACTCACCTCTGTAGCGAGCAACACGTGCAATCAGAGAATTCTAAGTGCACCGAAGAAAGCAACCCGCTCAAGCAACCTCCTTTATCTCTCCATCTATCTCTCTCTCTCTCACCTCCTTCACACAAAACTCAATGAGAGAAATAAATAATTCACCCTTGCGTCTTTCTGATACTACTGTTGTCAATTCTGAGAGAGGAGTTGGGAATTGTAGAAAAGGCAGCAACTTTATAGCAGAGAAGACAGTAACAAGAGAAAGCAAGGAGTTGGAGAGGGCGAGGAAAATACAAGAACTTTACTTGGACTACTAATGATTATGACAGCTACATCCTGGATTATCTTCCAAAATAACAAGAGATGTATATCCACAACAATGAGCTATATAAGTAAAGATTTTACAATTTACAATCTCATTGATCTTTTACCTTTCTTGCGCATCCCAAGAACAGCCATTTTTAAACTCATTAAATAACCTACTATTTTTGTATCCAAGCACTGTATCTGAATGCCTTGTATGGAAATGGAATTCCCTTCTGTTTCATTCATTCCAAAATGTGCTAATGAAATTTGAATTTTCACAAAGAGGGCGGCCAGCATATATAAACAATGCTCTACATTTGGAAATCAATATAGAAATAGTTTTTTTCCCCTCAGTAGCCTGCTGTCTAATTGAAGCACAATATAATAGAACAGATAAAAAAGTGAGAACAATGTTGACAGGTGATGTGGAAAAAGATTTGCTCTGCAGGGATGTTCTGATGGCAATACATACATAGAATGAGGTTGATAGGCAATGAGTTTTGTCTTCTAGGCCTTCTTTCAGTACCACATCCTCAGTGATGGCATCCATACAAAAGCCAATATTTCTGAAGCCATTCAGTCAAGCTCCCATCCAAATCTTATTTCCGGGTTCCTGGACCACCTTCTCATCAAATAAATATTTTTTTTCAATACGGTTTAAACCAGAACCATTAAACAAGAGCTAAGGGGTTTAACAGTGTCATGATGCCAATGAATTCAAAGCTCTGTTTGGCATCTCCACACGATTATAAATAAAAAGATGTAATTCTATCACACACTCAAGTCTTATCCAATCATTAATTGAGGAGATTGAGGATTGAAACACTAAAGAGCAGTTGAATAGATAAAAATACATGTGAGCTCTTGAGATCATAGAGGACAATGGAGATTACTGGGGGTTAAAAGTGGCTGAAAATTTTGTACCAGTTCAAGCTCCATCAATGCTTCAGACATCCATCCACCAACCTCTCTGATTATTCATCAATTCCTGCACCTCCTTAGTAGATGTCAGCTTTCCCCACAGGTTCCAAACCTTCTGGGCCAGTCTTATCCGCTTCTAATACTTATTACAAACAACCTGGCTTTCTGCTGTCAACGTGTCTTTTCATTCATTGGAAGCTGGAAACAGTATCATATCAAGAGAAACAGAAGCAGCAGTGGACTCCATCAGCTCAGCCTCCTCACTGCAGCAGTAAAACAAAGATTGGTGACTTGAAACAGTAGAGAAATCAATGATTTAACACATATCACATCATGGAAAAGGTAGAAACAGTAGGTAATCCGACTAATATATTCCATACATTTAATTTAAACTTCATGACGACATACACAAATATATATATATATATGTTGGAAGAAGATATTTAATATCTTCCTAATATGATGCATATTTACTTCCTTTTTGTATATTGTCTTCTTAGTTTAGAGCCCATGTTTAGAAATATATGCTGTATATGCTTATGTTTAGGCTATGTTAATGTTAGACCTTCCTATACATATTCTAGCATTCCTATATATGTTTTGAGTCTCTGTACATGAGGCATTAAAGAAGAGGAACTTTGTTTTTCTCCCAACTTATTTTAATATATATATATATATATATATATATATATATATGAAACATGAAAAACACACCTGGGATAGTGGGATGGCATCTCCCTTGCTACCTGCTCTTGAAAAGGAAGCTTTTGAGCCTCTAGGTTATAGCCAGTCTCTTAGCTGCTCAACAATTGTTAGTGTTTAGTGGAGAAAACCAGAAGAAGCCTTAATAGTTGCAAGGACAAACACAAGCATATAGCCATCAAAGCCCCCACAAAATAATTGAGAAGGTAAAATAGCTAAATACAATGCCATAGATACAGGACAGCAAGAACCATCATTAACTTCCCTTTTTAGAATTTTGGACAATTTTTGAAATGTTAGTGTGAGAAAAAACTTCATCTTTAAATAATTTTGAAATTAAGATTTTTGATCATTTTAAAAAGGTTATATAGAAGTAAAACTCTAATTTTTTTAATAAGTTAAAATTGAAAATTTTGAAAATTGAAACCTCTAATTTTGGACAATTTTCAAAGGTCATATTACAATAAGTCTCTATTTTTTGAATAATTTGAAATTGAGATTTTTGACCATTTTTGAACGCTATAGCTATTTTTTTTTAATAATTTTAAAATTGAGACATTTGGTAATTTTTGACAGCTAGCACAAGAGAAAAAAAAATCCATTTTATGAATTTTGAACAATTGTCAAAGGAAGGAAATCTCCATTCTTAAATAATTTTAAAATTGAAAGTTTTCACCATTTTTAAAGGTTATAGGTAGCACAAAAAAAAACCCATTTTTTTGCATATAGACATTTTCGAAGGCTATAGAAAGGAAAAACCTTTAATTTTTGAATTATGGGCAACTTTCAAGAGATAAATTAAGGAAAAACTTTTATTTTTTGAATAAGTTTGAAATTGAAACATTTGGCAATTTTCGAAAGCTAACGCAAGGTAAAAACTCCATTTTTGAATTTACGATAATTTTGAAAGGTTACAACAAAGAAAAATCATCATTTTTTAAATAATTTTGAAATTAAGAATTTTGAAAATTTTCGGAGGCTATGGCAAGAAAAAAAACCTCTATTTTTAAATTTTGGGCAATTTACACAAGGTATAGCATGGAAAAACATATATATTTTTTTGAATTATTTTGAAATTTACACATTGGTAATTTTCAAAGCCAAATAGTAAAGAAAATTCTCCATTTTTTTGAATTTTGGGCAATTATCAAAGGCTATAACAAATGAAAAACCTCTGTTTTTTTTTAATAATTGAAATCGAGACTTTTTGGCAAATTTTGAAGGCTATAGTAAGGAAAACCCTTCATTTATTTGAATAATTTTAAAACCTTAGACTTTCGGCAAATTTTGAAAGCGATAATAAAGAAAAATCTTCATTTTCTGAATTTTGGGCAATTTTCAAAAGCTATAGATGGAAAACCTATATTATTCAATAATTTTAAAATTGAGATTTTTTGACAATTTTCATAGGTTATAACAAAGAGAAATTTTCGATTGTTCAATTTTGGGCACTTTAAAATGCTATAAAAAGGAAAACCTCCATTCTCGAATAATTTTCAAATTAAAATTTTAGTGAATTTCCAAAAGCTATAGCAAGAAAAACCTCCATTGTTTGAATAATTTTGAAATTGAGAATTTTGGTAATTTTCAAAAGTTATAGCAAAGGAAAACCTCCCTTTTTTGAATTTTGAGTAATTTTCAAACACTTTAGCAAAGCAAACCTTCATTTGTTGGCAATTTTGATGCCTATAGCAAGAAAAAAATTTATTTTTTTGAATAATTTTTAAATTAAGAGTTTTGACAATTTTTGAAAGATATAGCAAGGAAAAATCTTCTTTTTTTTTTTTAGTTTTGGGCAATTTTTAAAGGCTATGGTAAAGAAAAACCTTCATTCTTGAATAACTTTGAAATGGAGACTTCTATTAATTTCATGGGCTAGTAAGGGAAAACCTTCTTTGTTTTGAAGAATCTTGAAAATGAGACTTTTGGCAATTTTTCAAAGTCTGTAAAGAAAATCTCCATTTTTGGAATAATTCTAAAATTGAGACTTTTAGCAATGTTTGAGAGCTATAACGAGGAAAAATTCTATTTTTTTTTAATATTGGGATTTTTGTCAATTTTCAAAGACCATATCAAAGAAAAAACCTCCACTGTTTGAATAATTTTGAAATTAAGAATTTTGATAATGTTCGAAGGCCATACAAAGAAAAAACATCCATTTTTGAATTTTGATGTAATTTTCAAAGGCTATAGCAAGGACTACCTCTTCTTTTTTTAATAATTTTGAAATTGAGAATTTTGGCCATTTTTTGAATTTTGGGTAATTTTTAAAAGCAATAGCAATGAAAAACCTCCATTCCTAAATAATATTGAAAATGAAACTTTTGACAATTTTCCAAGGGTATCTAGCAAGCAAACCTTCATTTTTTGAATAATTTTTAAATTGAGAATTCTAGACATTTTTGAAAGCTATAGCAAGAAAACTTCTCTTTTTTTGAATTTTGGGCCATTTTCAAAGCTTAGTAAAGAAAAACCTCCATTCTTGAATTATTTTGAAATGGAGATTTTTACAATTTTCATAGGCTATATATAGCAAGGGAAAACTTCTATTTTTTTGAATAATTTTGAAATTAAGAATTTTGGTAATTTTTAAAAGCTATAACAATGAAAAACCTCCATTTTTTAATAATTTAAAATTGAGATTTTTTTGGCAATTTTCGAAAGTTATGGAAAGGAATTTTTTTTTTTTAATATCGAATAATTTTCAAAGGCTATACAAAAGAAAAGGCCTCCATTTTTTGAATAATTCTAAAGTTGCTATTTTTTGGCAATTTCCAAATGCTACCACAATGAAAAATCTCCATTTTTTTTTTAATTTTGCACAATTTTTAAAGGCTATAACAAACAAAAAACCTGCATTCTTCAATAATTTTGAAATTTAGACTTTTAGAAATTTTCAAAAGCTATAGCAAGGCAAAATATTCATTTTTTGAATTTTGGGTAATTCTCAAAGGCTATAAAAGCTAGTAAAAACCTCCATTCTTAAGTAATTTTGAAATTATGAATTTTCATAATTTTTAAAGGCCATAGCAATAAAAAAAAAAACTCTCATTTTTTGAATATTGGACAATTTTCGAAGGCAATAGCAAAGAAAAACTTCCATTCTTGAATGATTTTGACAAATTTTCAAATACTACAATGTGTAAAAAAACCCTCGACTTTTTTTGAGAAATTTTCAAATTGAGAATTTTGGCAATTTTCAAATACTACAGCGTGTAAGAAAAAACCTCTATTTTTGTAATTTTGGGTAATTTTTAAAAACCATAACAAAGAAAAACTCAATTTTTTGAGACTTGATAATTTTAAAAAATGATAGAAAAATTATCTTTTTTTTGTTTTAATTTTGGGCAATTTAAAAAAAAAAAGCTATAACTAGAAAAAAAAAACCCCACATTTTTTAATAATTTTTAAATTGATATTTTGGACAATTCTCAAAAGCTATTGCAAATTTAAAATAAACATCCATGTATCACAAATTCAAAGCAAGAACCAAATAAAGAAAGGCAACCTCCAGCATCTTCTGCTCTGCATCCACCTCAGCAATAACAAACCATCCAAAAATGCACCTTTGATGATATTTAACCCAACAATATAACAAAAGTATTGTTGGGTTATTTGGGCCGTTTGTTGATCTTCATTTTTAAAAACTATATTCCTCCTTCTCTCTTAAAAGTTGCATTAAAATATTTTGATTTAATGATTTTGAATTAGAATGGATAATAAACCAAAAGAAGCCTAATTTATTCTTAAAACAATATTTATATTTTATATAATATTCATATAAATAACAACCATTTCAAATCAACATTTCAAGTTAACAATAACTTGTGTATTTATCTAGATGATATATATATATATATATATAAACAAAAACGACACTCACCCAGTAATTATTTTTATTTTATTTTATTTATGTTTTGGGCAACGTGCTACCACATCAGTGACGTGGACATGAAGAAACTTGAGAGATAGCCACTGCCATGGACTCTCGGTGGTTCACAGAAGAAATTGGTTACTAATTAATACCATCCAACTGGACCTCCTTCCTGTTCCATTTCTAACTATGCTTTTGCTCAATTTTGCATAAATTTTCTTTCTGAGAAGCATGCAGGCAATTCCAACAAATAGACCACCAAAGTTGCTAGCAGAACTCCTTTCACCGGAGACACGTCAGTGTCCGGCGATGCCATTGTTGCCGGTATAGAATCTGATCTCAATTCTTAACATATTCTTCACTAACTTGTCTTTCTTCGGTTTCAGCACTCATGAGGATGCTAACAGTTCGACCTGACAAAAGTTCTTGAGAGCATACGAGCGAGTATCAATCGATCTCCGAGCAGGAGTGTCGATCATATTGATCATGTCGCTCTTTCACAGCAAGCAACCAAATTATGTGCCAGCCTAAGGACAGTTTTTCGTATTTGCTGTAAAACCAAACGTCGTGTTTTTGTTAGCATGACAAAATGCAGAGCTGTAGGATGTTGAACAATTTTGATGTTAACTGAACTGGACTGAGTTTAATCTATAAAAAGAAGAGGAACATGAGAAACGGATATTCTTATTTAGCTGCTACTGCTCTATTTTTTGTTCTCCGAATCCACCAAAAAAAGGACAAGCAGGCCATCATCACTCAATCATTTTGCAGTTACTTGTGATGCTGCTGCCATGTCCATGAACCACACTAACTTCCCATCAACTGGCTCAACTAATCTAGCAGGAAGAGAAGAAGCATCAAAATCTTGACCTACATTATCAATGGCAAGATGCACTGCCCTGGCCTTGTCTTCTCCAGTTGCCAATATGATGACGTTGGAGGCCGAGTTGATCACCGGGAGGGTGAATGTGATTCTCTCAGGCGGAGGCTCAGAGGAGTCAGTGATGTGGGTGATCCAATCCTCCTTCAGCTCGAGAGCAGGGTGGTGAGGGTACAGCGAGGCGATATGCCCGTCGGAGCCCATGCAAAGCAGAATGAGATCGAACTTGGGGCAGTCGTTGACACGGGAGACGCTGAGCACGCGAGCCTTCACAATCTGTCTGATGGTGAATTCATACTGCATTGCCGCATCTTCCACCGTCTTGGTGTCATTGATGGAGTACACATGGTTGTGGAGAATCGCTACCTGGTCAATACTGCATCTCATCAGAATCACAACTTAATTTGGATTACTGAACAATTGGCAACGGCACACATACCTTTGAGAGAAAGCTATCCTTTGCTAGCTTGTAATTGCTATCGCTGTGATTCTTCGAAACCGCCCGCTCTTCGGCCCAGAGTACATACCATTTTGTCCAATCAACCGTCTTATTGTACGGAGCTTCACAAAGTTTCCTGCTTTCAGAGATTTCTTCAGTTTGAGAAGGGCATTGACAACAAGACATCAAAGGAGACGGCACTTACCCCAGCAAACCAATGAGAGAACCTCCGCATAAAGCAACGGTGAAATATCCTCTCTCTTTTACTGAACTCTCTGAGAGCTGTGCAATGTATTCAGCCAAATCAGTGGCAAGTTCATCACAGGTGTCGAAAATTCTCATTTCTCCTCTTCCCTTTTCAGCGGCCATTTCAATAGATGGTATAGTTCCACTGAAAGAGACTGCAGAAACAATAATAGAAATCAGAGTAAGAGCTCAGAACAATTGTGAACACGAAACAGATCACAGTGTTTAGCTAAAATAGGAAGCAGATTTGGAACTTCCAAAAAGCAGGTGTTTTGAAGACTAAATTATTTCATCTAAGATTTCATTTCATTAGGCGACGAAATTCATATGTTACTTCCAACTCTAACATGGCAGCTGAAGTGCAAATAATGGAAAGAACATAGGAGGTTAGGAGAAAAGAGGGATTTATCGAAGTTTAAGAACAAATTGTTAATTACAAAAATCCATTAAGAGCAAATATACTGATAAAAGACTATCAAAGCTGCATCTTGTCAAACAAAAAAAAATCAAATACGACAAATCAAACTGAATAATGAATACTACTGGTTATTCTTAAGCAAGTTTGGAAATGCCAAGTAATCCTAAATAAGTCCAGATGACAATACATTACAAAAAGAAAGGTATGTTTTTCAGCTATGAATGCGATCACAATCCTCCGGTTAAGTGACAAGATATGCGAGCGACAAAGCCTTTTGTTGGGATTAGCTTCAGCTTTTGTTGTGAAGAAGTTATGGAAGACAAACATTCAGCTTCAAGTCCTCAAAGACAAACTTCTAAAATATCCACAAAGGCAAATCAGGAACTTCGTAAGATGACACAAAAAGAATTACTAAATATATCCAAACATCATTAGAAAAACAGGTCGAGTCAGATGAGCAGCATGACTTCAAGGTAGAAAGTTAAAGAGTTCAGAAAAATGATTCATTAGAACTGTAACATGCAAAGAAATAAAAGAAACTTTAACGGAGGACCTCTCTGATTTCTCTCAAATAAATTCAGAATCAAAGCAATTTCAGCCTAGTTTCAATTACAAAAATATGATGGGGAAAAGATCAAAGTATCCAACCTTTGACAAAGTTTGTCTTGAACAAAAGAATGGAACAAGAGGAATGCAATGACAATAGGCTCTGCTAAATTTCTTGTGAAGTCCTGATTCACACCCTAGCCTCAAAAAACAATGTTTTAACCTTTAAATATCGCAAGAACTTTGGAACTCATGACAAGAAGCTATGTGGCACACAAATCACCCTAGACTCTGCATGCAATCTCAGGAAAAAAAAATCTATTTTGTTCTTTTAGGATTGAACTAATCCATTCATGAGTGTAAAAGCAAAAAACCAAGACATGTAAAAGAATTAAATCAAGCAGTTCTCTCAAGCAACCATCTAAAGTCTCCACCGCTTTTAGCAAACATACCAGACCTAAATCTCCGAATTAATCACAAGCAGGTTTTGCACTAAAAAAAGCAAAAGAAGCAGGAGAGAAGAAACCATGAATTTAGACGCACAAACTAATATAATATACTTTTAAACAATTCTTGAACAGGAAACCTGTCTGGAAAAGCCTGAGCAGCCATCATTCCATGAAAGAGATTTCCAAAGATTCCAAACCTTTCGGTTAGAGAAGAAAATCGAAATAATAACAATAAATAGGAATAGTCAATTTGCAAACATCTCCAAAAGCTTTCAATTCAGCATTTCCAAATACAAAGAGATCCAATTATGACCTGAAATCCCCAGTGTTCAATCAGCACTCAAAACTGAAAACATTCTTGTCATCACCCAGGAAATGCATTGCCTTTCAGCTAAAAATTACAGTATAAAAACCTCCAAATAAGCAAAACAGAAATAAAAAATCCGGGAAAAGAGAGAAAAGACTCGGATCCCAAAAGCACAAACGTTTTGCCTTTTTTTCCCTCCTTCCGTTAGAATAATCAGAAGATAAAAGCCAAGCAAACCCACAAGTAAGAGAGGGCAAAACCAGAGGCGGGTGTGTCACCAGAAGGCCTTATTTTAATCCAATCAATACTATAAATTATTAAAAAAATCACAAGGAAGCGTTTTAGAACTCACCTCTGTAGCATGCCACACGTGCAATCAAAGGATTCTAAGTGCACCCAAGAAAGTAACCCAGTCAAGCAACCTCCTTCATCTCTCTCTCTCTCTCTCCCCTACTTCACACATCACTCAATGAGAGAAAAATTCTTCACTCTTGCATCTTTCTAATACTACCGTCCAGTCTGAGGGAAGAATTGGGAATTGTAGAGAAGGCAGCAACTTTATGGCAGAGAGACTGTAATAAGAGAAAGCAAGGAGTTAAAGAGAGTGAGGAAAATACAAGAACTTTACTTGAACTACTACTGACTGTGACAGCTACATCCTGGACAATCTTCCATAATAACAAGAGAAGTATATCCACAACAATGAGCTATACAAGTAAAGATTTTACAATTTACAATTCATTGATCTTTTACCTTTCCTGTGCATTCCAAGAATAACTATTTTTAAACTCAATAAATAGCCTACTATTTATATCTAAGCACTGTATCCGAAAACATGCATGGAATTTCCCTACTATTCCATTGATGCCAACATGTTTACACAAAAAGTTGTATTGAGCCTGACCTTTGTATTTTAGCAAAAATGTGCAACACAAACAGTGCTCTAAATTTGAAAATCAATTTAGAATTTTTTTTTAATTAGGATCTGCTGTGTAATTGAAACAAAATACGGAACAGATAAAGTAAGAGCAGTGTTAGGCATTAAAAAAATGACAGGATAGATCTATGCAAGCTTAGTGGGAGGGGAGGTGATGTGGGAAAAATTTTGTGAGGGTGTTGTCACCTGTGAGACGGATGACACGCCTCCCTGTTCTGCAGGGATGTTCTGATGGCAATACATGCATAGAATGAGGTGATAGGTAAGGAGTTTTGTCTTCTTGGCCTTCTTTCAGTACTACATCCTCAGTGATGGCATGCATACAAAAGCCAGTGCTTCTGAAACCATTCAGTCAAGCTACCATCCAAATCTTCTTTCCGGTTTCCTGGACCACCTTCTCATCAAATAAATATTTTCAATATGCTCTAAAAAAAAAATTAAACAAGATCTAAGGTTTAACAGTGTCATGAGGCCAATGAATTTTAAAGCTCTATTTGGCATGCTTATTATTGCCAAATTAGTTTCGTTGAATTCATATCAAAAAGAAAATCAGAAATGAAAAAGCCTTTGCAGACGCTGACATTCTCCACACCATTATAAATAAAAAGATGGTTTCCTCGCTAAGATGTAATTCTATCACACACTAGGTCTTATCCAATCATTAATTGAGGACAGTGAGGGTTGAAACTGGCTCTCTCACCAATTAATCATACTACGGCACTACTAGGCCCCCCTGCAACACTTAGGAGCAGTAGAATAGATCAAATACATGTGACCTCTTGAGATCATACAGGACAAAAGGAGATTCCTGGGGGTTAAGTACCTGAAAATTTTGTACCAATTCAAGCTCCATCAATGCTTCAGACATCCATCCACCAACCTCTCTGATTCTTCATCAATTCCTGCACCTCCTTAATAGAGGTCAGCTTTCACCACAGATTCCAAACCTTCTGGGCCAGTCTTATCCGCTTCTAGTACGTATAAATAACCTTTCTGCAGTCAACGTGTCTTGTCATTCATTGGAAGCTGGAAACAATATCATATCAAGAGAAACAGAGCAGTGGATTTCATCAGCTCAGCCTCACTACACCAGTGAAACAAAGGTTAGTGAATTGAAACAGTAGAGAAATCAATGATTCAACACATATCACATCATGAGAAGGTAGAAACAATAGGTAATCCAATTAATATATTCCATAAATTTAATATAAAATGCATGACGACATACACAAATATATGTATAGATATAAACAGTTAGCCACAGTTATTGACTTGTTCATCCACCAACCACTCCTTTTCTAGACAAAGGAATATGAAACATGAAAAACACACCTGAAATGACATCTCCCCTTGCCACCTGCTCTTGAAACAGAAGCTTTGAGTCTCTAGGTTATAACCAGTCCCTTAGCTGCTCAACAATTGCTAGTGGAGAAAGCCAGAAGAAGACTTAATAGTTACAAGGACAAACACAAGCATATAGCCATCAAAGCCCCCACAAAATAATTGAAAAGGAAAAATAGTTAAATACAATGCCATAGATAAAGGATAGCCAGAACCATCATTAACGGATGCTCATCAGCTGATATACTCATCCTTCTTAATAGATATACACTTAATTCAATTTGACACAAAGTATGAACTTTAATCAACTACAAAAAAGATCAATACTCTCACAGCAAACCTCTATGCCATACATGAGGCTGACAACCTACTTATATCAAATAATTTTTGTTTTAAATAAAATGTTCTTAACACAGTGGCTGCAAGAAAATATATGCAGCTCGAGTCTCAAAATACAAAAATTGAACTGTTTCATTTGCATATAAGGATATCGTCTTCATCACTCTCATTTGGTCTTGAAAGTTCAGCATACTCATCGATTGATGACGCAGAAAATAATTCTCCCTCTCTGCTTCGGTCTCCAATTTTTGGAGTTGGTACTGCTTTCCCACCTTTGTTTTTATTCATCTGTCAACAAAATACATCCCAAGTCAAAGAATCTAGAACTCTAGTACGTTGACCCACAAAAAAAAATACAAATAAAATAATAATAATAATAAAATTTAGTTGATGAATACTTAGTGTATAAGAAAAAATATACCATCATAAGAAGCCAATCATTCCCAATATTAGTCAGTTACAGCAACGTAAAGTACCCTGCAATAATTTCTGACCAGAGAAACACAGAAATATCCTTCAATCCCTTGAATAAGACAACAATCTAGAAGCCTGGTGATATCACAACACTTGTATTAAGTTTGACTTCTACTGGCACTCAACGCCCCTAGAGAGTAAGGAACAAAATTATGTTTCTTCAAATGGCACTGGCACTTTCACATGCAAGCCCAAAAGCTCTAGGTTACTAACTTTGTTCTTTGGACTAAAAGAAAGCCATAAGTGAACCTATGTGGCTTGTAACAAACAGAAATGTAATCATTCACAGGCCAGATACCTCACCTTTCAACCTAATACATTGTCAGGCACATGAGCAACCGCCTCTACCCTCTCCTAATCAACAACACAAGACAAGCAACACCAGCAGACCACCCATCAGGTCCATCCTCAACAGTAAAAAACCTGAGGACCCCATTTAGGCTCTAATGGAGATCATTGAAGAAGAGAACCAAATCTTCAAAAAATTGTGAAACCAATAGATTGACGAACAAGGCTAGAATGGTGACTGAGCCTACACTGGGCAACATGTACTCAATCCCGTACTCTAAAACACTAAACCAAGCAAAGTCCTCGCATGCCTTCCTAACATAACTGACGCTACTATGAAATATTTACTCATGGGTGGAGCAAGCTCCTCTATTCTGATTCATGGTTTCTCTAGCACAATAGGTTTATTTTTTTAAAATTTTTTTTATGGTTCATATTCAGAGTTGGGTTCATCTCTGTGATAATTCCATGAACAAAATTGTAGAGATGAAAAAGTAAGAACTTAGAGGGATCTCAAACTTTCAAATCTAGCAAGTAAATAAAATGTCTCAGTAAACTCCCCATCCCATATATGGTCATCCATATGCTCTTGCCATTAGCCCATATATTCACTTCTATTGCAACTCGAGTAAAATAGAAGAAGAATCTAATGGTGATACATGCAAACAGAATTTAGCAGTAATACATTACTGTGCAAAAAAAATTCAATGTCAACGCAATCTCCAAGCTTTCATGATGTGAAATTGATTTCATATATTAATCCTCAGAATGGATTATTATTTTGCAAATTCAAAGGGACCTTTGATGCTGAAATCATCAAAGCATAACAAACTTGTGGAATCATAACCTATACTAAACCATGTCCACAACCCAAGGGTACTAACACTGGCATACCATTGATTCAATGTGCATCATATCAAAGGCAAGACTGGATACATATGCCATGTTGACAACAGATAACTTCAAGACCAACACTTTCATCAAATGACAAAAGTAAATAGAGCAAACACCGAAGCTCACAGTTGAAGCGATAATAGAACCTTATAAATAATAACCAGCAAATTTACATATCACCCAAAATTAGGATTGATGTCGAAAGCACAGACAGTAGACCACAAACAAGATAACTACAGCTAAAGTGCCTATCAGGCACGCATGTTAGGTGCACTCACTGCTCGCAGAAGTGTTCTTCTATCTCTCTCCCTAGCATTCTTAATGGCCTGCAAGCATTTCCACAAGTCACTAAACATATCCATGAGTCACACATTCAAAACAAGAACCAAAGAAAGAAAAACAACCTCCTCTAGCGCCTTCTGCTCTGCATCCACCTCAGCAATATCCCTAAACAAACCATCCAAAACCAGACCTTTGAAAATATATATAACCCAACAATATACACAAATAAAACGCAAAGGAAGCTCAAATAACACCTGCCAACAATCTCGTCAACATGACAACAGCACTTGGCACACACATTAAGATCCTTCGCGCATCCTACCCATTGGAAACCAAACCACCAATACAAATTAACACACACAAAAACATACCAACTAAAAATTTAAAACACACATACACACACACACACACACACAAAGGAAAAAAACACAAAGAAATACCAGAGCAGATGTTGTGGTATGCCTGCCGCACTGTCCGCTTACTGCATTTCTGACTACCAAACAATAATCACAAAAACCCATCAACGCAAAATAAACTAAAAATAATAGTAATAATAATAATAATAATTCAAGAAGGGCATTGGCAAACCATTTAGCAGTCTCCACTAAAGGCTTGTACTTTCCATACCTGGCACACCAAACACATCAAATACAGCACCAAAAGCCTAACAAAAATCTAAAACAAATTGAAGAAAAAGAACGAACGAACGAACTTGCGCTTCCAATCGATCTGATCCTTGCAACGGGCGCAAACTCCAGTGATTTCCGAGTAAGGCCGAAGCCGACCCCCAACTTCCTGTGAATTTCCATTAGATTACTCATCAAATTAACAACCACCACCAAACGGCAGAAGATAAAGATCGAATGCAAATGAAGATTGCACGGAGAGAGGAGATAGAGAGAAAGGAATATACAGTCTCGTTCTTCTTGTGGCCAGCGTTAGGGTTCCATGCGAAGCGGTTCTGGTGTTTCGGCGGCCCCTTCCTGCCCGACATAGCCAACCCTCCAACGCTCCCACCCCAACTCACAAAACATTATATATATGACGCTAAAGTTTTATTTTCTATTACAATTTTATCCCCTAAAACATTTTAAATATTTTTTTTTCATTTTCAGTTTTTTATTTTTCTTTCCTTCTGTAAACTCATGTTAATTATCTTAATATCCCAAAAAATAAAAAATATTTTTATCATAATTTAATAAAAAAAATAAAATCTAAGGTTGTATTAATAATGATAGTGTTTTTTTAGTTGATTCCACTTCGCTAATACTACAAGGGATAAAGAAGTCTGTCTTGATTCTTGAACATACACTTGACTCGATGGAGTTTGATGGACTATATAAATACGAAGCATGTTTCATCTCTTTAACTCTAGGTGTGAGTTAAAAATTTAATTTAATTTAATTTAATTTTAAATTTTTTTTTAATTTGTTTCAACTCCGGCTGTGATTTCTTTTTTAACTCCCATTTGGCAGCGGATTCTGACACAGGAGAAACCTTCAATGGCGAAAAGTAGAGACAAATCCAATCCCTCAGCTCTATCCAAGAAGAAGGGAAAGAATGGAAAACAACTTTTACTAATAGTTTGGCATATCTACTTTTTATTGACCATACATGTATATTAGATTATCATGAGCTGATTTCTGCAAACAAGCCTTTGACAGGTACACTGTGCCTACAAACAAGCCTTATTGAGATACCATCCAGACCGGGCTTCAAAGACTGATCTCCATCAAGATTTTCAAATTGATTTCACGCTGTAAAGAGAAATTGCTGCCAATATCATACTGAAATTCCTTCATTGTTTTCATGTCATTTCCAGCCACATGTCTCGTCTCTTGATCCATGAATTCAGTTGTCATGGACTTGAGACATACACAAATCACAAGAACATCATGTATTCTTGTAGCTTGAGGCACTTCCATCAGCTGTCTAATATTTAATCAAGGATTAATTCGCAGCTTTTCTATTGTGACTTTGGTTTCTTTCTCTTTATTGTCACTTCGAATTAAGGCCTAATGCAACTGCTGCAGTTATATAAATCTTTTCAACATCTTTAATTTCTGTTTATTTTATTTTCCTGTGGTTTTAATTCTTCAGGTACACAACGTACATCTTTACTATATTTTGAAGAAAACCGTGAATTCCTCTCAGATTAATAACTCAAAAAAAAAAAAAGAAAAAACAAAATATACAGAAAACACTCAGAGAAAAGGCCGGAACTTGCATAATCATAATGTGTTCATTTTCTAATTTTCCTCCCTTTTCCGAGTCGGCCCCATATAAATGTTTGCACTTGTTATTGGAGACAGGCTATTGAAAAGCCGAAACTTGCATGGTCAGAATGTGTTCATCTTCTTCTTTTCCTGCCTTTTCCGAGTTGCCCTGATTTAAATGCGTGCTCCTGTTCTTGGAGAAAAGCCATTGCCTTCCCCATACTTCTCTGTTCTTTCCTCTTCTTCCCGCATTCTATCCTTTTGTTTAACTTGGAATAAGTAGTGATTATCTTTCCGCAGCTCACGCATTGCGCCTTTCTTTTCACTCTTCAACCGTTTCTTTATCTTTTTCATCTCTGCCCTTTCTCGATCAAGGTCATAATCCCGGCCCTTCACAAAGCTGTGCAACAAGCACATTCCAGAAATGATCAGTAAAATCTTTGTCATAAGTGCAAGAATGGAAAATCAAACAAACAAAATATAGATTTAAGAAGGACAAAAATATGGAGATCACACACAATATATGAAAAAAGTAAAAATAAATAAATAAATAAAGTCCCATACTCTTCCTCGAATTTTGGATTTAAGAGTTTGATAGGCTCTGGTTTCTGCTTTCGCATCTGCAATGGTTGCCTCAGCTTCTGGTGTTCATCAGTTTTATTCTTTATGAGTTCGACAATACCTTCCAGATTGCTTCGTAACAACTGTGGAATGCTTTCATTCTGCAGAACTTCGAGCAATAAACCAGAAATTGGAGAGAATATTTCTGTAAATGAACTTAATCTTTCATATATGCTGATGAATCCTTTTAATATTTCAGCCACGAATGCAAGAACAGAGGCCCTGCATTTATAATCAGAAATTAAACCTAATTAACAACATTTAATGGAACAGTTTAGACAATCCTCAGGCAGCCACAGACTAACCTGAAGTCATTTGATGAAAAATATGGGGGAGTCTGCTTCCATGTTCATGACCATGAAAAAATCAAGTGCCCGCACATCAGATACTAGGTTGCAGATTCGCAGCCAAGGTTTAGTTGTTTTTAGCTCTATAGTATGATACATCTGACATGAAAAAATTACAAATTATCCTAGCAATAGAACAAAACAACTTGCTACACAATAACAGCTATGTATGGTATCAAAGCTCACAAACCAAAATTAAATGCGAGTAATACCTGAGAAAGATTATTCCGTCCAGGCTTCATATCTACAGCAGATATCAGCAGAACTTGCAAAAAGTTCAGGGCCTCAGGACAGAACTTTTGAGATTGTTTACAAACCTACACCAAATAATAGCTTGATTGCACATTCAATACATTATCACTAATTCTAGAAATCAAGTCAGATGTCTGCACTCTTGGCGGCTAACTATTTGTCTGGAGGCCATAACAAAATGTATCTAAATCACGAAAACACAACTCCTAGATTCTATCCTAAAGGATAAGTTGGAAGAAATAAGGCTTGAAGCATTGTCGGCTAGATAACCAATTAGAGATGATAAAAATACTTCAGAGAAATCACTTACATTTAGCATCATAGAACACAAGATTGACCCAGCAACAACATCTTGACCGGAAACTATGGGGCAGCGCATCAGATATTCACACATCAAAAGAGAAGCGGGTGTCATGACCGCATGACGGAAGTCAGAGCATGGAAATACCAATGACCACAATCTTAACAGCAACAAGGTCTTCAAAGATGGCCAAGTGCTGTTATCTGGAAGAAAATCATAACATGTCATCACTAAAAAAAAATATAGAGAGAGAATCAGGTTCTCTTCCCAATTAAACTAATGCAGCGCAAGGCTACGTCTCACTGTCAGACCTTGAAGCTTGATGTCTGTATTCAATCTAGTTCTAATGTGTGATAGGCGTTCTCGTGCACAAATAGCAGCATAAAAAGGGGTTTCTGCACTCATCTCCATCAATGGTCTCACAAGAGAATTTATCCTCGCAATATTTAATGGCTTTTGAGATGCTAAAGTTGCAAAATACTGCAATAGGACACCATAAAAGCCCTGCCAAATCAAGTAACTTGTTAAGCAATAATTGAACTAGGATAAGTTGAACTAAAAATAACTGTTGTCCAATATTCTCAATGATGTATCACAGCTAACCTCCAGAACATTGTAAGCAACACTCAATAGTTCAATTAAGAATATGACCAGAAATATCAGAAACATTTTGATTAATGTTAATAGCGTGCTTACTTGCATTTTCCAACGGTTTTCAGCAGTGAGTCTTATTGAATTGCAGGCTCGAATTCGATTAATTGCTTCAACCACTTCTGCATCTGACCTATTATCCAGCAATGAGCATAATTCCATCAAGTTTTTAGGGACTTCAATAACATAAGGAAGTGTCTCTTGTTTTGAAAGAAGCTTTGCCTTCTGATTATCTAAAGACTTTGTTCTGTTGACTGTCATGCCCTTGGCATCATTGTCATTCAACTCCTTTTCTTCAAGTTCTGCTTCATCATTTGTGTCCAAATCATCATCACTTTGCTCCCAATCTTTCACTGAGGGAATCCCATCAAATTCATTGCCACTTCTATCATCATCACTATCTGCTCTTTGATCATCTTCCTCGCTATCTGAACTCTCTGAGGTGCCATCTTTATCTTTGTCACCTGCTGCACCTTCTCTTTCATAAACATCATCAACCCATCCCTTTTTATTTGCTGTTTCCTCATCAACAGAAAATGAATCTCCAAGATCATCGCCAGATAAAGATTTGTGCTTCTTTATATCTGGCATTTCATCATTATCACTACCCTTACTGCCCTCATCAGAGTCATCAGCTGCAAGCATCCTCTTCTTACGTTCCTCCTAGGATTATAAACAAAAATTAGACAAGGCATCCTATCCTCATGAAGTTTAAGGGCATGTAAATAATGTGCCATAGCTATGATTTATTTGATAAAAAAAATATATTGACATCACATTACTATCAATTTGAAAAGTGTTTCTAAAAGAACCTCTAACAATTCAAGCCGTTCTTTTTCTTCTAATGCTATTTCCTCAGGTGTTTTTGTCCGATCAGACGGCCGAGCACGAATATCATGCAGCATCTCTTTGACGAGTTTGTCATACGCATCAGGTTGTTCCTGCAAGCAAGAATCAATGCATTGAAATGAGATTCACAGAATAAACATAAAAGAACTTTAGCCTTCTGATTTTAAAAAACTGAAAAAAAAAAACTCTAAAAAATAAAACTGGAAGAAGATAAACAAGGCATAGTATTAACTTCAAAGAAAGAAAAATGATATTGGCTTGAAAATCCAGAATGCCGGCTGCTAAAATAAACATTTTGGGGTAGTGATGAAACTTGGAGATAATTCAGTTCATATATGGACCACAGACCTCAATAAGCAATTAAAGTTAATCACCAAACATGCACAAAACTCAAAAGAAAAAACCATACCTTCAATGCACTTACAGCTAAATTCCAAAGTAAACTGTTTAATATCTAGCAATCCCCCATTTTATACCTTCTTAAAGAATTCCTTATCCACTGTAGGCTTTTCTTCTTTGCCAGTCTTCCCTGTTGGGTTCTTGTTCAATAGAGCCTTTAGAGCATTCATCTTACTCGGTTGGGTTAAGGAACGTAACGCTTCTGATTGAGCCAATGACCTAAAGTCCTCATCCAATTTTTCCATAAGGTGTCTATCCTCTTCTTTATCCTTTGCCTTTTGATCCTGCAACAAAGCCATGAATAAATCCATCAGATAATCAACCCTAGAATGAAAAATATTAACGTATTTACATTAACAGTTAGCATATAGGATTGAAGTTCTTGCATCAGACCACAAGCAATATTAATAGGGAGTGGCAGCAACTATGTTCTTTCACTAATAAGAAGCTCATGAACTTGAATTCAACACAAGGTTTATATATCACCTAGACAGATCGGAATGCAAACTCAAGATCATAAAAAGGAGAAGCAAAACTATATCACTAAAGAGAAGGCTTCCTCATCTGAACAGCATTGGACCAAATTATAGTAACCAATTTATCAATAGAGTATGTCACTAAGGGCATCAAAACATGTCTCATGAGAATCATATATAAAATCAAATAAATAACATCAGCCACTACCTATGTTTGAAATTTACAGTTCTATTATCACATTCAACATGTCCTTAATAGCACTTTTTATTTTTAATACCTCTCAAGTACATGGAACTATAGTTATGAGAGTAACTAAGCCAATAGCAAGGGTTTAAATGTTAAATTTGAATATTTCCCAAAGAAAATATGGAATCAGAAGATGTAGATAACATGTAGAGAATATAACAAAGCAACAGATGCAATTAGCATAAAGTTATACACAATTAAATCTATGAATGAGGCATTACCTTGTAATATTTACTCTTTTGAATAATCTCCATCATCACTTGTTTCTTGGTTTTATGGGTCTACATACAAATAATTACAACATCAGACAACAATATCACAGATGGAACTTTGAATGGCTGGTAATTGAATAAATGGATAAACAATCATAATGATTGTTTAAAAACCCAAACATGTATACATTCTCATTTCTATCCTGGGAGCTAGTTTCCAATGAGTCATTCATATCACGTGAGTGTAAATGTTTTGAGAAGTCTGTAACATCTGCATAATACATAAGAAAATAATACAAGTTAGGAACTATATGAGTTATCACCAAGACAAGGTTCTTGCTATTGCCCGCATAAAAATGGAAATGAAAAAAATACCCAATAATTACACACATGACACATTGAATAGGCATGGATTATTATCAAATTATAAATGGTAAAATATCCTGTAAAGTTGATTTATATATGATATTCACTATCAACAAACACTTTCCACTCAAATGGTCAACCTATTGTTCAGACTTGTGAACACTGGGTATTTACAAATGGATGCTCTTCATTGAGACATAACCACAAAAAATATCTGACAAGGGATATCAAATTTCAAAACGTCATGTTAGTAAAAAATTTAGAGGAGTTCAAACAAAAAGTTGAATCAAACTATCTAACATAAAGCACAGTAAGTGGATCACAGGTAACCCTAGAGATACTCAGATAAAAAGCAAAACAATAGATTTCATAACCCAAAAGTGAAAGAATTTCCTGCTCTAGAGAAAACTTCTAGAGCTCAAATTTTTTAAGTGAGAATACATACTCGAAAGCCGTATGTACTCTTCAGCTTCATTCTCATCATCTATAGAATGATTGTCCTCAAAATCATCCTTTGCTGAAAACGAATGCAATTGATTAAAGGCAGAATCATCATCATCGTCTTCATCAGGCAAATTAAACTTGCTTGATCTTTTCAACTTTAACTAAGGAGGTTAAATCAAAATGACAATCATAAGGAATCAAACAGTAATGCATATAGCTAATAAGGAGATATACACTTCTAGAAAGGCAAGGCTTTGAGATGATGAAAAGTCCTGAAAGAACTGAATCTAAATAGGCACTTAATACAAAGGAAAAAGGGAACCTACCTGCCGCTAGCGTTGCATGCGGAGGATAGCCTTGTCAAACTCTTGGAGTGTGTCATCCTTCTCTCCGATTCTCCTATCAATGAACTTTGATGATTTGCCACTCTCTTCATACTCTTTCAACAGCGATTTATTCCTCTATTTTCCAAAATATAATGCACAGATTAGCATGAATTTTTACACGTGTTAACTTGATATCGATCGAAAAATCCAAAAGAGCCCTTTTTTCCAGCTCAAACTTGTCAAAATCAAAGTTTCTACACAAACGAAGGCCTTCTCCCTCGATTACGTTAAAATCAAAACGAAACCCGACTAAAACTGAGAAAGGGCATCCTCTGTCCCCATCTCCGAACCAAAATCAAAGCTTTAGGAAAAGCAAAAAAAACTTGATCAAAATCAAAATTTCTACACAAACGAAGGCCTTCTTCCTCGATTACGCTGAAAATAAAAAACCGACTAAAACTGAGAAAAGGGCATCCTCTGTCCCCATCTCCGAACCAAAATCAAAGCTTTAGGAAAAGCAAAAATAAATTAAAAAAATTAACACTAAGATCAGACCTAAAGGGAAAAGGGGAAACCTTCTCAATAGCTTGAGCTCGAGCGCGGCCGACACGGCGTTCCTCACTCTTACCGCGCCTGCCGATAATACTGAATTTGCTGCGAGACCAGATAGTCTCAAAAGGATTCGGCTCTGAGAGTTTTGAGGACTTCATGGCGGCAACCGCAGGACCATTTAAACCCCGCTTCTTTCTCTTCTTGGACAGAGCTGAGGGATTGGATTTGTTTCTCGTTTTCGCCATTGAAGGTTCGTGTCAGAATCCGCCACCAAATGGGAGTTAGAAAAAAAATCACAGCCAGAGAACAAAAAATTCACGATAGAAAGCGGAACGCCTCACGATAGAAAGCGGAGGAGATGACCGGAGAGAAGAGGAGGAGTCCGCCGAGAAGAGACCGGGTTTGAGGTTTTATAAAAGAGCGATGGTTTCCTCTAATGTATCAATCTAATCAATATGTTTTTTAAATAACTTATTTATATTTGAAAATTTTGAAAATATAACTGGGATCATAATTCAAACCCCATCTTGTTTTCAAGATGGAGTATTGCCATTCAAAATAGCTTATCTATTATTTCACAAAAAATGGCGCTGATTTAAAGAGTGCTTCAATGTCACAAGGATTATGATGGCGCTCATGCTTTTAATCAGATCGCCAAAACAAAGGAAAGATGAAACTCATGATCGTTAGTTGTATTTGTTTAATAGACAAGACGCCCGCTTCTCTGACTCAAATCTTCATGGCAAATTTTTGGCAAATTTATCTTCATGGCAAATTGGCAACAATTAAAATTAAGAAGAGTAGAGAAGCGCATAAAAAGCATGAAAATACAACACAAAACGAATAAAATGTGTCTTGTAATGTTTTCCGAATTTTATTTTTAAATTTTTAAAAAACTAGGGAAAAAATTTGTTTATTGTTTTTTGGTTTTCTATAGTCTCTAAAACAGTTTCTATGTATTTTAAAAAATTATCTATTTTGATAAACATATAAACTATAAAAACATAGATAATGCAGAAGAAAATTTGTGATAGTTATATATTAAAACCATTATTCCAAAATAATTATATATAAAAAAAAAAGAAAAGAAAAATCATTACCTTCTATGACATTTCTCTTGGGACCCATATAGCTAATAATATTGTTGCATACGAAGTTTAAGCCCAAAAATTTGCAACAGAAGACAGCAAGACCCACTGAAAAATGGGCTAATAAAAGAGAGATAATAAAAAGTTCTACAGAGATCCAAAACATTGTAGATACTCATCGATCAAAGCCTACAACCGCAAAATGGTCCGAAGAGTATCACAAAGATTTTGAATGGTTTGTTGCTCTTGAGTTGGTTGCAGCTCTTGCAGAGGCATGTCCTCATAGCACCTGGAGAGCAAACGAGCGGCGAGGTTTTAATTATTTTTTTCACATATTAAAGTTGCACCTAAAGAATGATCAAACCAAAAGGATGCTTACATTTTATGGTAAGCCAAAGCCTGGGCTAAATTCATTAGTGTCGGACTTGACATAAGTCTCTGATACACTCCAGGGGGTAATTGTACCTGTAACAGCATCAGATGGCGGGAATTAATAAAACCATAACAAATTATTCGACAGGATTCATATACGATTTTCTATAGAACCTCATTTTGGCCTCTCCGTCCTTTCTTTGTTTGTCCATCACCACTGAGGAGCTCCTTAACTGCTTCGAGGGCAGCGTTATCACTAGTTCCTGGCACTTCACCGGTGAAGCTGTCTGACACGAGAGCTAAAGGAGAAATATCTATAGCCTTCAGAAATGGTACAGGTACAGTACTACCAGCAGCGTATACAGACCTGAGCTGCGAGGACAATAAAACCAACACCGTCTAAATCATCGGATATGCACAAGAACGGATAGCATTTATTACACTACATGGTCATGTCAGAATGGAGATGATTCAAGTATTATTCAGAAAAACATACCTTATCCTGCACTGCAAAAAATTTGCGGCTAGTAGTACCACTCTTTAGTGTGCTTGTACCATCATTTTGTCCAGATTTAAGACCTTGCATGCTCTGTTCTGGCAATGCTGCTGTTTCGGGCTTTGAATCTATATCCAAATTCTTATTGATCACAGTACCAGTTCTATTGCCCACCCTGGCAACAAAATTCCATTAACATTATTGTCAACAATAATCATAAACAAAGATTAAAAGACAAACTACAGGCAAGGATGAGAAGTGTACAGAGAATGGGAAATGGATGTGCGAAATGAAAAGACTAAAAATACAGGACATTGATGGTTCTCTATAATATTCAAAAAATATATAAAATTACTGATTCACTAGCAAGACCAAAATCTTTTTTTAAAATTTCAATTTAGATAAACAATTGTTATTTGATAGTTTAAAGTCTTCATGGCAGGTGTCAGATAGCGGTTTCGGAAATCAATCTTTTATCTTCTGTGACACACATGATGAAATCATAAAACCTAATAAATCTTAGGCATTTGCAACTAGTGATGAATACTTGACCAAAATAATAAGTCGCAACTAACGTGAGATTAATGTCTTTGGCTCCCATATCTTGCAGAGAACTTCTCACATCAATATATCCTGACAAGGATTCTTTTGTACTGGGCGTAGGTGTTTGAATATCATCAATATCAACTGCAGCTTCAGGGTGAACTATAACAGTCCCAAAGTCACCTGCATATAATAAAAGTTTCAGCTGAAGATCATTACTGTGTCAAAGAACAATTTTGACTTATGTTAAGTTTGATTAATTTCACACAGCACAAAGCAATTTGACATTTCAACCTGCCTGTGCTTGGAGGCAGCACGAGGCAGTGATAGTTAACAAGATTGAAGACAGGCGACTTCAGATCAAACAGAATTACAACCATAATGACCAAAGGAAAATAATTCAGATGATGGCCTTTGTTTCCTACAATAGAATGATGAATAGTGGATGATTTGCAAAATAAATATGGCCTGGATAACCTCAGTGTGCATATTCTTTACTTCAAGCACAAGGAATAAAATGTGATGGCACTCAATATTAAGACCGGTTTATGAAATCAATGCAGAAACTCATAACTAAACAGTAGAATCCTAACATGTAACAAATCAAATACAAATCAATCATCAGGACATCAAAAGTTACTGCTACTCCCAAAAAAAACAAGATCAAACAACATTTAATATTACGAGGGCTGTGGACAAAAATTCCCAAAAACAAACAAATTCCCAAAAAAAAAAGGTAAAGCATATCAAATATTATAGACAGCAAAATGTGTGGATGACAAACTAGAATTTAAGCTACTTATTAAGTAATGCCTTAGTATGCCTGAACTGATAGACCATACAATAATTTAATTAATACACAATAGATAAAAAAGGATAAGATCAAATGACTTACATTTATAAAAATCAGGATATTAGAGATAGGAAATGCTTAGACAGTCAATATGTTATGTCAAGAAAACAAATAGTTCAGACCAGCAAAAAGGTCTTGATAAACAAGTCTAAACTGATAAGAGACTATGCAACACTTGGAGGTTAATAGATAATAACTTAAAAAGAAGCTAAGAAAAACAGATTATGAATCAAATATTATAGACAGGAAATTGAAATACATCTAATCTTCGGATGTGATTATGATCAGAATGTCAGAGATAAGAAATGCTTAAACAACCAAATTGTTACGATAAGGAACCGGGTTGTTAAAAACTGCAGAAAAAGACTTGACAAACAAGCACTTTCACCTGCACCATGTTCAGCCCGGTTGGATATTTGATGCTTTCCTGATGCACTGTCCTCGGGCACCTCATCTAATGCTCCATGAAAAGGAAGCCTCAGGGGTTTTGATGGAACAGTGTCCCCATAGTTTTCATTCACACTAATAGCTCGTGCTTGCTCAACTGGCTACTTTTAATAAAAATCACATTTAGAAGAATGTTGTAGACTATAGTCAATGAGATCAAGACATTATGACCATACACTGACTGCCGAGTCACCCTCTGAAAGTTGAGCTTGTGCTTGTGCTTGTGCAGCCATTGCTACTCTAATATGCCTTGCCTTTTTAATCTTTGGCAACATTTTAGCTGCTCCCCAGTTGCATTTTTCAATAAATTTATGCTGCAGTTAAAATTGAAATATGTTTGTATCAACATATACTTAACCATAGTATATTTGATTATTGCAAAACAATAAGTTAATAAATACAAATTGCAAAAGGCCAATTTTTAAACAAAATCAATGAAGACAACCATCTCCAGAGGCAACGTCGCATGGTAGTGCACAGTGCTCATCACAGTGAATAGGTGTTACCTCATGATCACATTCTCCAAGTACCTACAGACCTCATGGCTCATACAAAGCCTACTCACCGAGCATTGAGGTTAATTCATGTCTAGGAAGATAACTGGCTACAAATATGAATATTTCATTGATGCTTTAAATATCTACATTCCTCACAAAGAATTCAACCTACAGCAAATCTTGAACACAAGGAAATTGACTCCATGACTAGTAAATATTTGAAAAGATTTAATAACTTTTCCACATTAATTGCGAGGAAAATGTCATTAGAATTCTATCATGTACAACCCAACTGTTTCTATTTGCAATAACCTTAAATTAAATATAATACATGGTAACACAATGAACTCTGCAAGTCTATTCATTCATTACTACATGCATAATAATAAATTTATCTAGAATTGATACCTTAAGCATTTCAGTAGCAGTTGGGCGCAGCCTTGGGTCCTTTGTCAAACATTTGGCCACAAAATCATGAAAGAGAAGGGACCTACATGAGCAAGAGGATACAACAAAAATAATTTCTGCCATTGCATAACAACAAAATAAATATATAAATAAATGACAAATAGATGGTTTAAACATAAATAGATAGTGTTATGATATTCTGATAGCAATTTGCAATAAGGGTGTGTCTATAAAGCAACCTAGTAATTGAATTTGTGAAATTGGTAGCGATTACTAAGTTTGTGCATTTTTATCCAACCTGGTATTTACACAATTACTAGCAATTGAAGGGAATTGAAAAGTATCAATTAATAAATAAATAAATGACACGTAGAGGGTTTAAACCTAAATAAATGTGTTATATTATTCTAATAGCAATTTGCAAAAAGGGTGTGTCATCAAGCAACCTAGTAATTGTATTTGTGTAATTAATAACAATTACTAAGTTTGTCATTTTTATCCCAGTATTTACACAATTACTAGCAATTGGAGGGAATTGAAAAGAATCAATTATACACCTCAATTCTTGAATTGGAGTAATTGCATTGTGTAATTACCCCAATCAACACACACAACCCATATATACTTTTTCTCAGCTCCTGCCACGAATTTTCTTTTTTTAATGAAAACACCATGTACAAATAATTAAATATTTTAAGTTCTATATGATTGATGATGTTTATTTGTTTTTGCTTAATTTTGCCATTAATGATTATAAAATGAATTTAAAATTAAAATTAAAAAATAATTTTATTTTATTTTATCCAAAGTGCATATATATATATATACATGAAAAATTGAAATTTCTTAATAAAAGATATTGTAATTGCTATGGTCTTCTAAACATAACATATGCATTTAGATATAATTACCAACTAATTCCAAACACGCCATGCATTTCAAAATTGTGGGTAATTCCTTAGGTGTGACAAACATCAGTTGGTAACTAGGATGTTGGGTTTAGGGTACACTGACTTCAAAACACACCTTACATAAATTCATATTAGCATTAGTTTTTATGTTTTATACACCAATAATAAATAGAAACTTTAACACCAAAATTTTTCTCTGAAGGACCATTTCAAAAAATTATCCACCTTCATCCAAACTCCTAAGTCAAAAATAATGGAAATTGTACAACTTCCATCTGACTACATATCCAAATAATTTCCAAGAACCTTAAAGTTAACTTTGTAGAAAAATAGGGATAGAGGTTAAACATAGAAGCATTTTAATTTGTAGGGCCATCAAACCAAGATTTAATAAGCCAAATGGCATGCCCTGCAAATACAAATTTTAAACCTTCACAAATTCTCACAAATTACTACATAATTTCAGAGCAGGTGAAAACATATTAGCAGAATTACTGATCTACAAAATAACTAAATATAGCAACACATTCATCTGAGTAAGAGCATACCATTTTTCTTTATCTTCAAGCATTGGAGCGGGCTCACTAGATATCATAAACAAGACCTATAAAGAGAGAAAATTTTGTGACATGCCAACAACAATTAATTCAGTTAGGAACAAAAACAAATTAAAAAGACGGCTTTGCAAAGTTAGTATTTCAACCAATTAGGGACAGATGTATATACAACTCATAACGGGAGATAAGTTTATCATTCTTGAACTTCTAATATAATGAAAACAATCAAACAACTTTATTACCTAATATAGACAAAATAAGCAAGAAACATACGTGCTAAAAATCCTTTGAAATAGTAAAGACAATAGGTAAATCAAATAAACAAACTTACTCTCATTGGATGTACAGTAGATCTTGGTGGGAATCCCTAAAATAGACAACCAGGAGGATGTTAAAAATAGCATGAGTAAGAAAAAAAATTGAATAATAAAAATCAATGCTTGATTGGACAGAGCAGTACACATCCATAAAGGAAAACAGGAAGCTCAAGAAAAATTTATAGTAATTTCAGCCCAAAAAAACACTAAGTATCTTACGCATAGGAAAAACAAACCTCTGCCATTTCAATTGCTGAAACACCAAGAGCCCACACATCAACCTGGAGGCAAATAGTTGTCATTATTATATGAGAATGTAAACATTTTCGATTGATAATGATGAAGCCATCAAAGTGACGCAAAGAAGAAAAAGTCTCGAATAGAAGGAAGAGAGAGAGAGAGAGAGAGAGAGAGAGAGAAGGAGAAACTAGCAGAAAGTAATGTGTAGCAGAAATTTTGGGCTTCCATACGCAACTCTTTTTTTTCTTGCCATAAAAGGGCCCTTTTTTCATCATGACTTCAGAGCATTCTCCAATTATTGAAGATCTCTAAACAAAATATCCTTGAAATTTTGTATTTCCATATTCAACTTTATTATCTTTGCATAAATGCTATGTTTACATTCAGGATTCAGAGTTTCATGTGTGACTTCAGAATTTGCTCAGCTTACAAAATTTGAGTTTCCAAACTGAGTTACCTGACACAGTTTTTTGCTAACTTTCTTCCCAGGGTATCTATTATTAAACTTAATTAAGGGCCAGATAACAGTGCCAGGACAAAAGCAATGCGAAGACTAGGAAAGCCAAAAGAAGCTCACAATGATTCCACAGATAATCAAGCATGCAAGATTTGAAAGATCAGTTGCTTCAAATCTAAGATTTATAGAAACATAAGTCTTTTAGGTCAACAATAAATCAGGCACCAAATAGCAAAGATTCATTTGGTAACATAAAAAAACTCAGAAGGTTTAAAGCACAAGTCTCCTCTGAATTGTGAACAAATATGTGATGTCAAAAATAAACAGTTAAGATCAATCACAAATACAAACATTAAATAGCCACAAAAGAAACCTCGCATAATAATTTCTTCAGGAGGAGTGAAGGCATTTTAAATACTCCATTGTTGAGGAAAGGAAAGATGGCATACAAACCTTTTCTAGAAAACATGAGATCATATAATGTGCCAACTCTCTCCTCTGTGTTGTGCACTTTTCAATTTATGCATGATTAAGTCAATTTCAAATGTTGTAATCTCACAAATATCTCATCTTTTGATTGCAAATATACAAAATCACACAAATGAAAGAAAACAAATAAAAACATATAATACCTTTCCATCATAACGACTTTCTTGTATAACTTCTGGAGCCATCCAATGAGGAGTACCGATGAACTAAAAAACAAAATAAACCCTTAGACCACACATCTGTAATCACCTGTAATTTCTTGATCCATAAAAAAGTTGTATATATAGAAGAAGAATCAAATCGAAGGCTGAAAGTCAAAGGATAGTTAAAATAAGCAAATATTGCCTTGTTGGGAATAATGACAATAAAAACATAGAGGCAAACCAAAGCATAATAACTATGATTTTTTAATAAAGTTCAGCTATATCAAATCAAAGAACCATGTTCACCTGTAAGCTAGTAATTTCATAAAAAAAAGGGGAACTTCCTCGACAAGGAAAGATAAGAAAGAACTTTGCCATAGTTCCAAGCAAACCTGCCATTTTCCAAATCTGTGATGAAATCCTGAAAGTCTTGCAAACTTTTTACCCTCACTCACGCAAAACCAAGTCTGAGAGGTTGACAAGTATGAACATCCTTATGCTCTACATTTAAGTTAATTAGGTATCTGGTGTACACGAAAATGCCATCAAGGTAGCTTTTCAAGGCTAACTTACAGCACAAGGTCCACAGTGTGACAAGAAGTTTGATATACAATGGAAGAATCATAAGATCCTACAATCCTATTGGATGATATGTAGAGACCTCTTTGGGTTGTAAAAACCTAGTCGGTGATGTGGAGACAATTATTGACTAATGTAGAGAGCTCGAATTGTCAAGTAGCAGCTATTTATCACTGAAACAGTTGTTTCATTAGCTATGCCTCCAAACTCTTCTTGTACATATTGGATTTTCTACGACTTTGCATGTTTTATATTGTTTATGCAATTGATAGAACCTGGAATCTTAAAATCTGATCCATTACAGTGAGAAAAAAAGTTGAGAAATTAGAATTTGAAATACAAAAAGGGTATTCATAGACCAATGACATCATATTGATCTCACAAAAGTGAAGCTGGCACATAAATCCGGATGCCCAATAAAAATTAGGCTTGATATGCACCAGACTATTATTAACTTTAATATCACAGATGTTCTACAAAACAAACAAAATTTATGCTTCATAGCAATTGAAATCTGAATGCCAATGTAAAAACTTGACTAGTAAAGAAAAGATTACCGTGTTACGCTTGGACATGGTTCTAGTCAGCTGTGCAGCAACACCAAAATCACCTGCCAAAATGATCAGATATGTATATTCGTCAATAAGAATCATGGAAAATGAGACCATTCAGCTGGCTATAACATTTAAAACAAAATGCTCCCACAATAGAAAATGGCATTCTTGTCTTCTGCTAAAAAGAGGCTGGAGAATACATCTTTCAATAATCAACAACAGGGGCCTTCCCTTAGCAGGAATAAGCCAACAACTAAACAGCAACAAACCAGACATTTGATATTCTCTAGCAAACCACACATTTAAAATATAAAAAATTCACAGATAACCAAATAATTCCATGCTTTATTTTTCCTTCTCTCAAGATATGACTATTGGTTTTTGTCCCCTTCTTAGACTTTTCAATCAACCAAAAAGATGGCAAATGATGAGCTAATAAGTGAAGCTGAGAAGACCGCAGTAAATTTTCAGACTGTCAAATTCAGTACTCCACCATAATCATAGATTATAGAGTTGAAATTATGCTAAGAGTGCTCACCCAACTTTACCTCTCCTTGTTCAGTAAGCAAAATATTGCCACCTTTTATATCTCTATGAACTTTAAATATTGAATGCAAGTAAGAAAGACCCTGCATTGGAAAGAGGAATTTAATTAGGATTTTAACCAAATAAAGGTAGAGGATCCATAGTTCCAAAAGACATCATAAAATGCAAAAGCTATCTGTGATGCTTCTGGTCCTTTCCAGACTATGTCCACTAACAAATGCCCAACACAATTATGTACCTTCAAAGCTTCTCTGCAAATGTATGCAATTTGGGATTCTCCCAAAGGCTCCTCAGTGATATTCATCAAGTCAGCAACACTTCCACCCCCACAGTACTCCATAACTATCTGCCAAAGAAAAAATGGAACATTCAGTTATATTCCAAGAAAGTCCAACAGAGGCATGAGCATTGTGGCTCTACTGTAATTAAATAAAGAAGTTTAAATTGGACAATCTTAATATAACTGAATATTTGCAAGTGAAATCCTAAATCCTGAGAGCTATAATTGAACCACAAATTGTCAAGGGGAAAAATGCTTTTGCAGGAATCATGTAATTTGATAAACATCAGCAAAAATATCAATTCAAGTTGAGCAACCACACAGCTCCTATCATAGCATTACGAATGAAAGTCTTTTTTCAAGCATATTGTCATACCCAGAGATACTCTTCTCCTTGGTAGCTTGCAAAGTACCGTACCACGTTGGGATGACTACATTGCTGCAACATTTCAATTTCTCCTCGGATTTCTTCATACCCCTCTTCCTAATAAGAACAATTAGAAATACAAGTAGTTGTAAGGAGAAAGACAGATAGAATTGCCAGATATGGAGTTAAATAGTGTTATTGCTTTACTATAATAACATCATATTTGTTATATACATGAGTGCCACACTATTAGTTAAATCTTTGAAGAAAAGTTCTGGTGTTGTTGCACACTCAAGTAATCTAAGAACTAAAGATATTAGGTATAACAAAAATCAGAACGTATTTTTTTTTTTAATCTTCAATATGTGACATCAAAGAGTTTGGATATTGGATTGAGCATAAAAGTTAAAAATTAAAACTCAACTTTTTTCAATTCTGATCTGAAGAACTCACTGACCCAAACAGGCCAACCATGAACATGGATCTAAATGATGTACACAGACCAACTCCAACCCCCTCTGCTTTGCTATATGCTAGCACTATCAACTGTCCTTTATTGTAGTTCAACCACTGTACTAGGCTATTCTAGGTAATAGGTGGCAAGAGGTGCAAAAAATGAACTCAAGAGAGATTTTCTGAGTAAGTCAATTATTGTGTCAGCATAGGATTGCATGTCATTTAGTATGTCAATGAAAATTAAATGGCCAGTAAGATAAAAGCACCTCCAGTTTATGTGAAGCCCACTATTAATGGTTCAGGATATGTAAAGTTGGCATCTCTTCCTGAAGCAGAGGATCAATTTGTAACCAAACACTAATATAAGTTTAGGTTATTTTCTCATTTCCTTTTTGGAGAATTCCAACCTACAACAACATACACACAACATGAAAAGAAAAAAAAGGTCCCTCTTTGAAGAAGGGAAATTCTACCATTAGGCAAACCATGGTGAGGCATTAACGTTCTTTGTACTAGTAATGAATCTACAAGAATAAGAAATTTTATGAAAAAATACACAATAATATTGCTTGTTACAAGAAAACAAATCAGAACATACCCCTTCACTCATGGTTATCACTTTAATAGCAACAAGCTCGGAAGTCTTTATGTCTCTAGCTTTATAAACAGAACCATATGATCCTTTCCCTACCGACAGAAAAGCTAAATCATGTCAACAGAGACAGAAAAAAACCACTATGACAATTTTGAAATAAGAAATTAAAAAAATGACATTGCACACAAAATCAAAGCTCAAATAGGCAGCATTTTTTTGTACAAAAATTAAGAAATAGACAACTGTCAAAAGCACTTTTCCGCTTCTCGACAGAGCCAAACAAATCACTATGACAAATTTGAAATAACCAATTAGAAAAACCACATTGCAATCAAAAACAAAATTAAAGTAAGCAGCATTTTGTACAAAACTTAAGAAGATGGCTGTCGAAAACACTTCCAGGGAAAAACATCAGCTCTAAATTCAAATATTCCATGCTTCGGGAAACAATTAGATATTAAAACAGAACATTAAATGTTAACAGACTATATTTTAGACATAGTTCAACAGAATCTCTTTCCCATGTACATTGTTCATCAATAACAGAAACATCTTTCCCAAGGGATAAATACCACCTACCATTAACAGCTACAGTAAAACACTCCCAATAATAATAATATAAAAACAGAAACTTTCAAGCGATGTCAACCCTCGATAAAGAAACAAGATCTAAGAGTTCACACCTAAATTTGGCATAAAAAAAAACCCATTAAAGTCGTGAAACCCTCACCAAGTTCGTGAAGCAGCTCATACTTGGTAGACGGATCCTCCCTGGTAACACTCTCCGGCACTGAGCTCACTGACGCCTTACGCTGCTTTTGTCTCGTCTCCTCGCCAAGCCCCTGACCAAACCATAACCCTAACTCTCCACCGCTGATCGCAGACCCAAAACCCCCGCCACCCCCCGTCCTCCGAATGAAGGTACCCGAAATCGACTCCTCCGTCGCCGTAGGTCGAACAACAAAGGTCGAGTACGCATCCTCCAGGTCCGATCTCTCCCTCGGGCTCGAACGGTGGATGTCCATGAACGGGGACCTCATAGGTCGCCGGTCTCGACGGACAACAACGGTTCCAGAAACCGATGACTCTCCATCATCCTCATCGTCAATGGCTGCTCCGAAATCCTTGGGGACGCGCTGCAGGAGTGGCGGCAGGGACTCGTCGTCCTCCTCCTGATCGGATTCATCACCGTGTATCACCACCGTGGAGTAGATCTCCGATTGCTTCCGGCGTGACGGCTCCATCGTCCGACCTCGCGAGCCGCGACGAAGAGGAACTCGGTATGAGTCGGTTATAAATAATCGAGTCGGATCACATATCGGTGAGCGTTAGTGAACTCTCACCGCACATCTTTGACGCTACAGTCTCGTTGGAGCCAGACTGTCAGTGTGAGGTGAGCGCATATTCAGGTGATTGGATCCCAACGGATAGATTTACTCGGCGCCTTTTCCTCATTTCCGTTTGCTTTACGCCCAGTTACTATTGGGCCTGGCCTACTAAGCCCATCTCCATCTAATTTTCCATAAAATCCTATTTCTAATTTTAAATTTTTAAAAAACATGACATAAATCATATAAATAAATAAATACTTTTGTAAGCTCAGGATTTCAAATCATTCCCTTATTACCTATTCATTAAAAAAAGAGACTCAAAAATGAGACAAAGTTCTTAACTGCATGGAATCAATGAATAACATCAAAGAAGAAAAAAGAAAAGAAACAAGGCAACCAATGAACAGCCCAAGTCTTTGTAGTTTTCACTCAAACCATGATGCTTACTGAATAGACAATGATAATTAAATCCTTATCATGAGCTAAGTTTTGAGTCAGGTCTTAATAAAACTCCTCCAAATGAGACCAAACTCCCAGCTTTGATTGTTCCTCTCATCTTTGTCTCTTGATCTTGATCCATTCTCACAGCAAATATAAATTTAATGTTTCTGATTGGTTCTGGGGATTCTAACTGTTTGATTAATATACAAACATGCTAGAAAAACATAAGCACATATAAGACATGACTGATAACTGAGTTCCCAGGGTGGCCTTCCAACATCTTTAAGAAAAATAATATATAAAATCATAGAGAACTAAATTTATGTCACTCTCCGTGAAGAAGATTAAGATTAATTATTGTTTTCGACTGAAGAAATATCAAATTCGAGCAAGCTCAAGCCGGTTCGGATAGTTTGTAGTTCTCATTCAAATGAGAACTTCCAAAGGAATTGGACAAGTACATTATCTTTCGAACAGTTTCCGAAGATTTCTTCAATGAAGATGAAGATAAGAGAGCTTGTAATTTATTAACATTATCGAATCCGAAGATTTGTATCTTCACTTTCAAGTGGAGTTCCAATGGAATCGGATAAGTTATTTAAGTAGATTATCTGTTCAACAGTTTGTGGAGGTTATTGTAAAGGGAGATGTTTGTGTGATCAATGCTTTGGATGATGTTATTAATTAAATTAGATAAAGACATTGGAATCTAATGCCACAAAAGATGTCTAAAGATGATTTGATGCGGAAATGGCTAAAGATGAACTTTGAGGATGGAATTCAATTGGAGGTCAAAAGAATATCAAGATTTTTCTCTCCAAAATCTTTGATTTATACCCACATAAATGCAAAAGAAAAAGAATAAGGAATATGGAATGGATGAGAACCAAGCAAAAATTCTATGCTGGATTTGAATCCTTCCAAAAAAGAAGCAATACATTGGAATCAAATTTATTGCTTGCAGATATTTTGCTGAAAAAGAAGCAGAGGTGAATTAAATGAGACATTTTAACCACATTCTCATCACTTCACTGTCAATTGGAATCACATTCATGCAAGTGCTACTTTAATTCCACATATTCTTCAGAGATTGCAAAACCCAAAAAGAACAAACATCATTTAGAATTTCATGTGTTTACATGCATTACCACCAGACCCCAAAACAAAAGAAGAACACTTTGTTACAGAGAAAATGAAGCTTAAAACTACAAACATTCTCAACTCCTAGGACCAGCTCTGCAAATCAAGGGATTCTTCATCTCAAGAGACAGCTTCAAACATTCAGATAAATCCACACCAGTACTTAATGGAAACCATTTGAAGCTCTGAAGTAGCTGAGCAAGCCAAAGATGAACAGTGGCCAAGCCCATGGCTTTTCCAGGACAAACTCTCCTCCCAGAACCAAATGGAGCAAGCCTAAGATCTGATCCCGTGATGCTCACTTCCTCCTCCATGAACCTCTCTGGCTTGAATTCATTACCCTCAGACCATACACGCTCATCGTGTGTTATCGCATACATGTTCACCATGGCAGTAGTTCCGGCAGGGATCAAGTAATCACCAATGTTTACGTTGTGTATTGCAAGTCTAGCCCAAGAAAGGAGAGGACCAGGAGGGTGCATTCTCAGAGATTCTTTCACAATGCATTGAAGGTAACGGAGATTGGGAATATCATCATCAGAGACAAGCTTGGATTCTCCAACAACAGCATCAATCTCAGCTTGAGCTTTGGTTTGGATTTCAGGATGTAATACCATTCTAGCTATGATCCATTCAAGAAGAATCGCCACAGTGTCGGTGCCTCTGAAGATCATTTCCTGATTCCCCCATGCAAAGGTGGCCATTAATAATAACAACAAAACATACACATGCTGACAATTCTCTTTTACTTTTAAAGTATTCAGAATCAATATAAACAGCATCAAGATGATACATAATTAAAGCTGGGATTTTTAGTACTTACCCAGAGAACAGCAACCACATCAGCATCAGAGAGCTTCTCATCCTTCTCCAAATCAAGCAGGACATCAACAAAATCACCAACGATAGAATGAGCTGCACCAAAAGCACTTCTTTTGCATCTATGCTCCTCAATGATTCTCCCAACAAAGAGATTCACTTTTGAAACCAGTTTCCTGCATCTCCTCCTCACACCTTGCAAGTCCAACAACCCTAACAATGGCACATGATCACTCCAGTTGAACATCCCTAGCAGTTGATACCCTTCCTTCACAAGCGCTTCCAGTTCTAAACCTTCTCCTTCTCCAAAATCAATTCTTTTTCCAAAAACACTCATCATTACATTGTTCAAAGACGCAAAATGCAACACTTTCTTGATCTCCACCTCACCATCCCTCTCCATTAAACTCTGAATCTCCCCAACCATATGAGCCCCAATCTCCCGGCGCTGCTGTCCGAAGGCTGAGATTCTCCTAGGGCTGAACAAATGGGTGGCAGAGATCCTCCGGAGATTCCTCCAATACTCACCGTATGGAGCAAACCCCATCGCGCGATGAAAGAGAAGCTCGTAAGCTGATTCCTTGATTGGACGATCAGCGAAAGCCAAGCTACTGAGGATTTCCTTTGCGGTTTCCGGGTGACTGGAAACGATGAAGCGAGAGAAACCAACAGAGAAAGCCATCAGCTTGGAAGCTCGAAAAGAATGAGAGAGTTTAGCTAGTGAACGGTGAGCGGCGGTTCCGGAGAGAGCTAAGACAACACCGGGAGGACCCGGGATAGCCCGAGCTGCGCGAGAGAAGGCCCACGCGATGCCGCCGGGAGCGAACCAGAGAAGCGAGATGCCGGCGAGAAGGACAACGAGGAGAGAAGGAATTGGGAACTTGGAAAGCAAAAGGAAAGAAAGGGCGGGGTCGAAGGCGGAAGTCGCCATTTCCAGGAGAGGAAGTGGAGTTCCGGCGGGAGGGATGAAGAGCGTGGGAGAGTGAAGGAGGGGCTTAAATAACGAGCAGGGCTGGTTTGAAATTTAACCATGGTTTAATAACAGCCCATATTTTTAACCATGGTTAATAAAACACTCCCCAAACTTTAAGCGTTTCCAACCCTGGGCTAGTGGGCTTCTTTACGTTTACATTCTGGCCCTTTGAATCTTTAATTTTGCATGTTTTACCCTGGGATTCTTTCTTTTTCATTTCAGTCCCTTCATTCACTCAACCGCCAGTATCAACTTGAAGGAAATCACCGATTTGTCACAGAGTTGGTTAGAATGGGCGCAAAAGGGTAGTTTAGTCAATTAAAGAAATAGGGTCTAATCACCGCTCGTGAGGAAACCAGCTAATCATAGGGTGCGAAGAAGGGACACGTGGCGGAACAGGGACGTGCTCTAGCATACATCACGAGCGTCACCGCGGGACTCTTCGGTTCCCAGATCCCGAGGTCTCGAGATCCCGAAACAAGTTGATTGGTCAACCTATCCAACGGTGGGGATCGCTCATAATTTTCCCTTTTAATGAATAATAATTCAATAAATCCCCATATATATATATATATATATATATATATATATTAGAATAATAAGTGAGATGTATAATAATGAGATGAGAACTCCATTGTTGGTATTCAGCATGTGAGCTCCTTCTCGCCATTGATCCAATCAAGGACCACACTGATCGGAGAATGGGGTCTGTCATATGGCTAAGTACTCTCTGGATTCACCTCATGATGCATGTGCACAGTGTAGTGCTTTCGGTGTCGTCTAGCCTCTCGCATTCCCACCGAATCATATCATCGGTCGGAAAAATATGGCAAATTGTACTTAAATTGTACGGTTCTAAACCATTGCAAATCTTCGCCGGTATCGGAAGGTGTGCTGATTGCCTTATCTCCCTATCTTTCATTCATCTTGTCTAATATGTGCTTGGGTTATATCTTTTGTGATGTAATTTTTTTTTTTCTTATTATGTTTGTTAAAAAAAAAAAAATGTAATGATAGTAGTAAAAGAAAATCACACAAGTATATAGCTTGTCTAATATGAAAAAACTTAAGCCTGTTGAGTTACAAAATAAAAAAACCCAGCATAATTTTATTATGTTTCATTAACAAAATAAAAAAAATATTACATAAATATTTTACATATTTTACAATGAGAAAAACCGCACATTTCAACATAAAAAGATGAAATATTTTTTTATGTCATAATTCTCACATTTTGATATAATTTTGTAATGTAAATTACATACTCATACAGCAATTATAGCATAGTTATGTGAAAATATTATATTATGACATAATATACGGATTATGACATAATATTGAGTTATCCAAACATGACCTTAATTTGGAGTGGGAAAAAAACATTTGTGAAAGAAGATGTTTAACTTTTTTTTTCAATTTGTGTGGATTATGATTTTGATATTGTTTTCTTGCATTTCTTTGTCACTCTCTATCTCAAGATGCATTTTTCATGATTAGTATTTTAATATAAAAGGAGTTTGTTTCGTTGAGATTTCTTTGTTATAATGTCTCACAGTTATAAGGACATGTGTAGAATTTAGCTCAACGAAAATCCAGCATTTAATCATGTTAATTAATTAATTAATTAATCATTCTCTTTTTGTTTGTTTGGGATGTGTTTAAATAGTTATTAGAGAATTAAAGATTTGAAAGAATGATTGACCATTAATTCTATGGATAATGTTTGGGAGTTTAGTAATTCACATCATCGGTTAACTCTTGGTTTTGGTTTTATTAGATGTATTTCAAGAATGTTCATCATATTCCACCTATTTATATTTTCATTATATTAAAATAAATCAATTGAACTTGAATTAATACACATTATATATTTATATGTGTGTATTTTTTTTAACACCTCCATTATCTCAGTTTTAAGTTTATTTTTCACCTGCTGAGCCCACCCCTAACTTCAATCAAAGTCTCCGTGTTCAATTTTTATGTTCGGTATTTTATAACATTATTTTTTTTTTTTTGTATTCTTTTCATTCGACTTCAATGCTCATGGGAAGTTTATTTTGGTGTAAATGAGGGGACGTACAGAGAAGTGAACTAACTTACTCAACTTCTAATATTATTTTCCTCTAAAATGAAAAAAATTGGTCACTTCTCTCACTTCATACTGAAGTTAAAAGCATTTCAATATTTTTTACACTTAAAATCTTTAAAGTGAAAAAATGAACAACGGAAGTAGGAAAATAAGCATTTCATAGAAGTGATATTTTTTACAAAATGAACATATAAGTAGTGGTGGAAATGATATCATTTTTATCACGTCAGAAAAGTGGCATTTCTCCAATTTTCTGATTTCTCTCATTTATACCGAAATTAACTGCAACTTAATTACACAGTGAAAAAAAAAATGCGAGAAGCAACACAAAATTAAAAATATAGTTGACCTTGGTAAAAGAGCTTGAATCATTAGGGGCATGCATTTTTGGGAATCATTGCATTATTTCTTATGAGTTTTTTCTTTCTCATGAGATAAGATTCAATGCATCTTTGAATCTTTGAAGTGCAAAATGTTGTCGATAGAAAAATCGACATATTAATGCATCATTTTTTTCCCTGTGGACTTGCTTTATCTTTTAAACTATTCAATATTAAATCATCAACTTATGTTACATTCTCATAAATCACAACACGATTTAAATGCAATATGCAATATTAATTTTGTTATATTGAATAATTATTGTTTGTTTTTTAATGCTCTATCGAAAGCAATACAATTTCCTTTTTTTTTTTTTTTACATATATCATGGTATATTGCATGGGTTATAAATCTGTATTGAATAATAAATCATATATATTACCACATTAGTTTGACATGCTAAATCATGTATATGCAAAAATCTTTATTAAAATAGTTATATTTATTCAAATCAATATAAAAGTCATTTTAGCAACTTTAAAAATATTATTAGAGCGAATATTAGATGTCACTTAACAAGAATGTCTACTTAAGTATCTACTATAGAAAATAACATTATTTTCATATAAATTACTCTATTACATTTTCTTTCTAAAAACTTATTGGCTATATTTTCTTATGAATTAAAGGTCAAATTATTTATCTTATAATCATTTATTACATTATTAACATCTTTGCCCAAAGAAAGTAAAAATAAATAAATAAATAAATAAATAATCGACAAATTAAAAAAAATTCCAGTGAAATAATATTTTGAAGATTACATTTCATATTTAGGAACATATAAATTGCAAAGAATCTTTTGAAGATCATGGTTTAATCATAACAAAATAAGGAAAACATTATGAATTCCAAAGTTCAGGGATTTAAAGATAATTTCCCATAAAAAAGATCACATTTGATTAATAATTTTTTTTTTAAAAAGAAAAAAGGATTTATACAAATATTTATTTTGCCAAAATAAAGTTTTAACACGTGGCAGTTGAATAAGCAAAAATATGAAGAAGATTGTCTTTATGGGGTTGGATCAGGATAGTTAAATACTGGAAAAAGGAACAGTTTATGCCTTTACTCGTGCGTTGGGATCTGAGGGTTTGGAATTGGAAAGCCAGTCGGCAGTGACTGGGCACACATATCACCCCATTTCAATTTGATTCGAGTCGAATCCGGTTCCAGGGCGAAGGGAGGAGTTTCTGGGGCCATGGGGAAGCGGGGCACTGCCGATTCGGGTCTGATTCTTGATGCTTTTGGACTCTTTTCCGCATTCTCTGTTTGATGCTATTGTTCTGGGGTTTTGGATTTTGATTTGGTGTTAAGTTTTGTGGTGAATTGGAGTGCTTGGTTTTTGAATCTTTTTTTTTCTTAATTTTGGATTTTCCTTTCAAATGAGGTGTGAATTTGTGTTTTTGATGGAGAAAAATTGTGGATTTAGGGTTTATAGCACGTGAAGTGATCGCTCTTGGGTTGATCTTGGGGTTTTTCTTGGTTTGAAGTTGATTAGATGAGCTTCTTGATAATTGTTGCTGAGCTGACGCTTCGTGTCATAGTTCATTGACGAAATGATTTGGATTAGTGAGAGTTTTTCTTTGCAATGAAGTAAGTGACGTTTTGTAGAGTTCTCTGTGTGAAGCAGTAATATAATATGGATCGAAGGATTAGTTTCGTCCATTTGATTCAAAATGTTGATTTCGTTCGTCTAGGAATTGAGTAACTTTACTCCAATCTTTGTATTGTTAATGTGGAAGCATTTACGGAGGTTACTTTTGGGGAAGTTGGAGCAGGTTTTGATTTATTTTCCAGTGAGCAGTAGTGTTGTTGTTCTCCAAGGAGGAGTATATTCCAAGTTTTGTTTAGAGGGAATTGGATGAAGAGGACCTACCTACTGAGCTGGTATGGATACGGTTGGCGTGGTTGTTATTGTTGTTATTTATTGTTTTTGGCTTTGGAGTGAAATGAGGACTATGTTGATGATTTAAGAAAGAGAATGGAGGACATGAACTCGAGCATCATTATTATGACAACTTTCTTTTCTCCTTTTCAAGCATGTTTGTCGTATTCGAGTGATATAATGGTTTGTGTTTTCTCCCATTGTTTTGTACCTGAACAACCCGTAGTGCTTGTTGCTAGACACAACCAATCTTTTGTATTTTACAAGGGTTGGAATTGTTGTTCCGAGGCTCGGAAATGTTGCAGTGCAAAAGAATGGGTTCAGCTTCTGCCTTTCGAGATTCAATTGAAAGCCTGCTTGAAAGTATCTGTAGCAAGTCTGAAATAGCTCCATAAGACTTGATATAGTAGCATCTGCCCTGGTATTATATCAACAATTACTTAGTAGACCTTATTTACGTGTTGATTATATCTGTTGTTTTGGTGGTTCCAATGAATTGGATATGATAAACCGAGTTAATTGGTGAAATATTAAACCTGCGTAAGGTAACTAGGCCTTGGTTAACAAAATAAATTGGATGAAATAAGTGTCCAAGAAACCTATTCGGGGATCAGTAAATTAGACCATAATTAAGCATAGAACTGCTCAAACTGTAGCTTAATAGGCTTTTAGAGTTCAGACCCACAGTAAATCCAAGATAAGTACAATATTGAAATTTCTTCTTTTTAAGTTCCTTTTCTTACTTTCAGACGGTGTTATTTTAACTTTTGCAGATGTTTTGATTTACATTTTGATTAACCCTTATTCTTTTGGAAAAATATAAACTGAACCAAAACAAATGAAATTTCCTAACAAAAACAACAGAACACAAGGGACAATTACTGAAACCATAACTACAAATGTTGTTGTCCTAGCTGCTTGTTTTATGCACTGCCAAACTTAGCATGCCATGTCTAATGTCTAAATTCCATCTTCTGTTGAAGTGTGAGTTTTGTAGTGGTTTCCTGCAAACATTTTGGAATTCAAGCCCAAGTAGTACTTTAGAAGTCTATTCAAAGGTTTTAGAGAGTGGCCACTATTTGCTTCTCTGTGGTCATGTTCTATTTCTATGATTACCTTTGTCATGATGTGTGTGTATATATATGTATTTTGCGAGTTGAAAGATCAGGAAGAGTGTTTTGTTCATTTAATCTGCAGGGGTCCATCCCAGTGAAGAAAACCAGAAGCATGACAAGAAGAGGAACAGAACATCACCATCGGAAAGTGATGTGGGCAAGGAGGGTGAAATTATGATTGGTACTACATTGAAGGCAACGAATGCAGAGCGTAGAGAGCATGCCATGTCTTCAATACATGATTCAGACCCCATCAGGGAGGAGGATGAATTTGCTACTTTGTCAGGAGCTATGGGAGATGTGCTAGAAAGAACTAATAAAGTTTGTGCAAATCTTGATGGAAATTTGTATGTGGGAGGTGAAATCATCTCAAAAATGGATGACAACAACAAAGAAAATGGTTTCATGAGGAAATATTCAAAGAGAAAGAAGGGGAATAATTCATGTGAGCAGGCACCCAGTAAAAGGTTGCATGACGTGCGTAGCTTGTTCAAAATGGAAATTCCCAGTTCATCAGCACCCCGAAATTTGGAAATAAATTCAAAAGGTGATTGCCTTAATGAAACACGCAACAGTGACAAGCTGATGATATCAGTCAAGCAGGAAGACTTCATCCCAAAAGCTGCAGACGGTTACCCTGAAGAAATGGCTGGTAAAATAGATTCATCTTTGCTAGAGAATAAAAGCAGTTCATCAGTAAAGACCAAATATTACAAGAGGAAGCGTAAAGCTAAGTCTATTTCTGGAAGTCATTCTTCTGACAGTTGTCCATCTTTGGCTGATGCTATGGTCTTGGACACATCAGGGAACAATAATTCTGAGGTGTCTGTTAGTGACAATATGAAATTACCTGGTGAAATGGCAGGAGGTCAATCAAATAATCTGCAGTCAGGTTCAAAAAAGAGCTGCATGGTATCTGACATAAATAAATCATATGAAGGAAAAAATATTAAGCCACGGGCAAGCAAGAACATAATTTGGCGGGAGAAAATTTATTCTAACTCTGGATCTTGTCGAAAGATTCCTGTGGGCCCCTCAGTTCGTGCTTTGCAATGTTCCCCTGCTAAGAGGACGCCTGCATCAAAAGTTGCAGACCCTGATGCAGAGAATCAGAGTAATAATGAAGCTTCAGCAAGGAGGGACCAGATTAATCTTCTTGAGGAAGAATGCTTTTCCAAGAGTGCAGACGTTGGCATTGCTGAAAAAGTAGAGAAAGCCTCTGAGGTTGATATGAAACCCAATGATGCTAAGAGAACAAAATCAAGAAGGCGAAATAGGCACAGAGGCTGTGGAAAAGGTACGGTGTCTAATCTTAATGCTGTGGTATCTCCTGCATTGCCTAGTAATTATGGTATCTCTGCCAGCAAGTCAACTTTATGCGGAAGTACTGATTTGGATTCTTCTGGAGGGAACAATATTACTGAATCAACTAGAGATGATCTAGTATCAGTTGAGGAGTGCAGTTGTACCATAAGAGAGGGTGGGCTTGTAGTTTCAAATTCGAGTGAAGTGCTTCCCAAGCTCGCTTCGAAAATCAATACAGCAGATTTAAGTCTTAAAACAAAACAAAATAAAGAGGCAGATGATCATGACTCATTGGAAATTGATTCAAGTTATTATCCTGCCATCAGCTCATCGCGATCGGAAACTTTGGAGATGGATGAAATGTTGGAAAGGGACAAAGTTGATTCTTCATTTGGGAACAGTTTGAAGAGTAATGTTCTCTCGGAAGACTCTTGTTTGATTGGTGGTCCTAATGACACTTCTCAAGTCGGAAGCAGCATCCATCTTAAGAAGGATTCAAGCTCATGTCTTGACGCCCTTTATAGCAAGGAGGCCAAGAAGAGGGAGAATGGTAAATGCTTGGATGGTATGATAGAACAGATCCCTGGGCATAAACTGGGGCACCAGTTGGATTGTACAGGACTTGCTCAGGCTGATTGTTCTAACATAGCAATTTTGTCTGAAGTAAGGAGCGGAGAGAAAGAAATGGAACATGCTATACAAGACTTGGGAAAATTTACTGGTGCTTGTCTGCAAAAGGGTGCAGAGTCCTTTCATGTGATCAATAATTCTCCAGATGTAGATTCTGGTTCTGTAAAACAAAGGCTGGAAGTGATTCCAACTGATTGCAAGGATAAAGCCAGTTTGCCTCCTTCGCCAATTAGAGGTGTTGTAGATGATTTCACGTCTTCCTCCGATTTAACAAACAAACAGAATGGTTTATTGGATTTGCTTAGTGGGGAAGAAGGCAGCTTTTCATTTCAAATAGTGAGCAATGCTATTAAAGAAAAGTCGCATGGAAGTCGTCTTAGGGAGTCCTCTGAGTCGACAAATAAGATTGCCTCTCAGAATGTGAAACCTGGTATTCATGAAAACAGTCCTTCAACATCTTCATCTCTGTGTGATAGTGGGGTAATTGTTTGCCTGGAGAAAAAAGTTGGCTCTTCACCAGGGGACCATTTGGTGGAGGATGTCTCCCCAGATGTTCTAGAGAATCAAGATAAGAATCTAGAGGAAATGACCTCTTCACCACAAAGAGCTGTAATAAGTTCTAACAGAAAAAAACTGCTTGTCCTTGATTTAAACGGTTTGCTTGCTGATATTACTATGGATACTCATAGAGCGTATAGGGCACACAGAAGGGTCGGGGGAAAGTCACGTGAGATTCTAATTCCTCTTATAGTTTTTCTTTGAGGTCATTATGGCTAATATCGTTTTGAATTGCTAGGTTCTGACAATGATATGCCTTTTCTTCTCAGTTTTCAAAAGGCCTTACTGTGATGATTTTCTGAAGTTTTGCTTTGAGAAGTTCAATATTGGTGTCTGGTCCTCTAGAAAAAAGTATGTACACATGCTAGAACCATAAGAATTTGTTTCTTTTCCCCTTCTTTTGTTCACTTGCATCCTTTTAAAAGTTGAAAGTGTTATCTGCCACTCAGTGCTACTATTTGGTTCCTTGAACTCTTGAAATTCACATATTCTTAAAATTTTGCAGGTACAATGTTGATATTGTGGTGGAGTGTCTCATGAGAGACACAAAAGATAAGCTCTTGTTCTGTTGGGTAGGTGATCCTCTAATGGCTGAAGAAAAACTATCACATTTTTATTTGACTTTAATGAAATTAATTGGTTGGGTGGCATATGCATTTATGTTGCTAGTGTTGATCTAGTTTCATATTTTTATCTCATTAAGCCTGGTATTTATGTGTGCAGTTACTCTTTAACAGATTTGCTTGCACAGATCCAATCTGCTTATCATGTCCTGCAACCTTATTCTTACAATCTTCTTTATGCTTACATAAATTTCCTCTTTGGCTGTGAAATTATTTGCTATTAGTTAGTATGATTAATTAGCTTCGTAAAGATGCTTGCTGTTTGATATCCCCTATATTTGGAGTTGACAATGTGTTCTAACCAAGTGAAAAAGTGTGCCGCCAGGGGGGATGGTGGTTGATTGAATCTTCATATGTGTGTGTATGTCTGTGTGTGTGTGTTTCTTATCTGTTGTATTTACTTGTATTTGTTGTGAAGTATATTATCTGTCTTATAAAGCTGCCTCTTGTATCAGAACAATTAAGTCATACTTCCACCAACATGCAACATCATGTAGAATGATTTAAGACAATATGAGCCCATCATTGATTTTGATCTAAAAGAAGACCACTACTTTCCCTACATATAGTTTTGCTAATTAAAAATGATATTGTTCCAGCGAAAACTAAGTCTTTTGGCTTCTTGATATTTGCCCATGATCCTTACACCTTTCTAAGCTGATTGTTCACCCTAGCTCTCCTTGCACTTAACCTACTGATAGCCTCTGTGAGAAAGAGCATTTACCTCTCAAATGGAAATTATAATCGACTTTGAAGTATTGACCTACGCATTTGATAGATTGTGTATTATTGCCAAAGCCTTACTGTTCACTTTCTTCCTAGATAAAATTTCATGAACTCATTGCAATTAAGGTGTTGTATAATCATTTTTTAAGAATGTATGTTGGGTCCCTAGTCACAAGTACGATATCAGACCTTTATAATTACAGGGACAAATGGCCAAGTGCATTTAAGACCTTTTTCAAATTATGTTTTCCATGATATTTATTTATTTATTTATTTATTTTGAATATATTTGCCTGTTTGTGCACTTGTTATCTATTGGCATGGATACATCCTGTTTTTATTCATTAAGGCAATGTTCTCATGTTAAAAGGTTGAGTCTTTGTGTTCTCTCCGAGATGTATACTGTTTGCTTGGCTTTTCGAATGGATTGCGCATCTTAATTATATTAATTAGGAGCTATATGGCTGGAGGTGTTGCAATGCTGTCACAAGGTCCTCATAAAAAAAATCAGCTCAATCATGTCAACAGAAAATTCTACTAAATCATAATTAATGACAAATGTGACTGTGGGCACTTATGATTTTGATTTCCATTTAGCCGATACATCAGTGTGAGCTCCAAATATATATAGTGATGTCTATACATAGTGATGCAACCCAATTGAAGTTGGAGTTTTCTGTTGAGAAAACATATGGCTTTCTCTTTGATATTATCCTTGATGCATATTGTTCTTGATGCTTGAGGATATTGATGAGGGAGCAATCTGTACAATCCTAACATGACTTTGCTATACAGCACTATCTAGATCAAACGTAAGGTGATTTCTTTTAAACATTGCATGTATGCTGCATATTAGCTTTATTCTTCATTATTCACATGAAATGATAACTTACTTCTGGATAATTTGTATTGATTGATGAGTCACTTTCAGATTTTTATAACCACTTTGAATTATCTTTGTTATCTATGAATTGAATTCTACTGAATTTACTTTTGGACTTAATAGCTTATTTTAATTTTTCATAGGACCAATCTAAATGCACCACTACGGGATTTGGCACCATTGGAAATGTACATAAACCTTTGCTCTTAAAGGAATTGAAGAAGCTATGGGACAAAGAGGAACCTGAACTTCCATTTGAGTTCGGAGAGTATACACCATCCAATACATTATTGATTGATGACTCTCCATATAAGGCTCTATTGAATCCGGTAATCTGTGTTCCTGAAGTCTTTTTTTCGTGCCTTTGTCTAGCCCATTTATATCAGTCCCATTTTTATTCAGTTCTTTAGCCACATTGCAATTATATGAGGTTTTCTTTTCTGTTTGTAGCCATATACTGGTATCTTTCCTCCTCCATACAATTTGCGGGATGTAAGAGATAACTCATTGGGTCAGTCTTTAACTTTGTTTTTTTTTTTTTTTTTATTATTTTCACTACAAAAGTCAAAAATTTTCTCACCATTTTTAACGTCCAGGGCCAGGAGGGGATCTTCGTGTTTATTTGGAAGGACTTGCAGTGACCGGTGATGTTCAACATTATGTACGCGAACACCCTTTCGGCCAGGCCGCCATAACAGATAAACATCCGGACTGGAGTTTCTACCTCCAGATTATTGATAAAACATCAGAACCTTCTGGTTTGAGTTGAAGATAAGTGATGATTATTAATGATAGGGATGCTTAAAATGTTTAAGGGACTTGATGCCTTGTTTCATTGCAAGTTGACCTGCATCTGTGAAGAGACAGTTGACTGGTTTAAAGATAGCATTGCAACGAAGACAAAGAACCCAGATGCTTGAGGGTCTGTGCCTGTTTATAAGCGTCTGGGGAAGTGCCCAATAAAGCCAAGAAATGGGCTATTTTGACCTTTTGCTCCCCCAACAAGAAGTTGGAATGGATGTGCTTAATGTAAATGGTTTTGAGATGGCGTTTTACCTTTTACCATGTGTAGAGAATCACCACATTTTTGTTTCAAGCATGACCTTTTTACAGTTAGGCTACCTGTTATCAGGCTGTGTGTAGTACTACACTTGTATCTTTAACATCAGTAAAAGAATTAAAGTTAAAGCTAGGCTCTTGAATTTTTGGACCTGCAGAACCATCTACATGTATCTACACCGTATACCAGCTTCATAGGTACAAATATAATCTTGTTTCGAACTTTCTTGTCATGTATCTATTTGTATCGAGCCTTCTTACTGTTAACAATGAGCTAATTATGAGATTTATAGGTGCCTTTTTATTTGCAGGAACTAATGGAAGGTTAACGTGAGGATAATACTACTTAATTTGCAAAGGTTTATGGAATTTGAAAGGTAATTATCAGGAACTCTTATTTTATTTTATTTTTCTTTTTATAATGTTTCTGAAACTTAGATTATCAATTGCATTATCACTGGCGCACCATTAAATAGATAGATAGAGTATTGGACTAGTCCATCGTTTGAATTTCTGATCATTTGTCAACCATTCATTCATGTGAACATGATATAGATGGACAGCTTTTACAGTACAATGATCTGCCGTCTTTGTTGAACAGTAGGTTTTTTTTATTGATGAAAGTTGAACAGTAGGCTTATAGTGGATCAAGATTCACTTGATTGAGCACTCTTTTTCTTCCTTTATTGGGTACAATGATGAAGTATTTTCTTGGGATCTTGTGCTTGATTGTTGCATCACATCAAGACTGTATGAATCATGGCTGCACCGATGATTGAGAAACTGACGTTTTTGTTGCAGATAAAGAAAAAAAATAAAAAGGAAACCCCAAATATTTCCTTATCATCTGCAATTAAAATTGTTCAGATTGGTTTATGATTTGTGAAGTCCTTGACCATTTCCTTTCAATTCATTTTGCAGATAAAGCTACATTAACTAATTCCTCTGCATGATCAATCCCTGGTTTCATGGTGAGGAAACATTATTGAAAGCTTGAATCCACATGTTTCATTTGCTTCATTTGGAAAGCAATTGAACTATAAATAGAAAGGATCAGTTGAAGATTGCAAACTTGCACCAAACTCTTTTGATCTAAGTTGGCACATCTCTATGTTTAATTATCTCCACATGCCTCATGTGCTCTGCTATACTTTCCTATCATCATCCGCTGTTTTGATTCTTAGTTTGAGTTTGGGTTTGGGCCTCATCCTTGAGTTCATTTGCCTGATATATCCACTGTGTGTTTTGTAGTATCATTGGCTAATTATATCGGGCCCGGGCTCGTGGCCCGACTGGGTTTTTGGTGAAGTTAGCTTAGATTTAGATTGTTTAAAAAGGTAACCCAACATGAAGCTTTGGTAGGGAGAAGTTTCTTAGAAAAATGAAGCAGCATGTGGCAATCTGGTTGTAAAAATGGTTTGATTGAGCTGAGCTTTGTTGGAATTTGCCTACTTTGAGTCTTAGTGCAACCACCCATGTGATTCGTCCCACTTTATGCATGTGGTTTTGCTTACCTTTTTTTTATTTTTATTATTCATCTATCACCATCACCTTTACTTCGGCTCCATCAACTTACATTTTTCTTAACTCAAATTTGTGCAAGGTTTGATACATTTGAATATGTATACATGATATAATAATTTTATTACTTAATATTGATCTGTTGAATGGGTTATAAAATATGTATATGTATATATAAGCTAGTTTTTTCAGTGTATGATGTAGATAACCACCTCTGTTTTTTTTAAACATTTTTGAAAGTCAAAAGGGCGTTTGGAGGTGTATATATATATATAAAGAAAATAAAGCCAGTGACCACCTTGCATTCATATGGAAGTTGGACTAGAATCCCAGGAGAACCATCTCATTTTCCTTTAAAATTAAGTAAATAAAAAAATAAACAAAACAAACAACCATTATATTATATTTAATCAGAGAGAGAGAGAGAGAGAGAGAGAACATTCTCCTTCTTTGGAGGCAAGTGAGCAGAAGCAGCTAATCAGAGGTAAAACCAATATTAAAAAAAGATGTTATTTCCTTCACAGTACTGAAACTGAATCACTGAGAGAGTTATCATTCATATCATTCTTTGTACTGAACACCAAAACAGTTCAACTACCTTTCCTTTCTTCCCTAACATAGTTATTTATCCATGTATGTACATGTCCCAGAACATACCAGGTACATATATATAGATATATATATCCAGATATATATCTATATAGATATATATACATACATAGGAAGTTTGCATTGAATGGAAAATGACAGCGGAGAGAAAAGAGAATGGAGAGAGTTGCAGGGCCCTCCTCTTTGTCCCCTGACAGCCTTCACATGCCCCCATGCAGACAGCCATTGACACCACACATCTTTCTCAATAATCACCCCCACATGGTTTTGTAGCAATGCACCCAAAGCACCTCTGTCCCACTCCATTCCATCTCTCCCAACACTTTTTTTTTTTTTTTTTTTTGCATTTTCAATTTGACAATTTTTTGTGTGAGTGACAAACTCTACTTGTGTTCTTTGTCCTTTGGTTTGTTTTCCATTTTCTTTCCCAGCTAAAAATGGACGTGTGAGTTTAATGCACTTGCTGTATCTTGTTGTTTTCATGAGGGACTGCTGAGGGGGTTTGCAGAGTTGTTGTTGTTGTTATTGTTGCTATCTTTTTGGTTTTAAGCATGTCTGCAAAGTTTCTTCATTCGTTTGCTGATGAGAGCCAGGAGTTGCAGAAGCAAATTGGTTGCATGACTGGGATTCTTCAGATGTTTGATAGGCATCATCTTCTCACTGGAAGGAGATCCCATGCTTCTCATACTCATAAGAGGCTTCCTTCAGGTGAGGTTTTTCTTTTCTCATTATAGAATTGAATCAAGATACCACAAGGCATTGTTTTTAAGTTTTGATTTCTTGGAGTTTGTTGTTTGAATCGTGACTATATTGCAGTTTATTTTCTCTTAGAATTGACTAATCCCTTGTCATTTTGATGAATTAATTAAATTTGGAGAGTGTTTTCTTCTTGTTGTAATGTTGCTAAAGTTTGTGATTGGGTATCACTAACCATTCAGTTAATTCCAATTAGTAAATTGTTTGGCTCTTGTATATTTGCTCTTGTTTCTTTGTTAATTTTCTCTGAAGATATCAGGATTACTTTTTCTGCAGGTCATGGGCATCCAAACAGCATTAATCATAGACCAGATGCTCTTGTTCTGGTGAATTCTCTACCTGAGATTTCTGACAAGAACTTTTACTATTACATTTTGTTTTTAAAAAAAAAAAACTTTGATGATTTACTTTGATTTCATTATATGTAGGAGAAAAATCCCAGCAAGAGTTTCAGCGAGAACCGAAGAGTTTCTATGGAATCATCCAGGAATTCCTTCTCTTCTTCATCCTGTTCTTCATCATTCTCTTCTTTGGATTGTAACAAATCAGCACAAGAACCTTCATCATCATTCGATCGGTTTATCTCACATGATACGTCTTCACCAAGTCCACCGTTGGATTCATCGGTGCACTCTCGTCGGCAAGCCCTTGATTTCCGAGAAGTTGTGAAGGATTCGATTAATAGAGACAGTGGTAGCTTGTCAGTTAAAACTTCTTTGAAGAAGGAATCAGAGATCAATGGATTGAATTTGAAGCCTAGAGACTCTCCGAGGCCTGTGACTGATCTCACTGATTCACTTAGAGTTCTTGCCAAGCTAAAAGAATCACCTTGGAATTATTCAGAAACTAGTGAGCTACGGAGACTGTCTTTTGATCGAAAAGATGCTTCCTTTTTGTCGGAATCAAGAGACACTCCTAGATTTTCATATGATGGAAGAGAGGTTTCGCGAATGTCTCTTGATTCCAGAGACAATGGAAGGCTTGTGTCTAAACTTAGAGAGGCTCCAAGGCTGTCACTGGATAGCAGGCAAGCAAATGCCAGAAATTCTAATTTGCATTCGAAGTTGAATTCAATACTCAACGATTCTGATACTTTGAGTGTCCATCAAAAATCTTCTTCTATGGCTTCGAATGTTGTTGCGAAGCTTATGGGATTGGAAGCGATGCCGAGTAAAGAGAGTACTAATAACTTCTCATCGATGCCACTGAAGAGTTCTGTCAAGGACCCTCCAACACCGAGACACAAAAATCGTGATACTGCAATGAAACCAATGGCGAATTCAAGGCTTCCAATTGAAACTGCTCCTTGGAAGCAGCAGGAGAAGGTTTGCACCCCAAAAAAATCGGCATTTGGAAATCGGGAAGTTCCAGTGAAGCAGAAAACTGAAACTGTTTACTGTGAATTCGAGAGGAGACGAAAAGAGCTTGAGTTCAGACAATCAAATAAAGATCTTAGAGCTCTTAAGCAGATTTTTGATGCAATGCAGGACAAGGGGATGTTAAAGAAACTGAAAGGCGAAGAACAGAATTCTGATCAGAATTTTAGATCAGCGAAGGTACATAACCAAGTGGTTTCACATTCATTTCCTTTGCTGCCAAAAGGTGTTACTAATCCAAGAGCTTATGAGTCTCCAATTGTTATCATGAAGCCTGCCAAAAGTATCAGGAAATCAGGTCTTACTGGCTCATCAGTTATTCATTTGGAAGGCTTACCAAAGCTTCAGAAGCTGAAAACAAGCGAAGTTTCAGTGAAAAAGAAGACAATGAGAGACCAAACTAGTAAAGCCACTAACAGAGTAGAGGAGAACAACTCGCAGAGAAATCCATCAAGATTGATACTGAGAGCAAACACGGTAAACTCAGTGAAGACTACTCATTCTTTGAGCCCAAGATTGCAGCAGAGAAAACTCGATGCGGAGAAGACATTGCAACGTCCACCTATTCCTTCTTCGGATAAAAATAAGCATCGAAAACAGTCTGTAAGTAAGCAGCCATCAGAATCAGTCTCGCCGAGAGGCAGACTCGGGCGAAAATCAGTTCCAGTGCAACCAAATGATGATCTATTGAGTGAAGCAAGCAGTGGAACAACGAGAAATCTTAGGCATCACGGTGATGACATTTCTGTACAATCAGATAATAACATGAGCTTGGCATCAGAGGCAGACAACATTGATGTAACAAGTGCTGATATTTCTGCAGAAATGCAAGACTGCAAGGGTTCGTCATTGCAAAAGGTAACAATACTGCAATCCGGTTCTTCAATTCAATGTCAGTGTAGCAGAAGACAATTTATTTTTCTAATTTTTCTGTTTCATTTCTCTTGCATTCTATCTTATCAGGAATTGCCGGTTAATCTGAATGAAGTTGTTTCAACTGTTGCTCTTGAACAGCCAAGCCCTGTAAGTGTCCTAGATGCCTCATTTTACCAGGATGAATCACCCAGGAAAAAAATTTCAAATGCATTCAAAGGTGAGTATCTTTAAATCTAAAACAACCATAGAAATAACTTTTAGAATTTAGATTGTATTTTCAAGTGCTCATTATGCTACTTTCTTGTTTAGATGACATCCACTCGGAGAATTTGATTTCGGAAGTTGATCACAAGAAGCTTGGAAATATTAAGATTTTGGTTCAGAAGCTCTGTCAGCTAAGCTCAACCGATGCCAAAATTCAAACTACTGATCATATTGCGTCATTGTCTGAAACTCAGAATCCCGACCACCGATACGTATCGGAGATCCTCCTGGCCTCAGGCCTTCTGATGAAAGATCTAACATCAAGATTAGCAGCTCCAATGTCAATTCAACTTCACCCTTCTGGCCACCCGATAAACCCTGACTTATTCACTGTCCTCGAACAAACAAAATCAGGCTTGCTCTCTCAACTCAAACCCCTCCCTGAAATCGATCTCAAGCCAAAGTCTAGCCCAGAGAAGCTTCACCGAAAGCTTGTTTTCGATGTGGTGAATGAAGTTCTCTCCCAGAAACTAGAATTAGCAAGTCATGATCCTCTTTCAACCTTATTCATCAGAATCAGAAAACTTGCAAGAAATATTCCTACCGGACATCGGTTACTCAAAGAAGTATGTGCAGAGATTGATGACCTGCAGTCTGAGAGCTTGAAAGATGTCAATGGTAAAGAAGAAGACGACAACTTGGTATCCGGTGAACATGTGCTTCAACATGAACAAGGATGGGAGAACTTTGGAACAGAAATGCCGAGTTTGGTCTTAGAGATCGAAAGATCGATATTCAAGGAACTCATTGATGAGGTTGTGTGTGGTGAAGCTAATGCTGCTGTTGGATTGCAAGCAAAATCATGCAGAAGAAGAAGGCAGTTATTTTCCAAGTGATTTGCACTCATTCCTGTATTAGTTTTTCTTTTTCTTTCATTTAATTGAAAATATAACTACTAGTGAATAAATATGTATACAAATTGTTTAAATTTGGAATCTATTTCCAATGTTTGCTGATTTCTGAGAAATGAATGAAGTTAGTGATCTAAAATTGTTTGCAGAAAAACTATTTTCTTGTGCTTAGTTCAATGAAAGAACCATAGAATTGAACAGCAGAAAAATGAAATTGTTTAGTTAGATTTATTTATTTTTATATAGTTTTTATTTTATTTATAAAATGAGATAGTTTGGATTTAAAATAACTATCAATTTATTTAATAACAAAGGATAGTTGGGTTACATAAGAAAACATTTTCCTAAAATAGGCAATCTTCTTCCATCTTTACCGCTAGAAAAGTTCCTTGTGATTGATCTTGACCGTCAGATCGTCTACCCGAATCTTGATGCAATCGAAGGAGCCGAGCCGAGAATGGATAGAAACATGAGAACCAGAAGTATAGAAGAGAAGGCGAGGCGGTGCGAGCGAGAGAGCGAGAGAGAGAGAGAGAGAGAGAGAGAGAGAGAGAGGAGAAGAGGATGGATAAGTACTTCGGGAATCCATACAGAGGGGATCCAGGGGTTCCACACACGGATCCGGATAGGTTTTGGAACATTTGGATCGGTTCCTTTGCTTTCTCCGCCTTAACTTGGAACAATCCCTACTTGTGGCAACTTTCCAACCAGTTCAAGTATCTCTCTTTCTCTTTTTGTTCTTTGTTTTTCCAGATTTTTTTTTTTTTTTGGGTTTTCATGGTTAAATGCCTTTAAAGCTCACTCCTTGACTTTGTTTGTGTACTGGAATTGCTGTAGATTGTGTTTGAACTTAGGGCAACTAGAGAAACTGAAAGCAGGATGGGAATTTGTTTTGTTTTGTTGGATTTGTTGAAGAATTTTGTATGGATAAGCAAATGAAAGAAGGCTTATTGATAACTATTCATTTGTAAGTTCTCAATCAATTGTAGGATTTATGTGTTGCTGTAAAGTTATAAATTTTTGTTGGCTGAAAGGAATGAAGGTTTAGGGTTTGTATGCAAAGCATGCCTTTTCTAAGTGTAATGTGAGGATTTAAATTGTGGAGTATGTAAAGAACAGGAGTTCTATATGACTAAGGGTTTAGAGGGAATGGGAAACCATATGAGTGTTAAGTGTTGTGTAGTTGTAATGTCTTCAAATCCATTTTTAGGAATTTAGGGCAAATGGAATGAGTGGCTCTTGGGGTATATTGCTTATTGGCTTAAGTTCGAAATTTATGTTCTTTCGACAATGTCATCCTCAGTCTTGTTTCTCATGCCACTTCAAAACAGAGACATAGAGTTTCACTCTTTCAGATCAAGGGGTAAATCTCGAATATAACTGTGATTATTAACTCACTAGCTATTAAAACTCTAGATCATGTGATGCTGTGTTAGTGCTGTGAAATGAAAACAAGATACGGGATGATTATCTTTGAAGTTTCAACTATATTTGCACGAGAATATACCTTTTTGTTTCTGATGAAGATCTACATTCACAATGATCTAGTGTTACCTTATAGTTCCCCGACTAACTTAAAGTTGCCACTTAATGCTTGCAAATTGGCTCTTTATTTCCCTTTTTCAGCCAGTGATGCCAAGGGTGATCTTGAACATGCCTGTGACCATCAACCTGGGAGCTAGTGAAACTAGATGTGATATTGTGTAAGCGTTGACAAATGAGAACAAAATAAGTAATACGATATATCTTAACAATATTTATAGGTACACATGTTCTCTTGTTGTGGTTCTGTTTCATTTCAGATAAACCGGTTGATGAAGATATACAATGTTGCCATTGGCAAGATAATGTAGTAATATCACTTGCATTCCAGAACTATCGTTGAGGCTTTATTTCTTTTCTAACAAACCTTGTGGTAGTTTATGAAGAAAGCACATCTTTCTGCAAACCAAATGATAGAATAGAAAATAAAGTATTGTGAAATTGCTTGAAATTTGGAACATCTCATATTTCTTTATCTTAATTTACTCATTTAGTGCCAATTGTATCATTTATAGCTAGTGCCTGTAGGTTGCATGAAGACTTGAATGTGTTTGCTTATCTCAGAGGTCAGTTTCGGATAAACTTTGGGTTCATTTAAAAAGACAAACGCATGCTGCTCCAAACTAAATGAGAGCATCAGTCTATGTTGACACACAATGTTAAGCAAATATTTGGATTTTTTGCTCTTAAAGATTTTTTTCCCTTCCTGTAGATGGATTTATAACTTTTTTTTGAAACAAAATTCTGCAGCTGGCATGATAAGGCAATGTTGTTTGAGCACTATCACTGGAAGAAAGCCATGGAGAAGAACAAGCCATATGAGTTTCAGGTCAGCTCTTTAGATTCTTTTTTCACATTAATTCTTGCTGTTCTTGGCCTGACTTGTAGCACAGGAACACGGATTCGAGATCTTCATGGTTCATATAATCATGCATTTAGAGATTTATGTGAAATTGCTCTTTATTGAAATATTGATAGAAGACAATAATACATCCTTCTGTAACTGTATGATTTCCGGCATTTGGAAGACAATCTTTCATCGCTTGATAGTGCCATTAACATCTGTTCTCTTTTGGTGTTTTTTTTCAGTGGAACAAGATGGATAAGGCTATACGTGACTCGTACTACTTCAACTGGCCTGTCTACTTCGCATAAACCGACCGAATTCTACTTTAGATGCCTTTCTCGAACTCACTATTTGCTTGAAAGTGTTTCCTTGTTTGGTTGCATGGTAGTTTGTTGTTTGAAACGAGACATTGTAGGCAACAATCAAAAGGTTATCAAGTATGTTATTTTCTCACTATTGTTATTCTGTTTGACTGTATGTAAAACAGGGTTTGACTGAGGCCACCTCTATATGTTTTGGTTTTATTTATCAGATCATTTTCTTATTCAAGGTTTCTATTATGGTCTCTTTCAGGAACACTTATAACACATCAAATATTATAATGTGTGTGTGTGTGTGTGTGTATAGATATACATATACTGTGGAAGATTGAATGATATTTTATAGTGACCATTAGATTTGCATGTAATTATTTTTTATTCATATATATTATCAAACATTAGTTAATAGTATCTAATATTTTTTATAGTGCCAAAGCCATAGTAGTTATACACATGATTCTTATAAATAATCACGGTTAGGGTTAGATTATGAGTTAACATCTGTCATCAAACTCATATATATATATATCGTAGGGAAATATATAAAAAAATATATTTTTGTAATGTTTACGGTCAATTCAATATGCTGATCCCAAGGCATAATGGATGGACTTGATTTATAAAAAGAGCAAAGGCCCATAGCCCATCAAGAGAACCCATCATTGATAACAAACAACCAGCCCACACCATAACGGGTCTAGACCCGAATCCGATAACCCGGATCCTTCAGCAGCGATGGAGTATATATATATATATATATATATGATAAAACCCTAGCACAGTCGCGGTTGCTCATCTTCCCTCCACCAGCGGCGGCAGTGGCGGCGGTGAGCGAGTGAAGGAGAGTGTGAGAAAGATGGTGTCCGGCTCTGGGATCTGCGCGCGGCGCGTGGTGGTTGATGCACGGCAGCATATGCTCGGGCGCCTGGCGTCCATCCTCGCCAAGGAGCTGCTCAATGGGCAGCGCATCGTCGTGGTGCGCTGCGAGGAGATCTGCATGTCTGGAGGCCTTGTTCGGCAGAAGATGAAGTTCCTTCGTTTTCTCCGTAAGCGCATGAACACCAAGCCCTCGCATGGTCCCATCCACTATCGATCCCCGGCCAAGATACTTTGGCGTACCATTCGAGGGTATTAACTCGTTTTTCTCTTTTTGGTGATGCTGTTTGACTGATCTTCTTTGTGATTGCTGTTCTTGATTAGCTTTAGGATGTGCTACCGATGGTGCATTCTTTTGTAATTTTTAATACTTTTGCTATTCGTTTGATTTGATTGCATCCTCTGGCATTGGGGTATCAAATATCATTTTTCTTATTTATTTCAGTTTCTTTTTAGTTTTTGCAATGTAATTTTCAGGAATTCTTCTTTCCATAAAATCGTGTTAGTTGGTGATATATATCAACGTACTGCGTGTTTTAAGGCTTTAGATGATAATGTTGATGTTGTTGATGTTGTTGATGGATTGAATGTGGCTCATTATGCCTTCTATCATTAGTTTCATTCCTTGAGATGGTTGAATATCTTTGTTACCTGTCAATTGATTTTAATTTTTGTCTTTATCTTTTTTTGTGTGTTGATCGATGGTTATGTTGAAACCCTATCAATTGATATTTGCAGGATGATTCCACACAAAACAAAGAGAGGAGCCGCAGCTTTGGCGAGGCTGAAGGCATATGAAGGTGTGCCTCCTCCATATGACAAGATGAAGCGAATGGTCATCCCTGATGCTCTCAAGTGAGTTCTGATTTGTGGTGAATTATTTACTGAGGTTGAGGCAGTGTGCTTGTTTTGGAATTTCTTTTAATGGAGATTTTGATATTATGATAATAGGGTCTTGAGGCTTCAACCAGGGCACAAGTATTGTCTCCTGGGACGATTGTCAAAGGAGGTTGGATGGAACCATTATGATACCATTAAGGTGAGTCCTACTGCTCTCAGACAACTCCCTGTTAATTTCTATTTTCACCTATTCGAATGAGTGCTTGGTCTAGTGATATGTCTTTTATAGTGGCCATTTAGTTTTGTTGTTCATAAAATTGTTGTATCTGCTGTTTCTTTTTCTTCAATTTTTAAGAATCATGTATGGATTTTGGATTGAAGAAACTACTTTGGAGGATGACTAGCATGGCAATGATTATTACAATAGTATGTTTTAAGGATATATAGTTCATTAGTTTGCATATTTGTTAGTTTTGTACTTTTGTATGTATGATGCGTGGATTTGAAAATTCATTGTTTAGTCACTCATGCATGCAAATGTTTTTGTGTGTCTCATGACAATAACACTGGCAGTTTTATTTCCATCATGATGAGTTATTTCTTATTTGATTATGATGTCAGTAGTATATCTTTTCTTTATCATTTGAATGGCCACGCTACTTCGTAATGTTGGATGGGATGTGCTATTCTAAATGGTCAAAGTTAAGGAAATGCTTCACATTGATATGGGTAGCCACACTAGCCTGCCAAAGATATCTGTTTCCTAGTATAGTTATCTGTTGACATATATTGTTTGCCTGATGTGATCCTCCTATAGGGAAGTTACTTCCAGCTATCTAAGAACCGTGACTGAAATTTAGTGGACTAGATTGTCTGAGCTATGTTCTTCATACAAATTACCGTCAAACCTACTTGGTCATTATTATTTTCTACCAGCGTAAAGTTATATAATACATATATATTCTTCTTCCAAACAATACGGTTATGGATTCTATTACTTTCATTTGTTTGGAACAGAAGATAGTTAGGAACTAAGAACCAAGCCACGGTGAAATGGTGCCTTGTGTTAGGGCATACCTATGCATCTTTCCTATTGGTGTGTTTATTACAGATGCCACTTACTGTGCTGCGAATCCAGTTACTAGTCAGTTGCAAATACTACAAATGATTTTTCTTTCATTTAAATGCTTGTTGAGATGGATGCATGTGGTCTTATACAAGTTGATTTCTTTTATTTTACCCTATGCTAGAGTGAATTTCTCAAGTTAATTATACTGCGCTCTTACATTCATTACCCAAAATTACAGGAGTTGGAGGAAAAGCGAAAGCAGAGAGCACAGGTGACATATGAGAGGAGGAAGCAGCTTGCCAAGCTTCGTCTGAAGGCCGAGAAGGCAGCAGAAGAGAAGCTTGGCCCCCAACTAGATATCCTGGCTCCTATAAAATATTGAGTGCACCTTAATTCGAATTCCTACTGTTTTCTTTAAAACAGACTACTCTTTGGGAAGTTCTCATTTCAGGGCTTGTAGCTCTCAAGGTTTTGTTTGTGATGGTAGTTTATTTTTGGTAACATTTATGTTTTCACACTTAATTATGAGTTGCTTCTTGTTCAGTGCAGACTTAAAACTTGTTTTGCCAATGTGCTCTTATGCAGGCTCATGTTGTTGTCATTATCAAATTCGTTATATATATTTTTTTTTAAATTACTTCTGCTTAAAGTAAATTCACTAAACAACCTGCCCGCCACCTTAGTTGAAAAAACCGGGGCATAACTTGGTTAACATTACTGTGATTAATAATGATCAAGTTATCGATCCCCCATGGATTTAAATCTCCACTTATTTTCTATATTTAAGTATCAGCAACAAATGCTTTTCTCCAAACAGTGTCCAAACACTCAAATGATTTTCAATGCTCAACGTCTCAGTTAAAAATTACAATTTCATATCCACAAACATGACCTTGTAACTGATTCACTGGGATAGCCAAACAATGTAAACCTTATAAATAACGCATTGCTGATATGTATATATGTATCAGCGGCCAAACTCAATGGAGGCATATTCATCAACTATGGACCTGGTGAGCGATGACCGGAGGGAAGACCGAGCAGCCAGGAAATGACGATAAGAAACAGATTCAGCTGAAAGGTCTTCCCTTAAAGCGACCATGCCTGCTTCCCTGCATAAACCCTCGAGATCAGCTCCGGTGAAGAGACCGGTGCATTCTGCAACCCTTCTAAGGTCTACATCTGCACCCAACTTCATTTGCCGTGTGTGAATCTGAAGTATCTCATATCGGCTTTCGACATCTGGTGGGGGCACGTATAACACCTGATGCATCACCAAACAAATTAAAAAGGAAAAAAAAACATAAAAGAGATCCTCAAAAAAACTCGAAATCTCATTCACATATCTGCGCAAGGACAGGAGGAATTTCAGGAATGAAATCACTATATTCAGCATATGGAGTACCAGACAAACCATCGACTCATTTAGGAAGATAAGTGAAAACTCAAGATCTGTAGGAAAGCATACCAAATCAAATCGACCAGGACGCATAAGCGCAGCATCAATTGCATGAGGCCGATTTGTAGCAGCTAAGACGATAATGCCCTGCAAATGTTCAACAAGTGATACCTTGACCAAGAGTTGTAGGGAATAGTAATCTTTCTTGTTGGTAACTTAAATAGAGTAGAACAAGAGTTTACAGTTGCTAATTCTAAACCATCCATCTCGGTCAATAAAGTTGACAAAAGTCTCTCTCCAACAGTGACATTGCTGCTTGAATTTCCACCATGACCACCGCTAATAAACATTAACATGTTGAAACAACTATGAGATTAATATCAAATCTGACTAATTAATAATCCAGTGCATGATTGGGTGATTACCGTTTCGGAGCAATTGCATCAGCCTCATCGAAGAATATGATACTTGGTGCTGCCAGACGTGCTTTTTGGAATGTTCTACGCAGCAGGGCTTCTCCTTCACCAACATACTTTGAGTACAATTCTGCTCCGCTGCAAGACTCATAATGAATTAACACATGCAAGAAAAACATTTTCATAATACAAAACAAAATAGGGTTCACATAATCATCATAGCTTTAGAGTTCGACGGCAAGCATATGAGCATCCGTAACATTGATTATTTTTCTTTGAGCATCATCTGGAAAACCTTAGATTTTAAATATAAATTCGGAATTCAGAAGTTCAATAATACTTAAACATATACTCATTTTCCATACATGCCTACCCTAACTGAATCAGCATAAATACCCACCTAAACAACTGTTTGCATTTTGCGTCAAAAAGGCGAAGTCAGAGATCGTTAACAATAGAATTGGATCGAATCAAGATGGGCACATATTCAATCACATGAAGAGCATACCTTAAGGAAAAAAAGGACGCCTGAGCGGCATGAGCAGCGGCCTTGGCCAGGGTAGTCTTTGAGCAACCTGGAGGTCCATGTAAGAGAATACCACGCACTGGTGATATCCCTAGTCTTGCAAATGCATCAGCATGTTTTATAGGCCACTCGACAGCTTGCTGGAGCTTTTTCTGTTTACAGCAGTGAAATTGAACTTATGAGGAAAAGGATAATTATTGTGTAAACTAAAGGATGCAAAAACAAAGCTAACCTTTAAACTTTTTAGTCCTCCGATATCATCCCACGATACCTTAGAAACTTCTTTAGAAGCACCTCTTGTAATACTTGCACCAACCTCAGATCTTGCAGAATCCCAATCCTCCATTGTCAACAAAATTTCATTTTCTCCCATCCGAGCATTTGAGCACCTTCGTTGTGCAAATCTAGCAGCTTCACGGCATAAGGCTTTTAAATCCGCACCAACATATCCATTGCACAATGCAGCAATAACTTCTAAATCAACATTATGGTCCAAGGGTAGATTTTTTGCATAGAGCTGAAAGCATTATACAATTAGAACAAACCATGAACAGGGCATGATGTGATTATGAAAGCATTATCAGTTCATGCCATGACCTAACTACCAACAAGGTTCTCTCCTTAATACCTTAGTGACTAGGACAACAAAGTTTATGTCAAGTCATTGCATGAAAGCTTTCTTAGTAACAAAAACTGCATGATAAAATGCTTTCAGAAAACATAGTATGCCAACCAGGAAAGATTGATTTCAAAGCCACCTGAATAATTTGTAAACGTTCCTCTGCAGTAGGAACTGCAACTTCAACTTCTGAGTCAAAGCGACCTGGCCTTCGTAATGCCGGATCCACGCTATCCACCCTAAGAAAACACAAGTAGATAACAATTTCCAATTTATATGGAATCAAAAAAGAGAAAATGCACTGGTATTGACAAAAATACAATGATGTACGATACTAGCTTAATGTATATCTCCACAGCTAGCATGCCTGTTAGTTGAGGCCACAACAACAATGTGAGGTAGAGGCTTTGATGAGGACTTGCTTCCATCCATCAGAGTTAAGAGCTGACCAACTATGCGAGATTCTTGTTCTTTTCTAGGTGAAGAAATCGAAATTAAGAACTCGAAGGCAGCCAAAATCCATGCCATAACAAAAGCAATCATTACATAAACATTTAAAAGGAACTCTCACTCATACCTATTATCACGGCGAGGGCAGATGGCATCAAGTTCATCAATAAATATAACAGAAGGCCTCCCTGATGATGCATGTGAATATGCTTCAGAAAATGCTTCACGCAAAACCTTCTCACTTTCTCCAGCATGTGCTCTATGAACAGAATAAGGACTACAACCACCAATACAGACAAAAGCCAGTTGAAACCATCAAAATTTACTCAACAGTGACAATTATCAATTCAAAAAGCATAACATTCCAATATTGTCCTATATTCAAGTACCTGACCATAGTAATATGGGCACCACTTTCTCGAACTACAGCATGTACCAGGCTTGTCTGCAAGTCACATATTTAGATTTGGCTTGTAAGAAAATCTTTGATTGGAACTAAAACATTATTTTCACAAGTGGCACCTAATCTTGAAGCAAATCAAGAACTCACCAGGTTCACACTTCTGGTAATGAACTGATTTTAAAGAAGATGGTCCTTTTTTTTTTGTCTCCTCTATTATTATTATTATTATTATTATTATTATTATTATTATTATTATTATTATTATTATTATTATCATTATTTTAAATAAAATACATTTAAAATCATGCATTTTTTGTTTGAAGGTTTTGGATGGTTTTATAAAGTATGGTAAGGTATGGTAAGGTATGGTATCTAAGGTTGTAAACCATACCTTGTTTGGGACAAGGGTATAGTAAAAGAAGGTTTTTTAACCATGTTGTGCTTGATTTGAATGTAAGGTAAGGTAAAGTTATATATAAAGATTACGAAAATACCCTTTAAATCTTAAAATACATACATGCTAAACATAATTTTTTAATAATATTTTTATTTATTATAATTAAGTTATAGTCATAAATGCTAAAACTTTTTCATTCAAACTTCTTAATACAAACCAAAATTAAAATGACATGTTAGTATAATGTAGGGCATGTTAGTAATTATCCAAAATGTAAAAAAGTATTTTGATCCAGTAAAAAACCAAAACCCTCCCAACCCCTCATTTTGGAAGGTTGAGAAGTGGGGCCTCCATTTTACCCTCTTAAATCATACCATGCATAAAACCCTCCATCCAAACAAAGTTTTGCATAAAACAATACCATACCATACCTTCTAAAACCTCCAAGCAAGCAAGGCATTAGCCAAGTATGTTCATGATTCATGAAGATTAACAGGATCAATAAAAGAAATCAATGCATTTAAGCTAAAAATAAGCTACGAATTCAAACAATTAGTAACTTCAAACAATTAATACTTCATAGTCGAATCAAAGCAAAGCAAGCTCAGAGAGAGCAACAAGGATCGAAAGATCTCACCTTTCCAGTTCCAGGCGGGCCATAAAGAAGCAATCCTCGTGGCCACTGAAAATTTTCACCCAGAAAACAAAATCAAATACAAAAACATTTAAAAAAAATAAAAAAAATAATAAGGGAAAAGCTTTGACCTTGAGGCCAAGCTTGCGGGACTCGCGGGCGTAGCGAAAAGGGTAGATGACGAGCTCCCTCAAAGCTTCCAAAGCTCTTCGATTCCCCGCTATTGCTTCCTCTGCTTTCCATTTCACCCCTTCCATTTTCATCCAATCGAACCCTCGAATTCGATTGAGAAAGAGAGCAGCTAAACCCTAGACGCCTGAACCCTTTCTCGGGTCGGATCCTATATAAAAATCCGAATCCGAAATTGCAATCAAGAGGATCCGATTCAATTAAACAGATCCGAATCCGGAAATCATTATTTGGCGATCCGATATGGATTCAGATCCAAATCATATAGATATATATACACACACACACACAGATTAAGTCATAATATCATATATCTCCTCTCATAGATAAAGAAAAAATTTCGTATCTCCATATTATTATATACAGCAACTATTTGCACTCTTATTAGAGTTAGAAATATGGGAAAAGTAAACAAAAAATTGTTATGAAAGTAACTAATAAACAACTAAAGTGATTAACATATTCTTCTTAAAAACTCATGATGTTTCAAAAGTTAATATTTAGTGTTCATAATCTAATCTCATATAATTTTTTTTTTTTTTAATTTTTTGGGATGCATTTCATAAGTTTGTCCAAAAACAACGACGTAGTTAAATATTTATAAGCACCGTTTGTAGTAATAATGTTATATATATATATAAGTTTCGTATGTGTTTATTTATATTCATCAATATAACAATGTGTTAATTAGTGAGTGCCAAGTATCTTAATTCATGGTTTCATGCAATATCTCCAAATTAAATAGATGAAAATAAAAATTTTGACTTATTTTATTTGCTATTTTTGATATTATACTTATAATAAATTATTATTATTATTATTATTATTATTATTATTATTATTATTATTATTGAAGTCATAGCAATTAACACTGAAAATCTTTAAACTGGATTTATAAACTATCCAACTAAATGCAAAACTATCATAATATTAATTTTCAAATCTAATTAAGCAACTTAAAACAAAAATGTGGTGCAGTTAAAACATAGAAATTTGATGATCAGTGCAACGTGTGTGTGTATATATATATATATTGTTATCTCATGTAGTCAAAATGAGAACATGATCCCTTCTTATTATTAACAATTAATCTTATAGATATACAAATGATTATAATGCTTACAAATTTCCAAAATACATGTAACAACCAAGGAAAAACGATATATATATATATATATATATATATATATATATATATATATATATATCATGGATATTTGGAAGATTATTGAGAGAAGAGAAGAAGATTGAAACAAGACATGAAGATGGCCAAATGAAAGAGTGGTCCATTAAGAAGCTTGAAAGATGACCACACAACCCTTTCTCAAAGATCAATACAATATTACCATACTCTCTTATAAATATATAAATATATATATATATATAATAATAATAATAATTTATCTTTCTATTATTTTTCCCTCTTTTTTTTTATCATCATGATCTATCTTCTTCTTCTTTTGGACCACAATAAACCATAAAAAAAAACTCTCACCACTCTCTCCACTGCACACTGTCAATCAACCAACCTCTTCATCAAATCATCCATCTCTTTCTCTCCATTTAACTATTCTAACAATATTCATATATATCAACATTATCATACACCAACTCAAGATACATATATAAGAGAGTACACATGACACTGTTCCATTGCCATATGGTTTCATGAAGAATATATATATACAACATCCAAACTTCATCTTTCTCTTGTTCATAACTCTCTATTTTATATATCTTCATAAAAAGAAATAATGCCATTGCAAACTTCACCAAAAAAAAACAAAAGATGGAAAAAGAAAACAGTCTCATATAAAGGTACATATAAAATCAAACAAGCAGTTTAAGGATATATATATATATATATATATATATATATATATATAATGTAGCAATCTTGTAACAAAATTAAACACTTATTTTCAAGCATAGGACAATACCGATCTTGACCACCGAAAATTATAGATCGATGTCAATGGAAGTATCTGACAGTAGAGATGTCAGACAGAGAAGATGGTAAAACAACGTCTGAAGAGGCATTATCCATTTGGAAGTGAGAGATGGGATTATAAGATGGAAGAAATGAAGAAGCCATTGTTGTGTATGGTGATGAGGATAGAAGAGAGTTCCCAAGAGCTTCTTCTTCATCTTGAGACATTGATGGATCATAATGATAAAAAGAAGAGTATGGGATTGCATTGTGAAGCAAGCTTGACAAAGAATGATGAATATTGGGAACACCTTGGTTTTCGACTTGATCGGCCACAACCGCCTTGGCTTCATCACCGATTGCGCAATGTTCTTCGGTTTGTTGATGATGATCTTTATGTTTGATTAATGAGGGATGATCTTTAGGGAAGTGAATAAAGGTTGATGGATGAGGGATCATTTGGAGAGGAGGAAGTTTATCAATTTCATGCTGAGCAGCTTTGATCAACCAATCAACAACTTTGCTTGGTTGGTTAAGGCCAAGTCTATCTTGAAGATCATAGAGTTGAATTGCTGTCGAAACCGAAAGGCGGACTCTTCGGTCTCTCAATCCTCTCACTGTGCTTACTTTGCTGTGCCGATCTTTGCCTCCGAACAAACGGGAAACTCGAACAATTCTAGGATCTTTGAGGGACGACCATGATCTCGAACTAGTTGTGAAAGCTTTGTTGTTGTCCTTGTTCATGAGACTGTGTACTTGTTTTTCTCTTGAATTTCTCATCATTTTATGAGACTCATCATCTACTCTAACAGTCCTATCGATGATTTCAGTAACCGGCTTCATTCAAAGCTGATCAAGTAATTATATGCATATGATTGATTTCTTGAATCAAAGAAAATCAAAATAGCAGATTTGATCCTTGAAATGTATATTTTTTCATGAACAGAATATAAAAAGGACTAACTTCATATATATATATATATATACTTACTTGAGATTAATTCCGATCTTTGCAAGCGGTGACCGAAACAAAATAATTCAATATACACATGAATGAAAGGATACTTTTTGAGAAAGGAAAGCTTCTGCTTCTTCTTCTTCTTCTTCTTCTTCTTCTTCTTCTTCTTCTTCTTCTCTTCTAGATCTATTGAAACCCTAAAAGAGAAAAAGGCATGCGCATTCCCGAACATGTGGTGTAGATTTTGCTATTGTATGGACATTGCCGTCATTTTCTTTCTTTTTTTTTCGGTCATGATATTCTTAGTATACATTGAGTTAAGAGTTAAAAACATCGATAAGCTTCTCACCAACTTACAGAAAGAATCTAGCTAGCTACATGCACATGTCATGGTGGATGGTCGAAAATGACACGAAGAATTAAAAGCATTAAAAGAATTCTTAATGCCAATGAGCGAACTATATCCCGGACCAAGTTTTACAGACAGTAATAACTTCATCCTCATCAAGAACTCGACGAATGCAAAGAATTCATGAGATCTTGTGTTGCTATATATATATATATATATATATATATATTTGAAACTATAAGAACTCTTCTCAACAATACATGCAAACATTATTGTCAGTTATTTCACAAAGTGCATAAGAAAAATGAGAAACTCTCATATGCAGCATTGATAGTTTGAAACCATAAAAACAAAAATAAAAAATAAAAAATAAAATAAAACCCTAGAAATGTTGTTTAGGGACCAATACAATTGGACCACTGATCAACTTTCTTTCTTTACTCCCCCTCCCTTTTTTTTTCTGCAGACAAATTTCCAAGCAAGTTGAATCTGAACACACTTCAAATAGAAAAAACAAAATCTGATGAGAGTTTATCCATCTCCTTGAATGCACAAACATCAAAAATTCGATGAAACCCTAATTATTATTTCTCCAACTATTATGCATGTCCACCTCACCAACACTGGCAACACATGACATCTAATTAAGTTTTTGTACTTGTTTATATTTGGTTACTCTCCAATATTACATAAATGGTATCATTTGTACACAATAGTTCATTTGTACCATATATATATATATATATATATATATATATATATATATATATATATATATAATACTTGAGATTGTTAATTAAAGTGAATATTTATATGTTTGGATATATAAAAGAGTAATATATATATAACTATGGTGATGAAGAAGTGGAATTAGGGTTAAACCAAACCCTAGGAAAGAAGAAGAAGAAGAAGAAGAAGGGTAGTAATGACAGGGAGAACAGGCCTAGTGACAAAAACTGAGAAAAAGAAGGGGAGCATGGGGCATGGGCATGGTCCCAAACACAAGAGGGGTAGGTTATAACTTTTAAGTGCTCAGGGGGTATAATTACTCGCAGATGAATTTAAGCACCCTAAATGCTTTAAAGAGTACCCCCGTGTTGATTTCAGTGATATTAAATAGCTGGCTCTTTCTTATTATTATTATTATTATTATTATTATTATTATTATTATTTTATTTTTAATGATCAATGTATTGATATCAATGTTAAAAGAGTGTGAAATGAAAGAAAGAAAGAACAAAATAAAGTTTGGTTATTGCTCTGGGACATGGTCCATCTATCTGCCTTTATAATAAAGCATTCATTATTTAGTTTATGAAGCATGAAACATGCAAAACATTGCAAGCACCACTGCAATGTCATTTATTTACCCTTTGTCAACATGGCAATGAAAAATGAAATTAAGTTTAATACAGTGTGTATTTCATCATATAAAATGTACTAGATATATAGTCAATCACAATGCAAATAAAATTACATGATTTAATTGACAAAGAGACAAATACCTGTAAATGATGCTGAATATAAGGGATCAGAAATTAAGATTGGAATTCCAATCAGAAAACCCATTGATTAAAATAGTTGAATCAGATGCCAGGATGAACAACAAGAATTTGATGGGCTTATTGTCATACAAGTTAAGTCAAATACATAGTAATGTCTCATATAAGAAAAACAAGAGTACATGAAAAACATTGCACTTCCTCGAAGTAGTCAAAAGACCAGTGAACATCGATCTGACCGAGGAGTTCCATGGCCTGGGGACATAGAAGAAAGACGAATTTGAATCAGCATTGTTATAACAGCAAGATATATGAAGATCAGTATGAACAAAACGAGATAGACCGTCTTGATTTATGACACTACGGTTTACCTTCCTTTGATAGCGACTAGTCAAATTCCAATATTACAGAGATAGACATGGGAGAGATACTTTAGCAGAGATGGTTTGACTGCAAATTTCATGTGAATCCAACCAAAGATCAGCTTTTGTGTTGCTCAAGGAGGGATTTGTAGGTCGGGCTAAATTAGCACCTAAGACTACAACAAATAACCAGAGACATCTTTCAACAAATAATTAAGACAATCTTGATAGGGATGATATGTTTCTAAGAGACATTGACAGAAGGATAACCTCAAGCATTCAAGCATCATTGGAGAGTTGGTAAAGTCTAAAACCAACACTACTCTACCACCAGAAAAGCTACTTATAACAGTGCTCCAAAATATTTATTTCAAACTCCATAGTCCCACCACCAATCAGATTTTTTGTCAAATTAATGTATGAGAAGATTTTGTCCATCCTTAACTAAAAGTAAAGAAAATCCGGGAAGTGCTTTATGAACATCTCCAAGTGAGAGGTTTTTAAGCTAATAGGACTATGGAACAATGATCTGAAATTGTCCTCCTGTATCTTTGTTTTTTCTCTAATCAATAAACCAATGGATAAACAACCAGAAACCCAACTTGTTCTTGAAAAAAAAATCACAGGCCTTGATGTTAAGTCCTTTCTGAGACAGTTGCAGAAATATGAATAAAACAACAAAAAGGTATCTAAACGTATAAGCCTCTCTTATTCTCTGATAGCATGTGCAATCATAGTAGATGCTACCTGTGCTAGGGCAATCTATGAAACGAGAATACTGGACTGGTGGATGGCCTAGGATTTTGTCTAAAAAAAACAACAAGCATCATCATCTGTTTTTGATCAATGCAAAAGCAACCTAGAAGTAGATCACACCATGCCCCAAAGAAAATTCAGCATCTGACGCGCCAGTATCATACCAAGTCTGTCTCCAATGTAGGATAATTGACTTGAGAGACAGCATGCATAAAGCATCAACATGACATGAACAACAGAAATGAATCATTTGAACTGAACTTTCCACAAAAAAAAAAAAAAAAACCTCTTTCTAAACATATAAACGTACAGCTGTTAAATATTGAGGAGCTAAAGTTGAGAACAAGTCTATTCCTGTTCCAATAAAACCAAAAGCTAAATAAGCACCAGGGTCAAGTCTGAACCACAAAATAACAATAGACAAAACTCTTCCAATATGTAAATCATTCTTGATAAATCTTAATTGAAACATAATAGATCTTAGACTAATTTAAACATAAGTAGAAAGTAAAATTAAGATTCTGGGCCAGTCCATTTGCTTTAACAGTATCAAACTTTCGCCAACAAACATCTGCTATTGACACTATAAATCAATGATAACTGTCCTAAATCTACTCCATAAAAAAAGTTCATAACTACCAATGCCAAAAACAAATTAAACTTTTTATATCTTAGCTACAAAATCATCATTCTTCTGCCCCCCAGACCCATGGAAGGTAAAACAATTATAGTTCAAGATCCACATGACAAAACTAGGCATCAGAAAGCATTCCTACAGAATTTTGGTGATCACAATCCCAAAACCACAGCCAACAAATCATCCATATATATGTGTGTAGCGCATTGAGTAAATAACAGTAACTACATACCACTGGCGCCATAAACTACCATTAATTAGGGGAAAAACTAGATCCAAAGAAAGAACTCAACATAAGCAAGCAAAATAATTCTCTAATGAGAACTAGTTTCTGTGCCCTAGATCAAAACAATTCAACCATCAGAAAGTATGATCAATCAAGTGTCATAGTTAACATGGTAAAACGCAAAAAATCATCAAATTAAAATGATTGAAGGCAGAGAACGGAAATTCACATAAAAGTAATGACTTTTTCTTTATTCAATTTCGATAGCTCGTGCCCTCAAATTCCAAAACCCTAATATACATTTATCAACAAAGGAACCGAATCTCACCTATTTCTGGTAACCACCACCACGGGCATTATCATCCTCCTCCACCGTGGCGGTCAAATAAACCCTAGGGAAATCCCCAAGATCGAACGTCTTCTCGGCCATCATCTTCTCCACATCGGCTTTGCGGAGCACAGTCCTTCGAACAGGGGGACGATCACGGCGTCGGTCACGAGTATAATACTTGATATCATAGACAGTCTCAGGGTCAGATGTGGGGATGATGGCTTTCACCGGCACGGTGGCGGGGCAAAAGCGGCGGTATTCGAGTGCCATCGGTATAGATTCGCGGTACTCGGGACTAGTGCAGGGCCCAGTGATCTCCCATGGCTTCTTGAAGAATCGCTTGAGAGACTGTATGAAGGTCTTCGCGGCGCCGGAGGTGGCCATTAATGGCGGACGAACAGAGAGCAAGAGAGAGATGTAAACGAAGATGATGGTTTGATTTCGGGGGGATAAATTTCGTATTTTGCATTTAACCCCTTAACATTCATATCATTTCAAAACCGTTCTTCCTTGTAATTTGTCTTGTAACCCCCTTCAAATTTCTATTATTCGTTGAAGGGGTTTTGTGGATATTTCTTTGTGCATACATACCCCTGTACAATGCGGAAATTATATATATACATTAACCATGATTAGTATTAACTATTAAACAAATCCTGTCATCCTCACTTGGACATCTACAAATTTGTTATTTTAAAACCTTTTTATGGATACTGCAATTCTTATAATAATTCTCGTTATATAACTCTGATTTCTTCAGGAAATGATAACAGTGTTAATAAGATAGAGATGAAATCATAACGCTATTCTTCAAGCAAGAACTAAAAGAAAATGTTCAAGGCTGCATACACACTGAGAAAGAGAATTTCTGCTTTTCAATTACAAGTAGCAGCACTCATGATCAGTACTTACAAACAGAAATATAGATTGACAAGAAAACGTCATTGGAACAAAAACTAGTTTGATTTCTGCAGAGTAGAAACAAGATTCCACGCGGCAAATGTTGTTGATCCACCAATAACACTGACCAAAGCAACAACAACCTGCAAAATCACCTCCCAAGGGTAGTCCTCCGGCACAAAGTATACACAGGCAGGGCCTAAGGCCAACAAAACAAGGCTCAGTGTCAGCAGAGCTCCCGGGGTTCCAGGGTCTGTAGCTGCTGATAGTACACCTAGCTCCTCGGCCTTTGAGAGAAGGCCCAGCCTTTCAACAGTTGCTAATGAGAAGCCGAACTTCTCTGCTGCAGAGAGTAGCCCTGCCTTTTCTGCCTTGCTTAGGAGCCTTAGCTTTTCAACATTCGTTAGAAGCTTTATTGGTGGACCGTTACTAGTAGTAGTTTGTCGAGGACCTGGCTCACCTAAGGGGAATACAACTCCTGTTCCCTGCATTGCAAGTTGAGTTTTTTGTGTTAGATTTTAATTTTCAGTTCAGTCTGATGGATGATTTAGCACATATGCATATTGATTTAATGAGTAATTGCAGACTAACCCATGATCGATCACAATCATATCATTATTGTGTCCACGAAAGTGTGGAAATGTATATAAAATTTAAAGTAAGTGAAAAACTGTAAAAATATCCTTACAAGAAAAATGCTACATGCTGATCTTCACAATAATGATGGAGTAGGAATCAGGACGTGTGCATAATAAGAGTTTGAGGATTATGGAAATTTCAGTATGAAAACCATCATGAATACTTGAGATGCGGTCAATTACACAAGTGTATCATTAATGCTGTCTGTAATGCATGTCAGGTTCTTGGTAACTCTGAAAAAATAAACTTTGAAGTTAGGACAAGACATCTAGTGAGTGATCTATGGGAATCCCCTCAAGAAAAGTTACCATGCAATATTGTTAATTAGCTTCTCCACAAGTATTTCCTTAAGCTTATCATGAAGTCTAAACTCATTCGGTTCTTTGTTTGTTACCTTCTCCAAATACTCCCATCAGTAACAGTATTAGACATACAACATCAATATAGGCAATGAAACTCAAGAACAACCTAAACAATCAAAGAAGAACTACAACCAAATCACAGAGATAAAGAACACAAATGATGCAATTTAGCCACTTAAACACTGTCATCCTTTAGCTTAAACTGATCGATTGAAAGCCCATTTGCCAAAGCTAGTAGGAAGTATCCTTAATTGGTTGTTTCATGAGTATTTCCTCGAGTTTACCATAAAGCAACCGATCTTTAACCACAAGGTAATTGAACTAGCACAACCAAATATTTTCAATGGCATCACAAAAGCAACACAATCTGAATAAACACTGTAATTAAAAAAAAGGCTACAATAATCAAATGCAAGAATAACCATAATCAAATCTCAGAGATAAAGAACAAAATAAAGGAGGCAAGATATACAGTTTTTTTCCCCTTTGTTCTCGTTCAGCACAAAGTTATAGAATCTGAACATAAGAAAATCATCAAAGACATCAAAAGAGTGAAACACACCAAATCCCAGGACAATGAGACTCAAGAACAACATAAACTGAATCAACACTCAAACTGAAAAAAAAAAAAAAAAAAAAGAAGAGATACAATCAGTCATCCTCTGAACCTTCTAGCTTATTCAGCACAAAGTAATTGAACTTGAGAATCCAAAAATCATCCCAAGCAAAAGAATGAAACCCTATCAAGTACATGGCAATGAACTCAAACTAAAAGAACATTCAAATGAAAAAACAGCTCCAACCAAATCACAGACATAAAGAACACAACAAACCAACAAAAATTTCATCCTTTTGTTTATCTCCTTCCTATTCCACAAGGAGCAATTAAATCATCACAAATGTCAAAACAATGAAAACACACCAAATCAAAGATGATGAAGATAAAAAACAATACAACCACAACCAAATCACAGACACAAAGAACACAACAAAGCAACCAAGTAATTCCCTTCTTTCCTCTAAACAAACAATTGATGAAATTCAGCTCACCTTTCTAGTGCCTGCAACTTTGGTGGCAGGTTTCTGAGCAGCCACCGCCATTGAGAACCTTGCTCTGCTGCCATAGACTCCCACAGCATCCATGACGCCTCCTCTCCTCCCCTCCTCCTCCTCCTCCTCCTCCTCCTCCTCCTCCTCCTCCTCCTCCACTCCTGGAACTTCTAGCGGATTGGGCTCACTGCAACGAGAACCATGGGTCATTCGAGTGATGGAGGACATACTCTAAAACCTCAATGGTACAAGTGGCATTTTCTGATTGGCTACTTTATTTCATTCTGGATGATGCCTTGTTTACTACTCCAATTTTTTTTTTTTTTTTTTGACAAATTAAACCAATAAAGTGAAAAAACTCTATTCAACAAAATGCAAAACCTGACCATGGTTACTACAAGGTAAGACAAAAAATTCAAAAGAGCCATATAGCTTATCATGCATATGGTTTTTAGCGCGTTCTTCTCTCCTAAACTCATATAGTAGTATCTCGATGTTTTTTTTTTTTTTTTGTCAAGAAGAACGAAATCTTTAATGGGCCCGCTAAACTAAGACAGTGGCGTGCGCATGCCTCGATTGCGGCGCGCACACATGGACGCTGATACCATCCACAGACCCAAATGCCAATTGACCCAAAGGCCGTTGACAATAATATCTCGATGTTAAATTCAACTTAGTATCACCAAGTTAAATAAACAAGTCACTGTAACTTTGTTGTTAAGTAGTCAAATAATTTAGTGGAAATGGCCAAAAACACCCTCTAAGTTTGTGAAATGGCCGAAAACACCCCGTTAATTTTCAAATCCCTAAAAACCACTTCCTTTTAAATACAATGTTTTCTGACCCCCCAAAACATATAATAATGGTTAATAAAGTTATTTTTGAATTTTATGGACAAAATTGCCCATTGCATGGGAAGTCGTGGCACTCCAAAGAGAGAAGAACTTCATTTAATGCCACTTTAAAGCTTCACATTCTTCAAATTCACTTTACATGTAAAGGGAATTGAGGTTTTGTTTAAAAAAGTGTCTCCGTTTAAATATTGTGTTTCTGTTTAACAAACTCAGTCTCTATTTAACAAGTGATGTATTTCTGTTTAAAAACTTATATTTCCACTTAAATATTGCGGTTTTGTTTAAGCATAATCATCTTGGTTAACTCAAACACATTAATGATGATTCACTTTACATGCAAATGGAGAAGAGCTTCATTTAATACCACTTTAAAACTTCAAATTCTTCAAAGACCCTCACCATTGAATTGAGGTTTTATTTAAAAAAGTGTCTCCGTTTAAATATTGCGTTTCTGTTTAACAAACTCAGTCTCTCTTTAAAAAGTGATGTTTTTCTCTTTAAAAACTTATATTTCCGCTTAAATAATGTGGTTTTGTTTAAGCATGATCATCTTGGTTAACTCAAACATATTAATGATGATTAATTTTACATGCAAGGGTAAAAGAGCTTCATTTAATGCCACTTTAAAGCTTCACATTCTTCAAATTCACTTTACATGCAAAGAGAATTGAGGTTTTGTTTAAAAAAGTGTCTCTGTTTAAATATTGCGTTTCTGTTTAACAAACTCAGTCTCTTTTTAAAAAGTGATGTTTTTTCTCTTTAAAAACTTATATTTCCGCTTAAATAATGCGGTTTTGTTTAAGCATGATCATCTTGGTTAACTCAAACACATTAATGATGATTCACTTTACATGCAAGGGTAAAAGAGCTTCATTTAATGCCACTTTAAAGCTTCACATTCTTCAAATTCACTTTACATGCAATGGGAATTGAGGTCTTTGTTTAAAAAAGTGTCTCCGTTTAAATATTGCGTTTCTGTTTAACAAACTCAGTCTCTCTTTAAAAAGTGATGTTTTTCTCTTTAAAAACTTATATTTCGGCTTAAATAATGCGGTTTTGTTTAAGCATGATCATCTTGGTTAACTCAAACACATTAATGATGATTCACTTTACATGCAAGGGTAAAAGAGCTTCATTTAATGTTATTTTAAAGCTTCACATTCTTCAAATTCACTTTACATGCAAAGGGAATTGAGGTTTTTGTTTAAAAAAGTGTCTCCGTTTAAATATTGCGTTTCTGTTTAACAAACTCAGTCTCTCTTTAAAAAGTGATGTTTTCTCTTTAAAAAGTTATATTTCCGCTTAAATAATGCGGTTTTGTTTAAGCATAATCATCTTGGTTAACTCAAACACATTAATGATGATTCACTTTACATGCAAATGGAGAAAAACTTCATTTAATACCACTTTAAAACTTCAAATTCTTCAAAGACCCTCACCATTGAATTGAGGTTTTATTTAAAAAAGTGTCTCCGTTTAAATATTGCGTTTCTGTTTAACAAACTCAGTCTCTCTTTAAAAAGTGATGTTTTTCTCTTTAAAAACTTATATTTCCGCTTAAATAATGTGGTTTTGTTTAAGCATGATCATCTTGGTTAACTCAAACACATTAATGATGATTCACTTTACATGCAAGGGTAAAAGAGCTTCATTTAATGCCACTTTAAAGCTTCACATTCTTCAAATTCACTTTACATGCATTGGGAATTGAGGTCTTTGTTTAAAAAAGTGTCTCCGTTTAAATATTGCGTTTCTGTTTAACAAACTCAGTCTCTCTTTAAAAAGTGATGTTTTTCTCTTTAAAAACTTATATTTCGGCTTAAATAATGCGGTTTTGTTTAAGCATGATCATCTTGGTTAACTCAAACACATTAATGATGATTCACTTTACATGCAAGGGTAAAAGAGCTTCATTTAATGTTACTTTAAAGCTTCACATTCTTCAAATTCACTTTACATGCAAAGGGAATTGAGGTTTTTGTTTAAAAAAGTGTCTCCGTTTAAATATTGCGTTTCTGTTTAACAAACTCAGTCTCTTTTTAAAAAGTGATGTTTTTCTCTTTAAAAAGTTATATTTCCGCTTAAATAATGCGGTTTTGTTTAAGCATAATCATCTTGGTTAACTCAAACACATTAATGATGATTCACTTTACATGCAAATGGAGAAGAGCTTCATTTAATACCACTTTAAAGCTTCACATTTTTCAAATTCACTTTACATGCAAAGGGAATTGAGGTTTTTGTTTAAAAAAGTGTCTCCGTTTAAATATTGCGTTTCTGTTTAACAAACTTAGTCTCTCTTTAAAAAGTGATGTTTTTCTCTTTAAAAACTTATATTTCTGCTTAAATAATGTGGTTTTGTTTAAGCATGATCATCTTGGTTAACTCAAACACATTAATGATGATTCACTTTACATGCAAGGGTAAAAGAGCTTCATTTAATGCCACTTTAAATCTTCACATTCTTCAAATTCACTTTACATGCAATGGGAATTAAGGTTTTTGTTTAAAAAAGTGTCTCCGTTTAAATATTGCGTTTCTGTTTAACAAACTCAGTTTCTCTTTAAAAAGTGATTTTTTTTTCTCTTTAAAAAGTTATATTTCCGCTTAAATAATGCGGTTTTGTTTAAGCATGATAATCTTGGTTAACTCAAACACATTAATGATGATTCACTTTACATGCAACGGTAAAAGAGCTTCATTTAATGCCACTTTAAAGCTTCACATTCTTCAAATTCACTTTACATGCAATGGGAATTGAGGTTTTTGTTTAAAAAAGTGTCTCCGTTTAAATATTGCGTTTCTGTTTAACAAACTCAGTCTCTCTTTAAAAAGTGATGTTTTTCTCTTTAAAAACTTATATTTCTGCTTAAATAATGTGGTTTTGTTTAAGCATGATCATCTTGGTTAACTCAAACATATTAATGATGATTCACTTTACATGCAAGGGTAAAAGAGCTTCATTTAATGCTACTTTAAAGCTTCACATTCTTCAAATTCACTTTACATGCAAAGGGAATTGAGGTTTTTGTTTAAAAAAGTGTCTCCGTTTAAATATTGCGTTTCTGTTTAACAAACTCAGTCTCTTTTTAAAAAGTGATGTTGTTTCTCTTTAAAAACTTATATTTCCGCTTAAATAATGCGGTTTTGTTTAAGCATGATCATCTTTGTTAACTCAAACACATTAATGATGATTCACTTTACATGCAAGGGTAAAAGAGCTTCATTTAATGCCACTTTAAAGCTTCACATTCTTCAAATTCACTTTACATGCAATGGGAATTGAGGTCTTTGTTTAAAAAAGTGTTTCCGTTTAAATATTGCGTTTCTGTTTAACAAACTCAGTCTCTCTTTAAAAAGTGATGTTTTTCTCTTTAAAAACTTATATTTCCGCTTAAATAATGTGGTTTTGTTTAAGCATGATCATCTTGGTTAACTCAAACATATTAATGATGATTAACTTTACATGCAAGGGTAAAAGAGCTTCATTTAATGCCACTTTAAAGCTTCACATTCTTCAAATTCACTTTACATGCAAAGGGAATTGAGGTTTTGTTTAAAAAAGTGTCTCTGTTTAAATATCGCGTTTCTGTTTAACAAATTCAGTCTCTTTTTAAAAAGTGATGTTTTTTCTCTTTAAAAACTTATATTTCCGCTTAAATAATGCGGTTTTGTTTAAGCATGATAATCTTGGTTAACTCAAACACATTAATGATGATTCACTTTACATGCAAGGGTAAAAGAGCTTCATTTAATGCCACTTTAAAGCTTCACATTCTTCAAATTCACTTTACATACAAAGGGAATTGAGGTTTTTGTTTAAAAAAGTGTCTCCGTTTAAATATTGCGTTTCTGTTTAACAAACTCAGTCTCTCTTTAAAAAGTGATGTTTTTCTCTTTAAAAACTTATATTTCCGCTTAAATAATGCGGTTTTGTTTAAGCATGATAATCTTGGTTAACTCAAACACATTAATGATGATTCACTTTACATGCAAAGGGAGAAGAGCTTCATTTAATGTCACTTTAAAGCTTCACATTCTTCGATTGTTATGAATGTTATGTTTGTAATGTACGATCGAAACTTTACATGCAACGATCGAAATAGTTTTTCGATTGTTATGCTTTGTTTAATGTTTGTAATGTACGTTTCCTTTTCATTCGATATGGCTGTAGTTTTACAAATGAAATTTTCGTTTAAAAAATAAGTTTTAGTTTAAAAAAGTATGTATCCGTTTAAATATTGTGGTTTCTGTTTAAGAAGCGCGATCTCTTTTTAACAAATGATATCTATTTATTGAATTGAGGTTTCCGTTTAAAACTTATATTTCTGCTTAAAAATTTGTGAATACTGCTGAATTTAAACGTTAAAACAAATATTTAAACAGAACCATAATAATTTAAACAGAGAAGACAGTTTTAAATGAAACTTGATTGAGTTAAACAGAGACAAAAAAATGCACACTTGTATGCATAAAAGGTCAGACATGATGTGATTGGGCGGTATTTTTCGCATTATTTGTAAGGGCAAAAATGGAATTTCATAACATTGACCCACTTGAAGTGACTGATAGGGGGTAAAAGAAAATGTAAACTATAAAGGAATGGCTGTCCAGGGTGTGCAAAAGTTGGAGGGGGTTTTTAGGAAGTTTTGAAATTTCCGAGGGGTGAACAGTAATTTTCCCAATAATTTATGTGTAGCGTGTTTTTTTTGGAACAACACGTCATATTATATTTTTTTAAAAAATAATTATTTTTATTTTTAATAATAAAATTTGAATTTATATGATATAGAATATAAGTATATAAAATATATATTTCACACACATATATATAATAGAAGTCATCCCTTATAAAAAATAAGGGAGATGACGCAAGATACACACATGCATGAACATAATATATTTCCAATCAAATGATCCTAAAAATTATATAGTCTATGTTTTTAATTCACTATTTTGCCTTTGGTCTGAAAATTTTAATTTATATACCTTTTACATATATTTTATTATTATTTTTGGTAATTGACATTATAATTAATTTCATTATTCAAAATACATGATTAATAAAAATTTTAATTCTAATTCTCATGGATATCTGTAAACTTTGGGCTTGATTTGAGAAGAGGCCCACAACATCAGGCCCACCCCAAACTAAAAGTCCTGAAAAGTGGCACTTTGGCACAATTGAGCCATCGTGATCGCAATAGGTTGAAATCCAAGATAAACCCTAAACCCTAATCCGAGCACTTCGAGAGGAGAGATGGCGAAACCAGCGGGATCAGTGGAGAAGATGAAGGACTTCATCAACTCTCAGATCAACGATGAAAAGAATTGGGCCATCAATATGGTGATTTTTTTTTTTCTTTTGCCCTTTTATCTGTATCGTTTTCTTCGTTTTTTTCTCTTGATTTCTGTTTGCTAGGGTTTTAGATCGATTTTATCTATTTGTTTTGTTAGAAGTAATGAACTTTGATTGGGATTGGTTTTATTGTTTACTTATAGGCATGCCATCTAGTCGCTTGAAAATTTCAATGGCAGAACTAAGTATTTGTTTAAGGATGCATACTGGCAATTTTATCTGAGAAAAAAAAATTATTAGTTGAAGGGAGTAGAGACAGTAATGCACTTTGAGTAGCTCCTTTTTCAAAACAAAATTACATTTTGATGAGAGAAATTGATTTAGTTGTTTATGATAACAGTTATGGAGACAAAGATCGATTATTTAAGTTAGGCCAGTGAATGTATAAATTGTTTGTTGGAAATTAGGTAGTAATAAGGTCCATGATTGAATGCACCTGGTGCAATTAAAGAAGAGTAAATAGCGTCATTCTTTTTTAAGGGAAGCAGTATTGCATTTTCAAATTATCTCATAATGACTTTTTTTATTAAAGTTTTTGCTAATTACTTCTCACTTTTTCAAGTTTCATGAGATTGTCGACGTGTTTGATTTCTCATTTGTTCTAATATAGAGCCTTAAGTTTTTAAATAATTAAATGCCATGGTGTGACATTTGGTATTATTCATCTAGGAGCTAGGGATGTGCATCTTTTGCACTAATATATAACTTAGTTTGCTGATGAGTTGCCGTTGTTGTTTCTCTCTGTTGTTTGTTCTTTGTTGTGCCTGGGGCATGTAATTTTAATTAATCAAGACAGTTCTAGTTGTTCCAAGTAAGCCCATTAACTTCCTTTTAACTTTGATTTGCATCATTCACTTATCTGTGAATTCTAGACTACATCACTTGTTATGTATGCCATTAAAATAATTGTCCTCTATACATATGTATATGTTCTGTATAATGTATATGTGGAATATTTACAGAAATTGCTGAGGGCGCTTGCATTTTTCGGAGGATCAATATTTGTTATGCGTAACTTTGGCGATCTTATGGCCATTTGAATAGAGTTATGAGATTTTCAACTTCCTATCAGATCTGACACTACTTTATGGAAAAACCTTAAATTTCTGTGCTTCTGGTATCTCTCGTTCTACCGGGATATTGTTTGTGTCATGTAATTGTTACTTTATTTTGTGGTTGGCATTTCAGTTTAGCTTTCGTTCAGAAAGTTATCTTTCCATTGGTGTTATTTTCGCTTGTTTTGCTCTTTTGTGCTCAGAATTTGTGGGACGAGCATCAAAGTGCACAAGGCCATGTGAGGCTCTTGTCCTGAAGCATGAGGTTATCAAGGAAAATAATGCCGTGCAAGCAGTTTGGTGTACAGCCTGCATGTCTATCAATTCATGTTCGAATGAGAAAAATGTGTGAGCTTTATATCAAAATTTTGGTTATTACTTCCCAAAATTTAACACTTGACGAGTTATTTGCCGCTCATGCCAAATAATTTTGGGACAATGCCATAGAAAATACGAAGGTCTTGGTTTGATTTTTATGAAAGCAATGAAAAAAGGGTACTTAGATATGTCCATACTTCTACATATTACAATGCCTGTTGTCCTTATAGAAGCTTGACACTAGGAAATTCTTTTAAACCTTCCCATCTGCTTGACCATGTATGAATTGAGCTGGGGCACTGTAATTTGTGAATGAGAACATTATATGCGTCTCTTTCAAAACACATAATTTTCTAATACTGCTGAAAACACTCTGCAAGCAAATTTTTGAAGTATTTGCATTCAAAATTGTGCACCTTTTATATTTTGAAGGAAGTTGTGTTGCGTGATAACTTTAATATTGTCCCTTGTTCGTCCTTTTAGTGAAGTAGCCGGCATTCTTTAGCAAAGAGAGCACGGCAACTTCTTGTTTCACTAAAACTGCTGCAAAGAGTGTTTGTTGGCGAATTCTCTTCATTATTATCTACTACATATCCCATCATTCTATTGGCAGTGGTTCAAGTAACGAGGACTTTAGAATGGTGTGATTGATGCTTAATGCTTGGAATGGTGTTTTCTAAGTTAAGCTTTCTACGCACTTGCTTAGTTTCTTATCATTTTATCATTTGATTTTTCTGGCACCTATCTATTGAAATGATACAGCTTCTCGCCCTATTATGTGTCCCTAGTTAAATGATTTGGTCCTGCTTAATCTGGTAAGCCAGCCATTTCCATTCAGTCTCTTTTTATTTGAAAAAAAAAAATGAAATTTTTTATGTGGTAGGGGTAAAATTGTTGATTTAGTTAAAATTTATTATGTGGTATTAAAAAAATTGATTGATTTCATCTGGTTGTTTTCGGGAATTTTAGTTTTTTCCCTTAATGAAATTTTGGAAGAGATTAACTAATAGAAAAAAAAAAATTTATGTCATATTGGTCGTCAGTGTTTATATGTTTTTTTTTTTTGTTAGTAAATAAAAAGAGGAAGTTATGTCAAAGTTTTTTTTGTTTTTTGGTTAAAGTTTATATGAAGTTATCTCAATGATTTCATTTCCTATTCCTGAGTATGCTCAACAGCGTAGCATATTTCCATTCAATTGATTTGGACATGATTAAGAAGAATCCATCAAATTTCCATTGGGTGATGGACTTTGGCGTTCATCCCACTTGCTCCCCCTCCCTCTCTATCTATCCCTCCCTCCCCTAATCAAACAGGTCATGTGCCGTGCGCGTGCATGCCTCTTCTGTTGAAACATCAATCAAAGTTCACGTTACCATCTCTCGATCCACTTGTCCATTTTAAATCCTTTTTCTTTTCCCAAATTCCCTTGCCCCACTTGATATTATCACTCATTTATATATATATATATATATATATATATATATATATATATATATATATATCCGTCTGAGTTTTCAAAATTTAATTCTCTTGCTGGAAAGTGTAAACTAATTTGCTGGCTCTGATGGAGACTTGCACGTAAAGTGAAGGCCTCTCTCCTCTCCTCTTTCATTGATTAATTAATTCAAATTTGATTAACATCAAACAAAAGCGAATTAATTAATTATTGAACTTTTGATTTATTTGTTTTAAATAATATCTCACATCCCCACCTTTTGTCCCCTCGTTCACGGAAGGGCCAGGTGACCGACACGTGTTGGTGTCTCCCTTGTTATAGCCTTTTTCCTAGACTGCCACGTGTCTTCTTTATCCGGTGAGCAACTTGGAAAAAAAGTGGGCGAGGGGATAGCTGGATTTTCTGACACGTGGCGCAAGTAGCGGTGTCGCGGTCGTTGATGTGTACGTCATCCCCTTGCTGACGTGTCCGGCAGGCAAATCCCGCGAAGATCCCTTCGTCCCTTTCCTTCTGGAGTCCCGCCATTTAACGTCACCGTCATGCCATCCACACAAACCCTGTCGCATTGCGTGTCGCTTGTTCATTGGCCACATTAAAGTGGGGCCCACGCCAAACCATCCTGAAAAACGCTGTCCAGGGGTACCCAGCTGATGCAAGGATACGGTGTGCAAGTTGGTTAGACATGGAGGACACGTGTCAGGTGGAGGGCGTCGTGTCAACGTGGCGGGAGATGCGGAGCCGTAACGTCCTGGAGAAAGGAAAGCGCAAGTTGGGAGACGCCGTGGGCCCCGCTTCCCGTCAGACACACGTGTCACGTCCTCGGACCGTGCCCCCCACCCCCTCTCTTGCCCCATCATTTCCTCGCCGATCCTTTTTGACTCCCGTTTCCCCCTAAACCGCGGAAACGTGAGAAACGCCATGCCCTCTCATTAATTATAAAAAAAACTATTTTTCCAAATAATAATAATAATAATAATAATTACTATAAAAAATAATAAAATTCAATAGCGAAAAACTTATTCATGGTTTACATATTTTTATTATTATAAATATGAAGTGTTGTGAAATTTTAATAATAAAATCTGCCGAGTAGTTACACACCTCGCCACGTGTCATCGTTTTATGACCGGCTAGGTACCCTGGAGAACAGCTAAGGCTTCTTCGAGCGGTCCCCCCACGCGGGTCTTTGGGTAGTGACCGCATGTTGAAACCGACACGTGTCATCTCGCTCTTCGTTACGACACGTGTCTCGGTGGACAAAACGAAGCCACGCCAGCCGCCCGTGAGCCGGGCCGAGGGACCTTTGTTTCCCGCCTCACGGAGGCCTTCACATGCGGCCACGTGTACTTTGATGGCATACCTAATCGACACGTGCATATGTTCTTTGGCTATAGAAGGGCGGTTTCGTCTTTTCACTAGTACATAAATAATATTTTAGGGAATTTAGAAGTTTATATTTTCTTGGGTTTTTATTTTATTTTTTTGTTTTTCATTTTCATCTCATCTTCTTCTAATGAGTTCCCTTTCTCGAATTTTTCTCCAATTTTTTTCTTGTCTGATCTCTTTGCGTTGTTAGAAATCTTGTTTTCTATTCATTTTTTTTATGCAAGTGTCATTCTTTTTTCACCATGGATTGGTTCTATGGTGGTTTCCTTGTAATCTCTCATGGAGTTCTTGAATTCTATACGGAATCTCCAACTTGTTGGTCTCTGATGCTTTGTGAACGATAAAAATTGGTTTTTTTTTAGCTTATAAAGTTTGGATCTTTTGCTTGAATCCGTTGGCGTTAGATGGATTCAGGCGCTGGGAATGAGAGAGTGGAAGAGCTCTTGGCTCGTGTTAATGGATGCCATAGTGATTTCTTGAAGAGGTTTAGTGGCGGTCACAGTTGTGCTAATGAGCGCCCGCAAGGTGTTCGACAGAATGCTGCAGAGGAGATAGAGCTCAACTTGGGGCTTTCTCTGGGAGGTTGCTTCGGTGCGGAGCCTAGAGAGAAGAAACTCGTTCGATCATCGTCGATAGCTGCGCCTTCTATGGTTCCGAGAAGCTATGAACGTGAGTTCAGTGGTCTCTTGAGGGCGTCTTCATTGCCTGCGGAGAACGAGGAGGAGGTGAGGAAGAGGAAGGAGTTGCAGAGTTTGAAGAGATTGGAGGCAAAGAGGAAGAGAACGGAGAAGAGGAATTCAAAGATTGAAGGATTGTGTGAGGATTTGAATGGGAGCCAAACAAAAGTCAATGGTTTGAATGGAGTTCATAGCAATGGGTCCATGGGGATGAAGAATGGGATTAATGGTTGGGCCATGAGAGGTGTGGGAGCAGTGCAAAGCCACAGGCCGGTGTCGCAGGGTTCCGGTGGATCGCAGGGGAGTGGATCCTCCGGCTTGTCGGACTCTGGAAGTCCAGCGCCAGCGATAGGTATAGCAACTTCTCAGCTTCTCTTTGTTTTCATGAGATTATGATTGGCATTCCATTGGTGCTTGTTTGATTTGTTCTTGGTGATCATTTCTATTGTGTCTGTTATTGTTGATTAATATTGTTACAGATGACACACATAAACATACATGCAAACACACAGTAATAAGAAAAGTTTCATTGTGCCTACTCCATATATAAGCACCAAGGAAACAAAAAATCAGTAATTTAAATGCTAATCTTTGATATTGTTATCGGGATTTATTTACTGAATTTGTGGATGAAATGATCACTAATTCGTGTGATTAAGATTAAATTCAGGGTTGCTTGTTTTGTTGTATACGTGTGTTATTCAAGTCCTTTTCCATTGAATCCCTTCATTGTTTCCTTGTTGTTCATGAGTGATCACTTTAAAATTAGGGCGGCTTCTTTTCTCATGTCATTATCTTGTCAACTTTTTAGTGGCATTACGCCTTGCTAAAGTTTTCTGGTTTGTATTCACATGTTTGTAAGGTAGGTGATGGATTTTCTTAGTGTGTCCACTTGTTTGGATTATATTGTTTCATTCGAGTTACTGAATATTGTTTCTTCAGCTTCTTGGATAAGCACTGGGTTTGTTTATATGTTTGTTTATTGTCAAGAAATAGTTCTCTAATATTTGTTTTCCTTGTTACATGACTTGCTTGTTTTCTTGACTACAATATTTTAACTTTCCAAACTTTTATCTTTCCTTTTGTCATCACAAGCTCCTTCATGCTATTTTTATTGCCAGTCCTAAGGTTTCTTGTTCTTTAGCCTCCAGCATGAGTTATGCTTGATGCTTCTTACCTTTTGTGGAATCATGTTTGTGATTTTGATTTGTTTCTAGATGATTGTTGAGGTTCCTAAGTAGTCAATTTATGGTCATAATGTTGTATCCTTTTTTCCTCTCATATATACCAAAATATCTCTGATGTGGTAACATTCTACATATATCGTGTCATTTATTGAAACATTACGATCTTGTCATTTTTGCATGATGTTCGCATCTTCTTTAGATTTACATTTTAGATATGTTCTGTAATTTGTTGAGACATTACAACTTACGAGCCTGTTGTTTCTGCATCATATATATTCTTTAGATCAGTGTTCTAGATATAGTCCCTCGTTTGTCAAAACCATACAAGCTTGTTGTTTCTGCATCTTAACATTACAAGACTGTCATTTCTCCATCATCTTCATACCTTCTTTAGATTAGACATTTAAGATGCATTCTGTCATTAAACATTACATGCTTGTCGTTTATGTATCATGCCTATGTTCTCTTGGCATTCTTGATACATTCTGTCATTTGTCGAAACATTACAAGCTTGTCATTTCCGCATCATCCTCATGCCTTCTTTAGATTGCCATTTAAGATATGTTTTGTCATTTGTTGAAACATTACAAGCCTTGTCATGTTCATATCTTCTTGTTGGGGAGGAACCGGGGACCAAATGATAATTTCCCCGAAAGTACTGTATCAGTACTGTAGCACGGACGAAACACGGGCGTGCTACTTTACTGGGTTCTTCCGCTACTGTAGCAGGGTTGCTGCAGCACTGGTACTGTAGCAAAAACACTGTAGTAGTCGAAAATTCAGAAAACTGCAATTTGCACGGGTGTGCTGAATTAAGCACGGGCGTGTTGAGCTTGTTTTTTGAATTTTGAAGCTCAAAACCTCTTTTTTTTTAGTACAATCTTTTGGGATCTAATCGACACAATAAAATCGTCAAAAACAATAAGCAAGACACACGATTTAGCGTGGAAAACCCTTTCAAATCGAGGGATGAAAAACCACGGGACTCCTTAGAGCCACTTAGAATTGTTTCCACTATGTTAACAAAGGGTTAACAGTGTTTTTTTCTCTCTAGCTAACTAGAGGCATACAAATGCAAGAGATTTAAGGAGAGAATTTCACAAACACATCATCATACAAAGATGGATTACGACTATTTCAAAGAGAATTGGAAGAATTCAAACCAATGTATTGTATCTTCCAAAGATGATCTTCCCTGAAACGTGGGCGAAATCGGCTTCAATCCTTTTAAGAAATCAAAACCCTAGCCCTTTCTTCTCTTCTTCCTCTGTTCTTGTTTTTTTTCTTTCTCTGATGAGCTTTCTCCTCTCAATTACTCATCTTAATAATCAACAATAATCCCCTTCATTAACATAAATTTTTTTTTTCATTTACTGTGGAGGCGGGCCCCACTTATTTGGAGAGGCCCCACTTAATGGGGCTGACTCAACACTTCTTGGGTCTGGTCTTGAGGTTGCACTTATCACAACCTTGCAAAACTTGCAAATGATGGAGCATTTATGTTAAAAAAAAATCCTAAATGTTTGATATTGTTTTGGGAAATTTGTGTTCTTGCCCTCCAATTTAACCATCTCTGAATACATAAACCGCCAGTTGATCATTTCATTTATTTTGTTCTCCAGGATTTGAGATCGCGAGGATGAATGGATCATCAGAAGACAGGAACCCCGCTAACGGGTGTTCACTGCAGGAGAGTGCCAACCATAAGGTGTCAAGCACTCCTCAGCTGCCAATGCTGAAAGGGCAAAACTCTGAAGACCTGTCGAAGAAGATGACGGCGGCATCGATCAATGGAAGATCAGCAAGAGATATCGAGCGGACTATGATGGAGGAAATGCCATGCGTGACGACAAAGGGATATGGTCCGAATGGGAGGAGGATTGAAGGGTTCCTTTACAGGTACAGGAAGGGGGAGGAAGTGAGGATTGTATGTGTGTGTCACGGTAGTTTCCTCACACCGGCGGAGTTCGTCCGACATGCCGGAGGCGGTGATGTAGCACACCCGCTCAGACACATTGTCGTGAACCCCTCCCCGGCGGCATTCTTCTGAAATGCTGAAACCCAGTGTGACTTTTATTGGCCATAATATTTCCCCTGCCAAGTCGCTGAACATTTTCAATAGAAACCGAAGTGACATGAGAAATGTTCTCTTCTTAAATCTCCGTTGAATTTTGGTTCTTTGCTCTTACTTTTCTGGTCATCTCCTCAATGCAAGAGTGGAACAATTCAAAGGCATTTCTTCATGTACAATCCGGTTAACATGGAACACATTTTCTATCAATTTCACAGATTCAAAAAATTAAAAAATTTAAAAAAATATCACAAAAAAGAGGTCTAACAACACAGATACGCAACGCATCCAACAATTATTTGATTGAGAAATAGCACTCAAAATGTGTGGTCCACGTCAGAAATGGAAAAACAGAACAAGGACTCCACCACAACCATATTTGCTCAAGCATTATAATTCTTAGCACTTTATTTAAGAACCACCAAGACAAAAAAGAATGGCAAAAATATTCTTGCCATTAACTCATTCATTTACAGCCATTAATGCATTCCCAATTGTGGGAAAACTAAAAGATTTGGAGTTGATTTCAAACGACAGCCTTTCTAGGCTTTCACACAGTCATCTGCTTCCACCAGTGGAGCCCTCAGCAGCATTTTTTTGGTATTGGCAACTTTGGAGTCAGTGGTAAATTTCCAGTCTGAAAATTGTCACAGGTTCCTGCTGGTAACGGCAGAAGTGGGAAAAAAAAAATGGAGAAAACTCTTTGTCAAATCAAAGTTTGTAAATTGAGGCACCAGGGTTCAACAAGATGTTTAAAATCATACCTTCAAATTTTCATGCAAGGTTTGGCATGGGGGTGAGGAGAGCCTTTTCTTCCAGCAGGTCTCTCAAGTCACCAATTGGTGGGATGAACACCGACTTCAGAAATCACTGTGTATACCGCAGGCTGAAACTCCAACCAACTAATTGGCAAGAAGATTGATCAATGTCCATCTCTGCTCGATATCCTTCTTCAGAAATATTGCTGCTCTGTTTACCTGCTATGCAAAATATTTTGATTTGATTTATGGCTTGTATTATCAAGAAATACAACCAAATCTGGTCAAGCTTACAGAGCTCGCAGATGAATATTACCACAATTCATGTCAATTGGAACAACCGAAAAAGTAAAAGACATGAGGATGAAACTTCACATATGGCTCTTGTTCAGCATGCTTTATAGTGAACTAATCTTGGAGAAAAAGAAGAACGAAGTTTGTCTTTTGAGGAACTAATTGCACAGGAACTCAAAACACCAGCAGGTATCAGGAAATATCTGAACTGAGAAATATAATCAGTGTGCAAATTCAAAGCATCTGAAAACCAAGATTCAAAGACCATTCTATAAACTGAAATTAGCAAGGTAAAATTCTGAAACTAATTTGGTAGATAGTGTTTTGAAAAGAATCATGGACATTCATTGATATTCCATTTATATAGATGCTAATGTTGTCAATGACAAAAGCAGGAACCATGGTAGATGCAATACATTTCTGTTTCCTTACCTTCCAATGTGTTAAATATTGTGTACGACAAGCAAGTATTATCAACGCTTGCAGAGCATTGGAGGCTGAAGTTGCTTCAGCCGTTGAACAACCTGCTTCATTGTTGGCCTAATAGTGAGTGATTCAACAGTACACATGACACCCAAGTGTAATACCTCCACCAGATCATCACGAGGCCCTACATCCCACAGTCCCTCAGTGAAGAACTCATGAGCCCGGCCTTGTCTCAGTAGCATGGATGCCCAAGCGACAATATTAAAACCATTCCCGTATGGTGAGAAGGAGGGATCTAACGCTTTCTTATCTGAAATCAACTCCAACAAGACAACACCATAGCTGTATACATCAGCCTTGTCTGAAACCCGGCAAGTCATGGCATATTCTGGAGCAACGTAGCCAAAAGTTCCAGCAACACCAGTAGTAGCATGGGTTTCAGAGTTCCCTAGAAGCCTCGCTAGTCCAAAGTCTGACAGGTAAGCAGTGAAATCATTGTCTAACAAAATATTGCTAGGCTTAACGTCCCGATGAAGAATACGAGGAACGCAGTGGTCATGGAGATAAGCAAGTGCACGTGCAATGTCTAAAGCAATCTTGTGAAGCATCCTCCAATCAACTGGTCTCTTGGATCTCTCATGTATGAACCTTTCCAAGTTACCTCCTGGCAAATAATTATAAATGAGAAACATCTCGGCCTCACCCAGATGATATCCAATTAAAGTTACAAGATTGGGATGACGCCATCTCCCTAGAGTCTTTATTTCAGCATGAAATTGCTGAGCTCCCTGGATTCTTCCGACTGCAAGTCTCTTTATAGCCACCAATACTCCCGGTGCAATCTCAGCCTTGTATGTGGCCCCGAATCCTCCACTTCCAATGCAATTACTAGCATTGAAATTTCCGGTAGCTCGCACAACAGCTTCATAAGTTACTGGCACCCCAATGTCTGTGAAAATCGTTACCTTCCTTCCAGAAGACTGAAATGAGGATCTTGGAGCACATTTCCTTGTGTATACATAAAGGACAATTAGAGCTATAAGGACTGACACGATAGCAGATGCTGAAGTTATAGAGGCAATTTCAATTGAACTGAACCCTTTATTGCTGCTATTACTAGGGGAGCTTGCAGGAGGAGAATAAGCACTTGACTGGTCAGCATTGGCGCGCCCTTGCACATCTAAAGGAGGAACAGAGAGAGAAATGCCGCTGCAAGGCTGGTGTTGGAGTAATGGGTTTCCGATTACACTGTTACAACTCATCATGCTAGAATTAAACGGTAAAGGGCCAGAGAGATTATTGTAGGACACATTGAACTTCCCGAATAATGTGACATTACTCAAACCAGAAGGTATCTTTCCAGAAAGCTTGTTGCTGTCAAGGAGTAGCACACGGAGATTATTCAAGTTGGAAAGACCACTTGGGATCTCACCACCAACAGAATTTGAAGAAAGATCCAGTTCCTTGAGAGAATGCAACTCATCAAAGCCAGAAGGAATCTGACCGCTAAGGTTATTCTCGGCTAATGAGAGATGTTCCAAACTCTTCAACTGACCCAAACCAGCAGGAATCTGGCCCTTGAGTTGGTTCCTGCTCAAATGAAGGTCAACAAGCCTGTCCAATAAACTGAAACTGCCAGGAATTGTTCCAGTTATACGATTATCAGCACCATCCAAGACCACAAGAGACCTGCACAGAGAGCCAATTTCTTCCGGAATTACACCAGAAATCATGTTGTTACTGAAATTCAGTACCAACCCTTTCAAGTCCTTGCACTTCTCAAACAAAGCATTGGTTATTGACCCGTATATTTCATTCCCATCAACAAGAAACGCATAGGCCATTGCTTGGCCTCCAAATCTCTCTGTTGCAACTGGTAGAGATGTCAGAATACCAGTAAAACTATTCCTGCCAAAATTATGGTAAACTGTGAAGCCACCAGCAGATGCAGTAGGTGGCAAGGAAATTTGCTGATAAGTCCTGTACTCAAAGAATGATGAATACACAGAGGCCAACTCATCCGAAGGAAGCCGAGTTGAGGCGCACTGAGCAAACATCGGAATGGAGCCAGATAAATTATTCCCACTGACATCAAAAACATCCATGCATGGCACAGGAAGTTCTTCATCAAGCCAACCTGTCAGCTTGTTTGAGCTCAGATTCAAAAACCTCAGATTCTGACACTGTTGAAATGTAGTAGGAATCCCTCCAGAGAAAAAGTTTTCACCAAAATGAACCATTTCCAAGCTCCCACAAGCACCCCAACTCCTTGGAATCACACCTCCAAGCATTGCCCTTGGAGCCCAAAGTATTCTAAGCTTTGGCAAGCTGGTAACACTCTCAGGGACCCCTCCTTGAAAAGCATTGAACTCATCCAAAACACTGGAATCCTCTCTGCCTGGCATTGGATCAAAGAGATTGGAGAGAACAAGAACAGATAACTCAGTACAGTTACCAAGCTCTGGAGGCACAGGACTGCTCAGGCTGTTCCTCGAAACATCCAAAACTCGAAGCTTTTGTAAGTTTCTGATTTCCGATGGAATGGCACCATCCAAAAGATTGGAAAACAAAAGCAAGGATTGAAGATTGGTGCAATACCCCAAACTGTGGGGAATGCTACCGATGAGTAGGTTCCCAGAAAGATCCAGGTGCTCAAGATTCCGGCAACCAGTTCCAATATCATCAGGGATTTTATCACTTAAATGATTGAAAGAGAGATATAATTCCCTCAATTTGGGGAAATTGCTGAAGTTTCGTAGCATCATGCCATTGAGCTGGTTGCCGGAGAGATCAAGGGTTTCCAAATTGAAGCAATTCAAAAGAGAAAGTGGGATCTCACCTCTGATGCGATTCAGTCCGAGTTTCAGAACTCGAAGACGGGGAGGAAATCTCAAAGGAAGGGATCCAGAAAACAAGTTGCCCTCCAGATTAATGACCTCAAGGTTTTCCAAGCCCCAAATGACACCAGGAATCTCGCCTTCAAAGCTATGGAAATCCAATACAAGAACTCTAAGTCCCGAAAGATTCCCCACCTCAGGGCTGAGCTTTCCAGAAAGCCTCCGCCGTGGATCCGAACAGCTCCTGCGAAAAGATCCCGAATTTGGGCAAGACCCCGCCTTTGCCGAGATATTCAAAGCAAAAACCCTAGACTCCGAGTTGCAGAAAACTCCGGGCCAGGAACAGTGATGAGAGCCGGACCAGAGAGCAAGTACCCCGCCGGGATCAGCGGAAACAGAGGCTTTGAACTGAATCAACGCCGACCTCTCGGCGTCCTCAGCCACAGCGAAGGAGATCAAGACAAAGAGCAACAGCAAAAGAGGGGGACATGAAGCTAGCGTTTTAGAGCGTGTTCCCCGGTGGCGGGGCATCGTCGGAACCCTTATTCTGGTTCTAATTCTCGGACCTTCGGAGATGGAAACCAAACCCTACCCCTAATTCTCGGAGCATCAAGGACTAAAAAAATAATTTCGGAAAGTAGCAAGGTTTGATTTGAGAAAAATGAATAAATAAAAATTCTCCTTTTTCGCTGCTTCTTCTTCTCCGATGATCATTTAGTGCTGCGCTCGTGGTGGGCCCCAGACCTCAGAATACAAATACTGAAAGACTTGCAAAGATCAGCTGTTCGCTCGCAAACAGCAAAACAGTGAAATCAACGTCAACACACAGAGAAACAGCAAGCATAGCGGCGCGCTTGCTGTTTGAATATAGACAGCGGAAAGGCAAGAACGTGGGGCCCACAGAAGTGCGGAGAATATTCCACGTAGGCTTCGAGAAGCTTTTTGACTGCTCCAGTAGTTGGACTCGATCAGATTAAAATATACGTTAAAAAAATATGTTAAATCAAACTTCATACAACAAGACTTCAACTTAAACTTCACTTAATAAAAACTCATATTTATGAGAACCCCAAATATTATATGGTTCAATCATGTAGCTCTTATCCACTAGTGGCATGTTCTCATTGGAGTCCAATGAATAGAATCTAAAAATAATAGTAATAAAGAACAGAGATGGAATAAAGACCACATGAAGCAATTCACCTAATTGGATCTTTTTAGTACGCATCATGTGAAGCTTAAGGCCAACAATTTATTTCAGTACATGCAACAAATGCAAACAACAGATAAAATCAATCAGGAACTTGTTGAAGGTTATCTATTACTTTTAATGATATCAGGTACACAGGATGGACATATAATTTCGGTTTTTTGGTGGTACAATGGATTTGTTATGATACAGATGGCGAAGAAATACGGCAATGGAGAAAAATCAAACTAGGCTAAAGACACTTCACTTGCGAATAAATGAACTTGGTGATGAGGATCACCTTTATCGGCCAGTCATTGACAGCTTTCTGGAATCGAAATTGATCATCAGCCTGAGAATGACGCTTTTAGAAATATACTAGGTGGTGGAAGACGGTCAGGTTCAGCAATCGAAAGTTATTTCTGATGACTAAAAGTAATAATCTTAGACTGGCCTCAATGCGGTGCAGGTCCGCCTGTTATGACCAATTTGGTTACACTGAGTGCAATGCAATGGTCGTACTTCTTTTGGTTCACAAGGTCCGCCATATGCCCGCTTTTTTCTTGGTGGATCATGTATCTCGCCCCAGCCTTGAACTTCTAATTGATTGTTCTCGGTTGTGGAGTCATAAGTGTTTTCTTCGGAGATCATATGGCCACCAGGTTCGGCACGGAGTTCTTCTAATGCCTTCTCCCGACCAAGGAAAGCTCGCTTGTATGTGATAAGCACCCCGTACTCCCGGTGAATGTCATTTAAAATTTCTCTTGGTTTGTAATTTCGGTTGTGCCTAAGTTTGTCTCGAATGCAATTCGCAATCCACTTTGCTGTTGCCTGCCGGTGGCCAGCATCATCTGATCGCTGGCAAGTGTGCTCAGGCGATAATGTCCTTATCCTAAATGTGCTGACATGTGGAAGTTTTGATGCATGCACACGCCAAGTACAGCCTCCTGCAGCACACCTGCACAAGGAGCAAAAATTACACATACTAATTGCATGCTTTATCTAAGTAAAATTCACAGCCAAAACACAGTAAAAAAAACTAGAAATCATTATTAAAATATTAGCATTAGATGCATCAACTGAATTTTAAATGTCTTTGCGCTAAGACAAGTCATGTGAGCATCACTCATTAGATGAAATGATGGTATAGCGGGTATCAGCTGACAGCATAGAGGAAAATTGAAGATTTCTATAACAAAAACCACGTTAAGCAAAATAAATGTCAAGGACAAACCAGAAACAATTGACCATAAAGATACAAACTTACCATAACATAATCTAAAGATATGCACATACAACTCAATTTTGGCTGCCTGATGTCACACTATTGAAAAAAAAAACAGATTTAGACAGTAATTTACAGTCAATTAAAAACTAAACATGCAAATTCACATCGCAATAAATGATTCTAATGAATAACCAGATTTGGACAAACACCTGGCTGTGACACGACGCTGGTCTGATCGTATCATGTGAAGCTCAAAATTTGCTGCAATGGCAGCACTTGTCAGTGCATTTCGAAAGGTCTGCACGTCCTCATACTCCTGTCCAACAACCAAAGACTGAGAGTATCTTCGGAATGATTCTCCTGACATACTAGGGCCGATCGATGGATTTCTCAAATATTCTCTCTTGTGATAAGTTCCAGATGTGCTCAAGCCATTTTGACATCCTAGTCCTTCTGGTCTCACCATTGTCATCTCTCTACATTTTTCCCCGCAAGATTCTATCAGTTCAATAAAATTTAACAAAGCAGATTTCACAAAAGGAAGAAACTAATAAGATTAAATAAGTTCCTAAAACTTCTCGAGTTATCAAAGATACGCTCTTTCAACAATGCATCTAAATTTAAAACCACAAAACCCGAAAATTTTGTAAAACAACAATAATGTAGTAAGAACTCTCAGGCTTTCAAAATTATGGGCTTCTATCTATGCTCTCTTTCAACAATGCATTTAGATGCAACACCATAAAACACCAAAAGAACACCAAACTTTATAAAACAATAACAATCCAGTGAGATTTCTCCAGGTGGCAAAACTATAATTTTTCACAAATGCTCTCCAATCAATGCATCTTGATTTCTAATGATAAAAACTGGAAATTTTGCAAAACAACAACACTGAAGTAAGATTTCTCAGGCGCTCAAACTTATGTCTTCTATATATGCTTCCTTTCAACAACGCATCTAAATGTTCAACCATAAAACACCAAACGCTGCAAAACAACAATAATGTAGTGAGATTTCTATAGCTATCAAAATCATGGTTATCTACATATGTTCTCTTTCACACAATGCATCTTAATTTCTCAATATAAATCCCAAAATTCTGCCAAACAACAATAATGCAATCAATCATACTAGTGATAATCACATCATCATCCCTTCAACAAAAACAAATATACACAGAGAGAGAGAGAGAGAGAGAGAGAGAGAGTTCATGAATCAAAAACCATCACCTCATTGTTTCCTCAGACCGGGCATCTAACACCCGCATTGCATCATCAACTGCATTGGCCGTCCCCGAGTCGTCATCATCGTAGTCATCACTGTTCTCCGTCTTGGCAGTGAACAAAAAGATTGGTATTTTTCGATTACCATCAAACTCATCCATCATATTACGCACATCATCATCGGATTCAATGGATACCAGTCTCGAGTCAAGGCTGCCGTCCGGGAGCTGAAACCGCAGATCAACGTCCCCTGGGTCTGCGTCGCAGAGCTCCGACATCTTCTCCAGCAGTGACCGGAAGCTCGCCGTCCTATCAACGGACACCAGACGTGTCTTCCCGCCAACGTACAAGGCCTTCCCTTGGTTATTCACGAAGTCACCTCCGAAGCTGCATAGAAGCTTCGCCTTGCTACCCGCCATTCTATATCTCAGCCCCAAATCCTAAACCCTAGTTATAATCCAAATCCTGGCTTGAAACCCTAAAATTGAAGCCAAAGATCAGCAAAGGCTTCAAATGCTGCTTTTCTGGGGGAAGGAATCCAAGGAATCGGGTACAAAGCGAGATTAGGTCAACCAAAAGAAACTGAAGAAAAATGAGGACATTCAGAAGGAATATGAACGAAAAATTACCATCAGAAAAGAGAATTTTAGGGCAAAAACATCGAATTATACTCTTATTTGCAATTAATTCAACAAGAAGAACACATCAAACAGAGATGTTATTATCCATTCCAAAGATTGGAGAAGAATTCACCAAAACCAGCGAAAATTGAAACAAATTCGAGATTTACAAATTGCTAGATTGAAATCGAAAAGGAGAAAAGTCGAGAAACTTCCATCGGATCTATCAAATTCGCCCGGAATCGAACTCCGAACGCCGAGATTTGAACGGAGAGAGAGTGAGAAAAGGGTGGTTGGAGGGGAGGGGTAGATCGAGGAGAGGGGCATTCAGGGAATGAAAATTGAAAGGACGGAGCCAAAGAGGGGCCAATCTTTGGCCCTCAGTAGGGGCATTTTTGAGATTCAATTTCCATACAGGGGCATAACGGGGACAGAAGATAGCCAAAGTGGTACATTTTGGGAACGAAACTTTGCTGAACGGCCCAGATTGAAGCGGGAAAACTTCACACATCTCTTTCCTTGCCTGAATAGCTGCAATATCTAAGACAAATATTTTTATTATTTCAAATTTGAAAGAAATTTACCAAGATCAGACAATAAATTTTTTTATTTCATATTTAATTTATCTAAACTAAATTCAGCAATCAAATGGAGGTGTTTTTCGTTCCTTAAAGAGTTCCTGAGAAGGTTGAGATGATATTTGTGGTGCTGATGAAGGTGGCCAAGGCTTATGCTTGCTCAGGATCAGTTCATGGTTGTTTTTTTTTCCCCCGAGAGATATACTGATATCGATCGTTATAGGTATCTGCAGCAGAAAATGGAGACTTGCCTCGTCTCGATGCATAGCTAAGGAAGCGATCTCACTGTTGCGGAGAAGATGTCGACGCTTGGCCTTGCAATGAGGATATGGCATTGATTGTTCATGATCAAGAGATGCATTAATTCAGATATGAACTGGATCACCGCGGCATTGCTCAGTATGTATGCCAGCTTCAGCACGCTCTAACTGTTTTTAAAATTATGCAAGAGAAGTCGATTCACAAAATGGTTCTTCGAGGAAAGCATCAGAAGCCGATTCTGCTTGCATGCGGACCTATGGATTACTCAGTGATTTTGTACTGTAAATGTGGATCAACCGATAAAAGCTTACAAGATATTTGTGGAGCTTGAATCAAAGGCCAATGTTGCAGGGAATGCCGCTGATCAGGGAGTAAGTTCAGGAATCAGGATGGTTAATCAGAAGCAGCAATACAACTTTATGATCAGATTAATTTCCAGTGTCTCGAGGTTGATCACCTCACTTTTTTAACTGCAATTCAGGCATGCTCCCACCTTGTTATTTGATGAAAGAAATAATGAATGTATCTGTCATAAGAGTATCATCTGTGGTGTGGCAACCAAGGCATACTCAATACCAGGCTCATTAAGATGCATGCGAAATGTGGAGACCTCGGAATGGCTCAAACAGTATTTGATAATGTGCAGAAAAAGAGCGGCGTCCTCGAAGCCAATTATTTCTGCATATGTACACAGGCGAATTAAAGAAGCCATCATGCTCTCCTCTTAAATGATAGAATTTGTGAGAAGACCAAATGAAATCACCTTCATGAGCATTCTATCTGCTTGCATTCGCACAGGGCTAGTAAAGGAAGAACTGCAGTACAATGCTTCGATGAGAGAGTTCCCAATAGAGGCTCAGTTACAACACAGGGGCTTGCATCATTGACCTTCCCAGCAAAGCTGGCTATGTCCACAGATAATTCCACCTTCTAGCATCAATGCAAATAGAACTGAATGCAAGCAATAGATACAAAGTCCTATTTTTTTTTTTCCCTCACCACAAGATCTAAAAATCTTGGCACACTGCAACTAATTCTCAGCTAATAACTACTTGTTCGTTGTGAAAATGGTCCAAATGGCATAATAGCTAGCGAAATATAAGCAAAAAGTGAACCAATTGGTGTGAACGTTCATCTTAACCTCAAAAGATGCCTCCAGAGAAACATAAAATGAAAACAAGAAGCAATTTGCTGCTATAACTTGGAAGGAAGAGCATCCGACAAGCAATACAAAGAGTCATCTGATTAAAGCAATCAACAGACAGTTAAAAATTTCCTTCATTAATCATCAAGCATGTCAATGTAAGATGAACAATTCATACAGCAAATGACAATATAATACAGGGAAAAGCCAAATGCTTCCCAGACCGAAGAATTCAGGCATCCTAAAACATTAATAAATTGGTCGAACACTGAACCACGAACAATTCCAATAGAAACCTTGTCAAGACATAAAACAATACGCCAAGCAAGATCGAAACGGGAAGGGCGGGCAAAGCTCTTCGATAAAAAGCCAATAACAACAAAGTAATACCTAGACCAGCAATAATGGCAAGGTAACAGGCATATACCGTCATGAAGTCATACAATGCCGCCCTCCCAACGAGCACACTGTAGAAGATGAAGTCCCCCAATCCAAGCTTTATCGCCCCCGACGAGCCCAAACCAATTCCATCCACACTATTATCTTCTCCTCGATGTTCCGCTGTCACAGAAGTTATCAATGGTGCAATCACCTCTGAAGAATTCACAGTGTCCCCTGCCACAACTACTCTGGTTTCCGGCAATGTCTCTCTGACTGAATCACCATTAGAATTCACTCCAGAACTCCTCCAAAGTCTCCTGTTTGAGACTGTGTGGTGATCCACAGGCCGGGCTTCATACACCAGCGCTGGAATTTCCTCATCCCTCGAAATTGCCAGCTCCACAAGCAACCGCAATGGGCCACCAGGCAACAGCACGGCGGCGAGGTCATACAACGCCATTGAGATCAGTAGAGCCCAAGTGGTCCACTCCGGAAGCATAGTGAACCAATACGCAACCAATACTCCGATGAAAACAAGATAAGATTGGGTGACGACAATGGCTATTCTGGACATGAAGACGGCCATGACGCCGACGACGGAGAAATTGAGGAGCAAGATGAAGAAGGTCACGGAATCGATGGGAATTGAGAACTTGTCGATGAGGAAGAGGGTGACCTCCCCGCCGAGAAACGCCAGGACAATGAAGGAGGAGAATGCCATGTAGTATTTGAGGAAGCTGGTGCATCGGAAGTAGAAGAGAAGGACAAGAAGGAATGTGAGGGCAGTGACGGTGGCGACGAAGGCGATGGAGCTCAAGATGGCGTCTTTGAGCTTGCCCCAGAGTGAGGAGGTGGCGGTGGCGGAGTCGTCGGAGAAGACGATTGTCGGAAAAGCGGCGTCGAAGGAGGAGGAAGAAGGGGAGGAGAGGATGGAGACGAGGAGGACGACGAGAAGCATGCAAGCGGAAACGGGCGCAATGATGCGGATGATCTCCTCGCCAATGGTGGAGAGGAGGGTTGGGCGTTGTTCTAGGGTTTCCGCCATTGTTGAAGCCTTGAAAGACTAAGATTCCCACACTGTCCTCTCGTCTCTCTCCACTGATTCAAAGCCGGAGAAATTTAATTAGGGTTAGGGTTCCATTTTTTTTTTTTTTTTACTTTTTAATATTTAAACAAATTTAAAATATATGGAAATTTGGAAGGTGGCCCAAAAAAAAAGTTTTACCCCTTATTTTGTAGATAACAAGAAAATATAAATAAATAAATAAATATTAAAATTGTATTTTTAAGATTTTATTTTTTGTATATGAATGACAAACTAATCATGTAAAATTATTCAAATTGATATTTATTTAAATGAAAATTTACTGATAATCTCATAAAACCCATATTGAAAAATATACTCAGAGTTTGTAAACCCATAAAAATGTGCTTTAGATCATCTCTACTGTAGAAAAATAGTAAATTAATAGCTCTCTTTTATTGAAAATGAGAATTCCAGAATTCAACTCTCTCTAATTGTTCTTGAGATTTGTCATTTACTGATTTTATTATAAAAAAAACACATTTGATATGTTACATAATTTAAAGAAGAATTAAGCCAATCTAAATATATATATAACAACAAATGCCACGTTGTGAAACTTGTCTTTTATATAATTTGCATTGAATCTCTTTATGATGTGAGAAATAATAAAAATTATGCAAACAAAACATTGTACAAAGATGAAACATTAACAACATCACAATTTCCTTTGTATAAATTCACATTAACTTATGACATGCTCTCAAACTCATCTAAAAGCTACTTAGTTATGTTAATATAACTTGACTCAGAAGAAAACAAATAAACATGTGTCATCTTCTATATAAAAATAAAAAAAGAACTTCTCATAGTAATGAGCTTTTTGATTCGGAAATGAATTGTAGAAGTGGTGGAAGTCTGAAAGTGACACTTTGGTGACACTTCGGTGGAAGTGAATTATATTTTTTTAGAACTGCATGACAAAATATTTATTTTTAAAATATTTACAAACTACTATAATTAGTGCATATCCATCTTAAACTTTTCATTAAGGACACTAGTCATCTATTATAAAATTTTTTTAAAGACATTATAAAATATAAAAATATTTTCTTTTATATTTTTTATTTAAAAAAATTCATTTCTAATACATGTTAATTATAGAAACAGTGTCTTGCACTAATGACCGTTGGATCTCAAAATATCTTCATCTGACGGCCAATATTTGGCCAATGCTTGATAATAAGTTTCCATAAATTCCCATGACTTCCAATCTTAAACCCTCGCACCGACCAAACAAGGGTTTTGGCCGAAGCGGGGCGGAGGTATGATTTCTGGAAACCCTAACCCTAGTTTACTAATTCTTAGGGCCTTTGTTCTGATTTCCTTGTTTTCTATGTGTTTGATCGCATTATCTTTTGTTGGCTATCTGAGACAATCCATTTTTTTTTTTTATGATTTCTTGAAAATTTTGATGCATGGCTTGTATATTGTTTTTTTGGATTTCCTTCGCCCGAGAAAGGTTGAAATGATGTGATTTTCGTGCAAATGTTGATAAAAATGAGATTTGAACGATGTAAGTTATGTTTGGATTTTGTGCGGTTCCACAAATTATATTTGACAAGGGTGAAGAAGTTATATACTGATTTTATGTGTTATTTATTTATTATTTTTTTTATTTTTAGCAAAATGGTTTCTTGATTAGTGATTGATGGTGTTACAATCAAGTTTTGTATTAGTGCTGATGGTTTCATTGTGTACAAGAAGTGTTTTGTGATCATTCAGTTAATTTATGACAGCATTTTGAACCAAACGGACTGATAAAACTTTTTGAATAAGAACCATTTGACCATTGCTGAGGATGCTAATGTTCTGTTTGCATCAGTATGCTGTGAAATAAAAAATAGCTTTTTAGATTTTGCTGATCTTCTGTGTTAATTCATCTTATAGAGTGGTTCGTCAGAGTTTTTGAAAAGGTAACTCATCCTTATATGTGATATGCTGAAGTTGGTCAGAATAGTAGTTTTGTTTAGATTGAGATGCAAATTAGCTTTTTGAACATGCAGTGTTCACCTTTATTGATTACTGGTGTATGTGGAGTGTATAGTTTGTCTGGTTAAAGATTCATCCCTTTATGAATCTTTTTGTCTTGTAAATTAGTACGATAGATCTATGATGGCAATATTCATATTTCTTTTTCAGGTTCTGAGCTATGGCTTTTGCCAAGAAAATTGGAAGTCTCTTTAAACAAACTTTGAATTCCAACCCTTCAATTTATCAGGCTATAAGATGCATGTCATCTTCGAAAGTGTTTGTTGGAGGTTTGTGCTATTATTTTAAAATATTTTCGAATCCTTCAGTTTTATATTTCTAATGTCTTTCCATGCTTGTGATCATCTTCCTTTCAGGGCTCTCATATTCAACTGATGATCATCGCTTAAGAGAAGCATTCTCTGGCTATGGTGAAGTGGTTGAAGGTGTTTCACCTTTTCACCACTGTTTTCTTTAATAATGAATTATTTTATGCCCCTTTTGAGCTAATTGGTGTTGTTTTCTTCTGCAGCTAGAGTAATCATGGATCGTGAAACAGGCAGATCTAGAGGCTTTGGTTTTGTGACTTTTGTATCTGGTGAAGAGGCTTCTGGGGCCATTAGTGGATTGGATGGAAAGGTACTTTCACTCCTAGGTTACTAATTATTGCTTTGATACTAATTGCATAATAATCCTTTGCAATAATGACCAGTCAGAAGAAGAGCTTGTGGAGGTTTGCCTGATTTTTCCTAGTTGGTTTATAAGCTGTAATGCATTAATTATTTATTTACTTATAATCATGGGAGGTTCAGCTCAGAAATATTGTTTACAATGCTAAACATTTGGAATATAATTGATTCGATTTGCACGCTTCAGCTTATCAAGGGTGTTAAACCAAAGTATTGGTAGGATTAAGGTTCAAAAATCAGCCACACCCATTTAGCATCGGCTATGAACATCAAGAAAATGTTGGCTTGAATATGGGAAAGATAACATCTATGACATAAATAGATTGTGCTCGCTATTTTTTAATTGTTTGGTGCTATCTCCATCTTAATTGAACTGTTCATTGTCTAGCCCATCACTTGCGGATAACAAAGATTTAAATAAATGTGACTTGCTTCGAATTTAGCTTGATTCAAATCAAAAGTAAGTTGATCTTCACCAAGATAGCTTGATATTAAGGAATAAGGAAGCAGAGCAGCATAGGCATTTGCTTCCATGTAGATTTAATTCATTTATTTAACACAAAGCCATATACCAATCTCTATGCATGTTTAGATGTGTGTTTGCGAGTGCACTTTAATTACTTTTGAGTGACATACTCATTTCCCTACATCACGATGGTTCAACATATCTGTTGAGCTGACACAGCATGTCTTTGACTGGAATTTTGTTCAACTTGTCCCTATGTAAAATAATTAGGATTTGGATGGTCGACTGATAAGAGTGAATTATGCTAATGATCGGACGGGCGGCTTCCGTGGCGGCGGATACGGCGGTGGTGGCGGCGGATACGGCGGTGGTGGCGGCGGATACGGTGGTGGTGGCTACGGTGGTGGCGGCTATGGTGGCGGTGACAGTGGCTATGGCGGCGGCGGCGGAGGCTATGGCGGTGGTGGTGGTCGCTTTGGTGGCAGTGGCGGTGGTGGTGACAATTATGGTGGTGATAGCTACAACAATGCAAGTGGTGGCTATGGAGGCAGTGCTGGTGATCTCGCCGGAAGCCATGGCAGCAGCAGCAACTATTTTGGTGGTCCGACAGGAAATGAATTTGCGAGTAATGGGAGCACCGGTGGATATGAGGGTAGTGGAGCTGGGGGTTATGGTGACAATATTAGCCATCAAAGTAGCGGCCCTCCTAGTACTGGTGGCGAACAAAGTAACCATTTTGAAGGCAATTTCAGAGATGACAATGACCAACCTGATGATTTTGCCAGCAGGCGAGGTTGAGGAGGGCAATTGATTGCCCAAGGGCAGAGTCATTTGCCATAATAATTTCGAACACTTTGGGCAACTTTTCAGTGTAACCTTTTCTTTCTTTATTTTTGCCATGTCTTTGGAATGGGAACCAAGTTTGATTATGTTATCATCTGTTGTAGTGTGTAGAATGTTAAATTTGCAGTGGCTTTGTTAGACATTGTTTGCCTTTTTTAGGTGCCTTCACATTTCAATGAATTGCTTACAGGTTTGATGTTTTCATCAAATGAGATTGAGTTTGCATTCCATGCTTTGTTGAGCTGTGCTTGTCATAGCATGCCTTTGTGAAAAGACACCCACATTTCTAGCAATTTATTCTTGATAACAATTACATGTTAGAATAGGTCTCTTTTTATTGTGCCATTAATTCACTTGTTCGAATAAATCTAGATTTACTATGATATTTATGAGATTTGTCTGACTAATAAATTTCATTTCACTATGATATTCTTGAATAAATAAACAATACTGAATTTTTCATTTCACTGTGAAATCAATGAACTACAAAATTGCCACAATTTTCACGTAAGAAGAGAGGTGGTGGTGACTGAATTTACAGTTTTCTTCCATACAATTTGCATGCTATGACCAAATAACTGAAATGGAAACCAGATTTACAGGTATCTTTTCACACAATTTGCTTTCATCGCTTCTCTGGACTGCCAGGAACTAAACAGAGCCTATTTATCAATGGAAAGGAGCATTCTTTGAGCTTGTATCAATACAGGAGATCCTTTCCTTGCTCTCTCTACAATCTGTTTGATTAACAATTCCCCTTCATTATCATTGACATCATCATCTGCATCACTTCCATGACCAGTATCATATCTATTGTTTCTTTCCTCCCATTTTGGATACAAACCATCCACTTGTTCTCCGTCTTCATCTACGTCTGCTGTTCTCATGAATTCCTCGTGAGCTTCATTGTATGCGCTCAAAGCATTACCAGATAACTTCAAGCATAAGGGTGCAGCAGGAGCATTATCTTGCTCCAAGAGTGTTGGGCTCGCTTGGCTTGAAGAACCCATATAGCTGTTTGAGAACGAAGTCTGAGACATGGCTCTCTCAGATTCGAGAACCTTAACGTGCTTCTGGCTTTGGTCGAGAGCTCTTTCAAGTTCCTCGACTCGTTCTTCTAGTCTAGATTGTATCACCTTATGGAGCCGCAAGCTGAGTTCCCGGGGGGAAACTGAATAATTCACATCATGTATTGGAGTTGATGACTTGTTGCTGTTGACTCTCTGGTTGCCAACTACTTCCCCAGCAAGGCCAGGATTGACCTGCAGGATTTAAAATGTTTGTTTCGCATCCTTGAGAATGTACCAGTGCAAATCATTATAATGATATCTTAGCATGAAAACAAATCAATTCTATAGAGACTGAGTTGAAGAGATCAAGCAGGTGGATTATTCACAATCATTAATGGAGGAACTATCAGAAAGTTGATGATTTTGATTTCAATTCTCTTGTTAATCTATAACGGATTCAACACCATCCATAAATTGTTACAGATTGGCAAAAAGAAACAACAGAACATATATCTCCTATGTTCAAAATTCGGCAGTTTGTACAGGAAATAATCAAACATGTGCCATTTTTTCCGAATGGGAATCCCAAAATTTGTTTGGTTTTCAAAAGACAACTCTTATTTATCCTTTGACACTGTTCAGCGGGGTTTTATCAACTATAGAGGCATAAATTTACCCGAAAGAAGGTAAAAACTAAAACATACCTCATCAAGTTGTCTAACGTTCATGTTTAGTTCCAACTTCTCCAGTTCAGCTTCAAGCTCAGCTTCGATATTACTCAATGTATGCACACAATTAGCATTCTTTTCTTCAGGTGATCTCCTACATGAACCATGATATGAGCTGATAGATTTATCTACATTGCCAAAATCTTCATTTAATTCAACTTTTTCAGATGCTTCATCATGCAATTCTTTTACAGTTAGTGAATTGTTCATCTCCAATTCCTCTTGTAAATCTTGAACTAAGCTTTCATTGAGCTTCAGCAAATCAGTCAACTTTTCCATTTCTTTTCTGTTAGAACGACTGGTAGACATGATCCCGATGCTGATGCCAAGGAAGAAAAGAAGCATTGCATCAGAAGAACCTGGCAGAAAGGCCACTTTGCAGGTTAAAAATTTTAAGGAAAACAACTTTAAATTAGACATGTCATTTTTGCTTTTATCGAATTGAATGTTATTAAATTGCATAGCAGTGAAGCCTAAATTGATCATTTACCAAGCAAGTGCAATATGCATTATATGACATCATCAATCTTTGCAAGAAACTAATACATCGAATTCAATTTGACCAAATTGCATAGCAGTGTGGCATAAATGACTGCAGAGCAAGATTACGAAATTTTATGACATTGTTAGTCTTTGAGAGAAGATTTAGGAGAATAAGAAAGAAAATGAAGTAAACAAATCTATATACACACAAGCAAATCAAGCAATCACTACTTGACTCAACCTAAGATAAATAAACTCCAAGCATTTTAAGATAGCAAAACTATAAAATCTGAAACCACTTATTCATCCTCAACATTTCAAGTTAATTCAGAACATTCCTGAAAGCACTTATTCCTCATCAATCAAATAATGATTAGGTATTTAGGTCATACAATAGAAGTTATGGACCAACAAATTTCAATAGTTCATCTAGGAGTGGATATGAGTGGACATCAAAATAGTAATGAGACAAAAAGTATGGTACTAAGCCGAATATCACATATTACCAAAATTAGGTAAGAATTATGTAACACATACTGCTATAGTAGAATGGCAAACTTGATGCATTATGATATTGGCAACCATAGGAAAGCAGTTATGAACAAACCGGGTGAAAGTGGAGGTTTCTGAGATCCATGTTGAAGCAACTCTTTGCCTTTCTGTTTTGATTGCCTCAATGCAGGAAGAGGTGGAACTCCAATCAGAGTTTCAATTGCACCAACACTGATGCTGCTGACCTTCTCATATTCCAAACTTGAATTACTAATAACACTGTTATTCTCATCAGTTATGATAAATGGCCTGACAGTTGAAGACGGATGTGAACTGAAGAAATAATCTTCGAGCTCAAAATGCTTGCGCGGAGTCACAAGATGATCCTCAATGGAAGAACTAACAGGTATAACAGAGTGCCTGCAATGCAATCTACTACTAAGTGAACTTCGATGCCTCCCAAATCCACGACGGAGAGCAACACTACTCCTCGGAGAAGAAAGCTCAGCCCCACTTGAATCCCAAGAACAATCATTGGAAAATTCACAATTTCCTCTAATCTTATCCTCATCAACTCTACAAACTTCTTTCTTATTTACCCATGGTTGCATGCTCAACAGAGAGTTATCATCTCTCAAAAACTCAACCAAACCAGTCAAATCATCTCCCCTGTTAAAGCGACTTGAAGCTATTTCCTCTAATGACGCATCTAAAGACGACCTCCCTTGTGAATCAGCCATTGAAACACATTGCCTTCCCTGTATCCTCATAAATTTACCCAAATGTTTGCCTTTGGATTCTAATTCTTTCTCTTGAACTCTTTTATCCATGAAACCACTGATCATTGGAATTCCTCACCATCAATGCCCTACATGTTATTTCAATAGATTGGACGGCAATCCAATCTTCAAAACTCTCCAAAATCCCATCTGTTATCTACCTGCTGGATATCAAACGAAATTTATAAACTCGAATCCAAGAAAAACCAATCAAAATGGAAATTTTTGGATGAAACGAACCGGATTTGATAGTATGAACAACCAAGCCTAAATCGAACACAGAAAAACCGCAAAAAACGTAAACTCGAACATTGACAGAAGAAAAACTCAATTCAAAATGGATAAAAATCCAACCTTGGTGAGCGAGATGATCCCACTCAGCATCAAAGGAAGCCGTCCAAATGAGAATTCCCTCATTGTTTGGGTTGGAGATTTCAAGGATATATAAAAAAAAAAAAAGAAGTAAGGGGTTTTTATGTAAATATTATAAATATTTGGGTTTCACTGCAAAATTACGGTGCGAAAAAGACAAGGAAAAAAATAAGCAATGAAAGTAGCCTGTGCAGGCAAGAAGAAACGACAAGTTTTCAAAATTAAAAAAAAAAAACAATGAAACATTTTGCTAAATACCCCTTAAAACTTTTAAAATTATATTGTTAAAAAGCAATTATATAAAGTTTGTCTGGAAGAACTAGATGACTTACATATATATATATAGGCTGATTTTCTATTTACTTTATTAAAAAAAATATGCATTTTTTAATAAATCAATAAAGCACTATTTATGAGTGAGACAAAATCTAAGTATCCCATCTCCTTTATAAGATTCCTAAACTTGGTTACTGTGCTAGTCATTATTGACATTTTGTTTTCAATTCATTCACCATAACGAAAAAAAAAAAAAAATTTAAGCAACAAAAAGCAAAACTCAAATTATTTACCAAATTTTATTAAAACAGAAAAAATCCTCAAAAAATAGATAGATTTACTCTTGCTAGCCAAGCCTACGTGTACAACCTTGCATGGCCTAATCAAAGGTGGCCATGCAACGTGACCCACAACTCCTCTACAACGTAGGAGATGCCTCTCATTCTTAGCCTCCCCAACTCCCTCTCCTCTCCTCCCTTTCCTAACAAACGTCCTTCAAGAGAGAAGAAAGGAGACCAAAAGAAAGCCCTAAGGCCTTTTTTCTCTCTTTTATCATTCGCCAATCTCTTTTTCAACATTGATTGATTCACAATGAGGAAGCTTTGCCCTAATTTGGATAAAGAAGATGCTCTAGACACCGTATTAGAAGTGCCGATACCGGAGGAAATGTTTGCCGGACAAGGAGGAGGAAGTGGAGGTAACAAATGGCAAAACATGAGGAATTGGATGAAGGCACAAGCATTCGATAAGGCCATCGATAAACCTCAACCCTTATCGGGCAAGAACGCCGAGCTCCAACTTCTCCTCAATGTTGTCGGTGCCCCTCTGCTCCCTTGCCCTGTCCCTTATGATCGTGCCTTCTCCAAATCTATTCGTGATTGCTCTATTGTAATTTTCTCTTTCTCTCTTTTATTATTTTAATCCATCATTTAAGAACGTCTGCCTGTAGATTTAAAATCTAGGAACATTTACAAAAATAATTGAATTTACATTCAATTGTTACAATTCATTTATGCACATGAATAAATAATATTAAATAGTACTTGAAAAAGTACAAAATAATAAAAGATATACAATATTTAAAATCTAGTGACATTTACGATAACTATTGAAATTACATCTACATGATTCAATGACTCTCAATTAACATTTTTAGTAAACAGTAATATATATTTACTTATCTACATGATTTATTGCTCTTATATATATATACACCAAAAGAGGAAACTCATCCTATGTTTGGATATAACTAATACAGCAAGCATCGACAGCGAAATACATAATTCAACAATACATAGCGGCGACAGGAGGGCAACAAGCGTTGACATCGGTGCAGAGCATGTATGCAATAGGGAAAGTGAAGATGAGCGCATCAGAGTTTCATATGGGAGATGAGCATGTTTCCGCAAAAGGGAATGGAGAGGTTGGAGGATATGTGTTTTGGATGAAGAACCCTGACCTTTGGTATCTTGAGCTGATTCTTGGTGGCTCTAAGATGAGTGCCGGGAGCGACGGGAAGCTCGCGTGGCGCCAATCGGCTTCCGAGCAGTCTCATGCCTCCCGTGGACCTCCCCGGCCTTTGCGACGATCTCTTCAGGTGATTTTTCCCCTTGTTTGTTATAAATATGTATATATATATACAGCCTCTATCAACATATAATGCAAACTAAACTAAACTAAACTAAACTAAACTAAACTAAAGAACCCTAACATGGGAAAGAAGAGAATATATATCAGTGAAATTAACATGTACTGCATAAAATAACAGACTGCAATATATTGTCATATTCTTTTTCTCTCGCTTTGTTAAATTTCAGGGTCTCGATCCGAGATTGACAGCGAGTCTTTTCTCGGATGCGGTGTGCATAGGCGAGAAGATAATAAGCGGAGAAGAGTGCTTCATACTGAAACTAGAAGCGAATCCGGCGACACTGAAAGCGCGAAGCAGTCCTTCATTTGAGATCATCCACCACACCGTTTGGGGTTACTTCAGTGAGCGCACAGGACTTCTGATCCAGCTTGAGGACTCCCATTTGCTTGGAATGAAATCCAGGAGGGGAGAGAGCATCTTCTGGGAGACAAGCATGGAGTCGGTGATCAAAGATTACAGATACATTGATGGAGTGAACATTGCTCACGCCGGGAAGACGGCGGTGACGCTGTTTAGGTACGGTGAAGGATCAGTGAATCACAGGAGAAAGATGGAGGAGGTTTGGACCATTGAGGAAGTGGATTTTAATGCTTGGGGGTTGACTCTGGATTATTTCTTGCCACCCAGAGATCTTAAGAAGGAGCTGGATGATGATCAACCCGGGGCTTAGAGATTATATATTCATTGGTTTGTTTTGTTTTGTTTTTGTTTTTGTTTGTGTTTGATTGAGTGATTGATTACTGGCGTTTTTTTTTTTTTTTTTTTTTTTTTTGTGAAAGTTGATGTTTTTGGGATATTATGAGGAGATGCAATTAATTTACTGTGTACATGAAATTTTATTATAAATAATTTATAATTTTGTGGTTTTTTTTTCTTTTCATTATATCTAATTTTTAAGTGGATCACTAAATGTTTTTAAAAAAAAATGGATCACACTTTTATTAGACATTTAAAAGATTATTATAAGTTACATAAAATTGAAAAAAAAAAAAGTCTACTAGGAAAAATTACAATTAATCTATCAGGAATATAATGGAGGATCAAAAGTTATTAATGGCACCCATGCTAAGATTATCAATCTCAAAAAAACATCCACGAAATGATGATGAAAGTTGAATCAGGGTTTGTTTGGATGTGTTTTTAAAAAAAGTGTTTTTTTTTAGTTTTGAGGGAGTATTTTTTTTAAAAAGTGCTTCCAAAGCAAGTTAAGTGCTTTTCTGAGAAGCACCTATGAGTCAGTTTCCGAAAAAAACTGAATTTTAGCTTTTTTTACAGCTTCTGCTTCTGCCCAAAAACCCAAACAAACATGTTTTTTACAACCCAGAAATGCTTAACTTATAAAAAAAGCACTTATGGGCTTAAAAAAAGTCCATCCAAACACACCCTCAATTATCTAACTGATACTTTAGTAATTTGGAACCTAACAACGACATATTGTAGTCAAACTTTTATTATTTCACTATCAAAGCATTGTGGACAATCAGATCCAGTAATCTTGATCGTTCGTTTATTTTTTAATATCTATAAGTACTTTTTTATTTTTGTATTTTCAAGATATAAAGAATAAATCAAAGATGAAATATTTAAAAAATATTATTATATTTATCTATTTTTGTGGTTAACGAAAAAAAAAAACTATTGTGAAAAGGGGAAAAAATATTTCCTTATTTATAATTTGTTTTAATTTCATCTTTTTCTTTGTGTTTTCTCGTTTTGACTCTATTTTTTCATTGTCGCGCCATCGGACGACTCTTGGGAGCTCACTGTGTTGGAGAGATGGAGGTTCGGATCGAGCTGGAGGAATGGCGGGGATCATCGTCGGCGAAGCTCTCCAGGACCGCAGTCCTCACCGCTGATTCCTCCTCTATTGCTCTCACACGGTCCTCTACTTCTCTCTCTGTGTTGCATTTCTCGATCTCCTTTTTTATTGATTGAGTTTTGTTGATCTCGATCTTCAGATATGGAAGCCGATGGAGCGAGGTTCGTAGAAAGGTTCTGGAAGCGTTTGTCCCCGAGGTGAGACCTCGATCCCTTTGTGGATGTCGTTCAATCTCTTTTCCACATTGGTTCTTCCTGTTCTTAATTTCATTTCATTTGTGATCTCGAATGTTGAAGTATCAGAAGTTTGAGGGGAATATCTAGATCTTATTTGGATGGGAAGGTTCTGATATTGAATTTTTTAAATATAGTTTTGAACTTTTTATTCTTTTCATTTAATTAAATAGTCATATCATTAAATACGAATTTGATTTTAATGAGAAAGTGTTAATATTGGATTTTTTTTAACCATATGAAACGAATTGCAGCCTTATTCGTTTCATTATCGGTTTTATATTGTGGCCAGAAACTTAAGAAGATGTTGGTTTGGTTGAATTAGAATCACCGAGAATCAATTTCATGAATCAAACTCAAACAAAAGTTCTGCACTTTTGAAAATGTTGTGCTTTATTTAAAACTTTAATAATGACTGGTAAAATATTCTCTTTTGAAAAGTTGTGGATAATAGGAGCAGAGAAATTTTCAGTTTGAGGACTCCCGGGTTTGGGTTAAATTATAAATTTGTCTTTAAAAAAATTTGTTTTATTAATTACCTAAGAGGCATTGGTTTGTTTTTGCATAGCTTTGTTTAACTGTGTATCTAAAAGTGGTTTTATGAATTTTCTGGTACTAGGGATATCCAGGCAGTGTGACACCTGATTACCTTCCTTTTCAAGTATGGGATTCTTTACAGGTAATAGCATGCTGATGCATGATGACATTTTGGCTATTAGACAGAGTCGTTATATTCTAGTTTATTTTGAATGTTTCAGGGGCTTTCCACTTATGTACGATCTATGCTGTCTACACAAGTAAGAGTGTGTTCTTCCTTTTGTACTAATGTGCTACTATAGTCATTTTGATTTGCGCACAATTTATTCTTTTCCTTCACTCTTCATTTTGCATGACACTTTGTTGTTGATTTGGTGTTAGGCTCTTCTCAGCGCCATTGGTGTTGGTGAGAAATCTGCCACTGTCATTGGAGCCACATTTCAGGTATGATTTTTTATAAAAAATTCAAGGATTTTGTGGTTAGATTTTCTTTTTTATAATCACTCGCTATTTTGCTCTGTGTAGCTCCCGCTAATACAATGATCTCAATTTTCAAATGCCACAATAGTAATGCGATTTTTGCCTTTTTGTTTTAACACCAGACTCATGTAATGAAACCTCTTTTCGCCAAAAAAAAGAAAAATAAGAATGTATATTTTTCATAAAATCCTTATTTTTATTGCATCTGGAGTATACTGTTCAGTCAATATTATGCTTACTACATGTCTATTACACGGCTAATGTTTGCTTTCTTATTGGAAGACTGTTACAGTGGTTTTTGAGAGATTTTACTGGAATGCTTGGTGGCATCCTATTCACCTTCTACCAGGTAGGCTAGCTCAATCTTCCTATGAAATCCAATTGTTAATACTTGCTTGAACTTCTTCACTGTTCCTTTGTAACTTAAAGTTGCAGCTTGTTCTTGCCTTTTTTTGGAATGCTTGATGTTCGTAATACATTTTAATTTTAAAGTTTGGAAACACATTCCTGTATTCACCCAGATGTTTTTCTCTTTTCGTTTTCTAGTCCTTCTCTTACTTTCTGAAGAATGACATTGTCTGAACTTTTGTTGTCCAGGGCTCTAATCTTGATAGCAATGCGAAGATGTGGCGGTTAGTTGCTGATTTTATGAATGATCTTGGTAGGTAAATAATTTATTTGCTTATTCGAGTAATACTTATACTGGAGCTATTTATTTTCAACTTTTTTCTTCTCAGTGTTGTATTTCTTTCTGTTGCACAACACAGCAATTTTTTGCTTATGTAATTACCGTATGCATGGGCAAGTATTTGTTGTTCAGTACTCATTTATTTTTCAGCTCCATTAGTTACCTCTTATTATGTTCCTTGGTCATTAATCATATGCTGATGATAATTGGATTAGTCTTATGGTCGAAATTTATTTCAAGTGCTTCAATGATTATTCTTTCTTCAAGATCCAAATATAGATCTATCAACAAATGAATTCTAGTCCAACATTCTTCAGTTTCAGAGAATATTTTTCCTTTAACTGTATTCAGGGCATATGATTAGTCATTTCTCAGGAGCACATTTTCATGCGCATGCTGTGCTGGTTAGTAAATTGTTTCTCTGGCTTCAGTTGGATATCTTGTGATTCGGGTAAATAATGCTTCGATTACATTATTGTGGGAGTAGCCTTTACCTCTCCAGACTATGAAAATGGTAAAAAGAAAATGTTGAAGTACAGCAATGGCTAGCTTTGCTGCAACTACAGAAATTAGATGCTTTAGATATTATTAGATGCAAATCATGTACATATTCCACCAAGCGAATTAAAATGAGGATTGCTTGTACTTGTTTCTGGCTGCAATTTCCATGTCTTACCCCCAGCATGCTATTGTGGTTACAGGGATGTTGATGGATCTTGTATCTCCTTTGTTTCCATCGGCTTTGATTGCAATAGTATGCTTTGGTAGTTTGTCAAGATCTTTCAGTAAGTTTTTCAAGTGCTGTACATTGACTGCATTCTGCTGGCGCTGATTTTCCTCTGTTCTTGTTGAATAATTAAGCTGTCTTTATTGCTTAAGATGGTGATGAAAACTATATACATGAATAGTATCTATTAGTTCTTGGTGAGCCTGATTTCTTTGTATGATAAGACCACTGAAATATTGCTGCACATGCAAAGTGCTCTAGATGAAGTTGTACTTCACCACTGGATGACATTGTTTGTCTAGACCTTTTTATTTGATGTGTTTGCACAATGAAGGGTGGTATATGTCCTAGGAAACTTGTATTTTATTATTTCATTATACAAGATTCTGAGCATGACCAGTCCATGATGATCTAGAATTTGATCTGGTCTCCAGCATCACATAAAGACACTTATATATGCCGGTCATGATCTTCTATTGGTGTTACAACATAACTCATATGCCTTATTTCGATATCATAATCATACTGCAAGCACACAATGGAAGGCTGGAATTCCTTTTTGTTCAGTCCGACATAAATGTTAAGGTTTATGGTCTTGAGTTTATATTATTGTTAAGCTATTCTTGACCTAGCATCCTTGTATCTTGGACTGATATTTATGCTCACTGTATGAGGGGCTACTGATCTAACTTTCTGCTCGTTATTTAATTAGCTGGTGTTGCTAGTGGAGCCACTAGAGCAGCATTAACACAGCACTTCTCACTTGAGAACAATGCAGCGGATATTTCTGCAAAGGCATGGACAAAAATTTGATTGGATAGAGGAGAATTTTATATAATCATGGTTGTATTTTGAACTTTTCCTTTGGAAACTTGTAGGAGGGCAGTCAAGAGACACTTGCAACAATGATGGGTATGGCATTTGGAATGCTTCTTGCTCATGTTACACGAGGGCATCCTCTTGCAGTCTGGATTTCATTTCTGTTGCTTACATTGTTTCATATGTACGGTTAGTATTGTTTTCTTTGTCGATACTGTATATTCATTTATTATGAATTAACACAAGGTATTACGGGACATTTGGAATTTACATGCTGCAAAAGCACCATCTGATCTTTTCTACCTAAACTCAGTCATTACACTAGTATAGCAGGGGGCTAGTTTCTAATTTTTTATTCGTTCTGTTCATAATTGAGATGCTTTTAAAGTTTAAGTGAAATATCTCACATATTATCAATAGCTGTATGCAATTTGTATCTGGCCTCAAGTGCCACAATGTCCCTGTGAACTACTAATCTTAAAACCATCCTTTGACAATTGTATAAACTGGTGGACTTGTGTTAGAGTTGTTCAATGCTGCTCAAGGGCATGTCTAAAGAGGATGGATCTCAATTTCTGTTCCACAAAGAGATTTTGGTTATGTCAGGGTCCAACTTTGTATTTATTTTGTGGTTTTCTTGCTATCTTTAGCAAACTATAAAGCTGTTCGTTGTCTCTCACTGAAGACACTAAATAATGAAAGGAGCTCCCTCCTTCTGCAGTGCTTCATGGAAACTGGTCAAGGTAACTATCAGAGCTTTTTTTCAATCCATTTATGCTTAAGTTATGTTTAAAACCATGCTATATTATATTGTATGAATAAAGGCTGCTTCTTGTGTAGTGGCTTATTAATAACAATTTAAATTAATTTCTATAAACCTTCTTTTGGAAGATCCTTGTCATAACAAACAAACAATCATGAAATACTGAAAAATGGAATTGCATGAAGGTCACAGTTATATGTATTTTGGTTTTTGTCTCTTTGATTCGAGTTCAGCTTGAAGTTCAGAATGTATGATAAAATCTTAAATTATGGATGTAGAATGATAAGAGTGCGAGACAGGATAAAAATGGATATCATGACCGACTGGGGCATAATCTAAAATTTGCCATTTTCTATTCACGAAATTTTCATTAAAGTCTGATTGTATCAAATAAAATGGCATGCCAATGAGGTTTCTTCTTACAACTGTTTGTCTAAAGCTATTCTTCATTGCAGTCCTGTCTCCACAGCAGGTTTCAAGCATGGAGCATGTTTTCCCTGCTTGGTTTTGGTCATGGAGCTCAAGTCATGCTGCTACACTGTACAGGCACATAACCTTAGGTGTTAAGGTGTCGAGTTTAAAGCATTCTGATGTGTGAGTTCTCTTTTAACCATTATATCTCACACTTGCTTTCCTTTTGTTAACTATGGCCATAGATGAGCCAGAATTGAATGACAAGTTTTGGCTATATTTTTTGGTTCCAAGTAAGATGACAAGTTAAGGTTAATTTACAATCCACTTATGTTTTGTGGGCAATAGTAGAGCCAGCTTCTTAAATACCACTAAGAGCTCATATTGTTATAGAATGGCAATATAAAATAGGGAAAATAATTCACCTGTCTTTGGATATTTTCTAAAAGATCCTTAAATTGCTCTGATTTTTTATTCCCAGAATCCATATTTTTTTAGGAAAATATTCCTCATCAGTTCCTGTTAATATCGTATCCCTATATATATATATATATATATATATATATACATTTTCTTTTTTCTCCTTTTTTATCCTTCTTTCCTGCGGAGTATCAGCTGGCATGCCAAAAAGCTTACTGGTGGGCTTGGCCTCAACACGGGCTCCCACTTTAAAAGTGCTCACTGATGAGCTCTGTGCAAGCTCCATGGCTGCAGCACAAACTTGGGCCGGTAAGCTCAGTTGCTGCATTAGGTTGTCAATAAGGTTGGTTAGCTTGTTAGTGTATGTGTTCGGGTGAGCTCACTACTGGATCTCACAGGAGAAGAGATAAAAGAAGGGGAAAGGTAAATATGTAATGTAAAATAATCAGATGAGAATTATTTTCATCTAAAAGTGACATTTTAAATTTAAGGTCTCATTGGTGATCTTAAGGAATGAATTTTTTTTTTTAATTAGGAAATTTGGCTAGAAACTCATCTTGAGGTCCTTTCTACTGTAGATTATGCATAATGGTTTGAAGCTGGTAAAATTTGCAATGTCCATTGGTTTTTAGGACAACAGGACTGATAATCCTTTGTCTCTGACAGAATGGAGCTCGCAGGATCGGCAAGTTTACACTACAAGAAAGGTCTCCACGCACAATCATGTTCCTTTTTCGATCTAAATTTCCATTAAGATTTTTGATGGAATTTTTCTGCTGAGACGAACACTCTTGAACTCATTTCAGTTAACTATTTGTTACTGCAAAGAGATGGACACATTCAAGTAATCATCCACAAGCAGTCAACTCCACAAGATATATTGCAGTCCTTCATTCATGCATTGGTTATTCTAAAACTCTTGGACAAAGCCAAGGCTGTGCACATTGAGAGCAGGCAATGGATGGATGATAATTATACTGTTTTCCTTGCAAAGGTGCTCCTCTTTGTCGTCTTTGAATTTCTGTTAATTTAATGTGAAGTTGGACGTATTTTTTATAATCAGTATAGTACTTCAATCTTCAAAATTCATCAAGGAAATGTCGAGGACTTCTTTTCTATTGTCACAGCTGCGTTCTGCTGGATGGTCGACAGAGCGGCTTCTCTCGCATTCCATTGTTTGGAGAGCACATTGGGTTCATGATTTCTCCGATAATAAGATTAACTAGGTACATCGAAATTACTGATTATTGAGCATGCCATATCTTAAGCTGGTTACATGTATTCTTTTATCTGATGTTCAGATATGCAAGACTTTCACTAAAGTTGTGGATTGATGTGGAAATCATCTGACAGACTGAAGAAATCGGTAATTTGTTTAACTCTATAATAATGGTTCTTTATTATTTGAATTGGTCATTTGGTCTCTAGGATTAGTTTTATCATAATTATTTGTGTTTCAAATGGATGAGACTTTATTTTTAGGAAAATATGAGACATTATTATCTATACATGCAATTGCCCTACCATCATTATTATCTTATTTGCGCTTGTTTTTAATAAAATAAAACAGGGGAAACCAAAAACAAGAGGAAAAAATTGGGAGATAACATGGAAATATCCTGGGCTTCATTAGGAATGGCAAATAAAAAAAAAGGGATATCAAGATATAACTTCAGACAAACCTTAGTTTTTAGATAAATATCAAGGATGAATTGAGATTAAAAACAGAAATGTGTTTTTTCTTGGCACTGGCACTATTTGAATATAAAACATACACACTGCAAAAATTCTATTTATTTGTTCCTGTTACAAATCATTATTTATTTATATACCTATTCCCCTTCATTTTTTTTTATTTAGGGAAAGATAATACAAACATTAAACATGATTAGGGCAAGGGCATATGAGTAAATTAATGACTTGTACAAAAGGCATATTAGTGGGCCACAAACAAATGTAAGCCCATAATGCACCAACCTTGATTTAAAACAAAATAAAAATGAGTACAAATCAATGCCCTAGAACAGAACAACAGTCCAAACACAAAAACATTGATGATCCCACCACCACCGCCACCACCACCACCCAAATGGAATCAAAACCCCTTTTCCAGTGCCACTAGAAAACAAGGAAACAAACCCTAATGGCAAATGAAACAATGCCCTGTGATAGCCAGATCCAACAAACACTTGTTTTCATAACATTCTAAGAACCTAACCTCCATTACAAACATCTCTCTTTTATTTTTCTAATCAAACCCTAAAAAACAAGAGATATGAGAAGATAATTAAGTAAAAGAAAAGAGAACTAATCCCAGCTGGAAGAACAAGGCCAGCTTTACTATAATCTGGTGATGCTGTAGATGGACCAAGACTTCCCACTACTCCAGTTCCTGTAGTGCTTGGAGTTAAGCTGCCTGCTGAACCTGGTGGTGTTGTTGTTGAAGAACCAGGGCTAGAAGTTGTAGTGCTTGAGCTTGCAGTACTGTTCATAGAAAACCAAATTAGGGTTTTGAAATATTTCTAGCTTTTAAGTCCAATATGAAAAACTAGCATAAGTAGAGGCATGATAGAAAAGGGATTAAGCAATGAATGAAATGAAAGGTACAATTATAAAGAAGTGAGAAAAGATAAGGAAAAAAAGTAGATCTCAAGTAGAGGTATTTGAAGAGATCCATTATGCATTTTCTTAAAGAAATTTAATTTTTAAGATGGAAAACTATTTATGAGTAGAGGAAAATTAAAGGAGAAAAATGTGGATCTGAGTAGACGTATTTGAAGATTCATTCTTCATTTTTTTTCCTTCTATGCTTAGATAAAAAGCAAGTTAATAAAGATGGGAAGTAGAGGAATAATAGAAAAGGGATGAATCATGAATTGAATAAAAGCACAATAGTAGAGAACCAACACATCTTCTTTGAAAAGAAAGTTAAAAAAAAAAAAGAAAAGAAAAGAGTGGATCTAAATGATAAATGGGATCTGAAAACAAGTGAAAACAGGAAGTAGAAAAAAACACAAACCTTGCAGAAGAAGGATAAGAGCAACCATTAACACCTACAAACAAGAACAAAACAGAAACAAAAACATGAATATCTCTTATATTTTCCTCATTTAAAAAGAAAGAAAGAAAGAAAGAAAGAAAGAAAGAAAGAAATAGTGAAACTGACTAGGGTCAGAAGAGGTGAGAGTGGCAGTGCCAGAGAAGTCACAAGAGCCTTGAGCTTGGCCCTTCCTTTGGTAGTAACTATTAGCAGCATAGTTACAGTGAGATTTCACAGTGTCTGGGTTGAAACAAGGTCCATTTTTGATGATAGGGTTGCAATCAGCACCAGCTCCACAAGCATAGTCAATTGTCTTCTGAAGCACAGTGTCACTTAGCTCTGGCTTGCAAACACACCATGCACCATCTAAAACAAAACCAAATATAACAAATTAAAATAAAAAAAAAATCAAGGAGTTTAAGGAGGAGATGGATGAGAAGTAGTGTTATACCTGAGATGGTAATGGTGGTAAATATAAGGAGGAGGAGAAGAGGGAGGAGGAATAGAAGAGCCATGCCACTGAAGCAGAAGGAGAAGAAGGAGATGTTCTGTTTTCAGGTTTGGAGAGAGAGAGAGAGAGAGAGAGAGAGAGAAAGAGTGAAGAGTTAGGGTTTTTATTTAGTGGAGTAAAAGAGTAGGTGTGTGCCCTTGGATGCTCTGCTGTGACCCTTGTTTTTTTGTTCTTTTCTCTTTTTTTTTACTGTTTTTATTAGTTTATTTTATTTTTATCCATAGTTTTCAAAAATTCAAGTTGAGCATGTTGTTTATTTATTTATTTTATATAGAGTACTGCTTTAAAAATAAATAAAATCTAAACGAGGACATGCATCCGTCCCCACCTCCTTGGATTCACTCAAAGTTTAAAATACGGTCATTAATTGCTCACACAAAAATGACTAATTAGAAATTATTAGAATATAATAGTAAATAAGTTGATAAGAGTTTATGTTTGGATGAGTTTTTTTTTTTTTTTTTTTTACGTGAACATGCACATGCATGCACTTAATACATATATCCTATAAAATTTAAATCAACATTAACTGCACTATATATGATAGTAACGATTAAAGTGGACAAACTACTCATATTAATTCTAATTAGAAAAAATTGATTTTTTAATATCTCGACATAAGAAAATAATATATTTTTTTACTTATTTAATTTTTGATAAATATGAATAAATTATTTGTCAAAAATATACACCAATTTTCTAAGTATACTACATAGGCATACACCACCTTTTTGCTTCAATTTGATCTAATTTTTATCGGTGCACATTGGACCAGTGCCAATCACTTAAGAAGCCGTTTGCTTGGATAGTTACACAATATTTCAAGCAAGACACCAAACTCACTATATATATATATATTTGCACGTACACACACAAACGGTCACATGGGCACATATGAGATTTGAAAGTATGAGGAGATTTGGAGAAAAGAACAGAACTTCTTGGGATGACGTAAGGGGTCGGTGGTGAACAGTGGGGGGGGTCCAATGTTCTTTAGTTTGTTAGTCCTTCAAACTGATGACGTGTTAGGGCAAAAGCATATCCTAATTTCTTTTATTTAAGCTTTTGTCTTTTGATCACTTTCTTTATAACTCCTTTTCCTCTTTTACTTTTTTTTTTTCTTTCTTTTTAATGCATATACCTTCTTGATTTGATAGATTCTCTTTTTAATGCATATATTGTGCTGGGGAACAGCAGATTTGTTCTCAGGCCCACTCTTTTTTGTTGATATGAATCTCCGCATGCCTTTATGCCTTTTAAAATATTTTTAAGGTTTATTACCTTTTTGTCCTCATGTGGGGTGTGCGCGCTCTCTCTCTCTCTTGACATAGTTCTGTAAGGGCAAACACGTAAATTCCTTTTTTTTTTTTTTTTCTTTTTTTCAATTTTTACCCATCTGACAAAATTTCTTCTCACTTTGACAAGAGAACTTATAACTAGCAGGGTGGTTAACTAAGTCTCCTATAGATTATTTTCAGCCGCTGTTGAATAAATCAAAGTCAACAACAAGAAAACCGGTGTATTTCATCTCCAAGAAATATACACTCACTCTCCTGTAAATCATTATAACCATAAAAACATCAATCTCCACTTAGAAAGGCATTGGTCCCTGCGAGACCTGCATTTTTCTAATTGGCTGGCATGAGAAAACAAAAATCTTACTTTTTTTTTTTTTTTTCAAGAAAAACAAAACCCTAATGGGCCCGCTAAATTAAGACAGTGGAGATCTCAGCACAAAAGAAAACAAAACTCTTATTTTAGAAACGAATTGTTGATAATGACCTGCGTCTTTTGCCACTTAATAACAGAAACAACAGATCACTTCTTCACCGTCTCTTTGTAAAGCATATCTAGGAATTCTTTGGTTGCCTTCTAAGACTAAGCAACTTCTCTCGGCTAAGGGGCCGTTTGTTTCACCGAAGTGGGCACCGAAGTGGCCGAGGTGGCCACTTCCAGCCCCACTTTGGTGTGTTTGTTTCATCGATTTGGATTCGGAAGTGATGATGTGACAACTTCTGAGTTCGGACACTTCGGTGTCTGACTTCAGCTGGAAAAATCCCGAAGCCACGACTTCAGCCTCTCACTTCAGCCCACTTTGCAATATTTTTCAATGATAAATAAAATAATTATTATCATGGTAATAAAATAATTAAATCACTACTCTCACTAATTAATAATTAAGCATAATATATTAACCGATTTAATTTAATTTAATAGCATGGTATTAAATTAATTATGTGGTATGAAAAGTTATTAATTTAATAAATAAATTATTTATTACCATCATAATAAAGTAATTAAATTATTTAATTAAAGCATATGATGTAATTAAACAAGTGTAAAAAGCATGAAGGGATAACTTTACCTCCCACCGAAGTGGGATTTTTCAGATACCTACTTCAACTATCTAAACACAGGAAGTGGTCTCTGAAGTCCAGTTTCAGCTTGAACCAAACACACTGAAGTGGATAGTTCCAGCTGAACTGTTCACTTCTACCGAAGTGTCACTTTCAGACTTCCACCATTTCGGCAATTCACTTCCGAACCAAACGGCCCCTAATTAGAAGATTTGTGGACTTATGTTCAAGGTGGAGATCTCAGCACAGAAGTGAGACATGGGATCTCTTGTGCAAAGCAATTACTTGGAATATTTGGCTCAAACATAATTCAACTCTAGGTTGTTGCATCCAGGTTTAATTTCAGCTAAAATTAACTGGATATTCCTGCAGTATCTGAAACAAAAATGACGGGTTAAAAGATTCTATCAACATATATAGTAAAGAGACGTCAGGAGTTTACAGGGTTCCATATTGATGGTGTGAGTGATGGGGTGGTACCTAGTTGCTTGTCAAGCTCGAGATTTTCGAAAATCTCGAGCTGCATTTATCCAATCAAATATGTAATCAATTTTGTAAATAATAGAAAAACGTGGTGATTAGTTGTTGCATAGAAAAAATATATATACAAAAGTATCTTGAGATCAAAGGGCTTGTAACCCAGCGGTACCTCGGGTCCCTTCGTGGGAGGAGACGCGAGTTCAATCCCCCCGAACCGTGCTCCCCTGTTTCAAGAGAGTGAGAACGTTGTAGGCAATCTCTCCGCCACGCGTACGCTACTGACAGTTATCGCCCTATCTCAAAAAAAAAAATATCTTGAGAAAAAAAAAGAAAAAAAATTAGGCAGGTTCAGCAGAATCATTATCAATTCATCATGCAAGAAAGATTTATGAAGAATACCTTCACTGTAATATCAGCTGTAGTAATGACACCTGAAACAATGAAAGCCTTTGTTCAAGATTCCAACCCAGTTGCATGGTTAACTTGAGGCAGAAATGCCACCCAACTCACTTCAATTTTTGCAAATATATATATATATATATATATATATATATATATTAATTTGTAAAATATTAAAGAACTGAACAATGAATATTGACAAATATTTTTTAGAAAAGTTCGAATTGGATAAGAATGGTTTTTATTCATAATTTTTTTTTTTACGAGGGTCAGAGTGAAACTTCTTCATCAAAGAGCTTTTCTATGTTTACCCTTATATAATAGTTTAATTATATATCAGTTTTTTCCACGACTGTTCCAATCCGAATAAGAAATTTAAAAGGGTTTAAACGAATAAAGTGCTCATCATAAATTGGGCGCTCTTTCTCCGACTTCTCTTTAGCCCCTTCTCTTGTACGGCTCGCTGGCGTCGCCGCTCCCTCGTCGCTGAACTCCGGTGAACTCCTCGCCTGCCAAACCCTAGGTGAATGCTCATCTCTCTTCGCCTCTTCTTTTAACGGTGTCGTGATCTATTGCCTTAGAGTTTTTGCTGATCTCTTCTCTTCTTCGTTTGTTTCCTCGTTCAATGCTCCTGTAGTCGCCGGAGAAGTAGAGGATCGCGTGATGGACTCTTTCTTTCAGTCAACGACCTTGGTGGCATCTTCGTCATACCCGAATTCCATCGCTTGGTCGGAGGAGAACCTTGTCGCCATTGCCTCTGGCCATATCATTACTATTTTGGTAATTGTGCCACTAGGGATCTTTCTTTTGATCTCACTGTTTCTTCTTGTCATTCTCTCTCTTTGATTGCAGAGTCCAGCTTCAATTGTGAGCCCTCGTGGTTTGATCACGCTGCCGCCAAACAAGCCTTTTCCTATTGGAGCAGTGAAAAAAGAAGGTGGTCATGTTCTCTTACTTTCAGCATGAAATTTCTTAGAATCGCTGAACATGCTTATCTTAATTAGCTTTAAACCTCAGTGGAATAACTTGGGCTTAATTTCCAGTTAATAAGCTTTGACACTGTCGTCCATATTGTTTTTTGTTTGGTCTATATGTATAGAATGCCAGAATTGATCCATGGCTTCTCTTGGGATTTCTGCAGATCTCAATGCTGCATGTCTAATGCCAAATCTGCTGTCACGTGAGAACCGTCCATGTTCTCGGTCCATCTCATGGTCCCCTCTTGGGCTTGCAGCTAATTCAGGGTGGAATTATACTATATCATTTTGGACTGCTAAAGCTTTTAAAGATAGCAACTTTTTTTTTTATTGTATAAATTATGATATGTTAAACTTTGTGTAGATGTCTGCTGGCTGTCTGCACTACTGAAGGCCGTGTGAAGATTTATCAAGCACCTTTTTGTGAATTGAGTTCTGAATGGGTTGAGGTAGACATCTGTTGAATTACTGGCATTATTATTCTTATGAAAATACCTGCCATATTTACTTATTTCTTAACATAACTTGAGTTTGGTAGAGAAATATTCTTCCCATTTTCTGGGTTTGTAGTTCTAATTGTGTTTATTTCTTCTGATCATGATGGAATGGTATTAAAATAATCCGTGTTATATAACCTATTGTCAATCTTTCCTCCAACACATGCTCTTCTCATTGGGCAAGTTCATCATTTTGTTGTACTTGGTCAATTCTGATATAAACTGAATTTTCAAAATCTGACTTTATGATTTACATTTTGTTCTGAAAGTAATAGGAGAGAAAGATAGGGTAACACATTAGTGAAAGCATGATGTTCATAAGATGCAAAACCCATAGAGAAGTAACAGTTCCCCATTCTGTGTTGGATTTATATATTTAGAAAATAGGATAAAAAAATAAAGCATGATTTTTTTTTTCTTTTTCAATAATTTTTTTTTCATCTCTTGTATATTCAACTTTCAATCTTTTGATATTATCCCAGTATGTTATTGAAATTATTGGCAGCCAACAACTTCCTTCGGATGTACCAACATCCATAGTTTTACTAATTTTCCTATATTCAGTGTATGATTCAGTAGTCTATGTCAGATTTAATTATTTATGCTATATAAGCTATTTTCATCATTCGTCTATGCCATTACAAAGTAGCTTGTATAAATAGAGTTCATGATTTTTCACCGTAAGTACCAGAAATCATGCACTTGCGGTAAATGCATTCAACTCTTTTATGCTTTGGTGAATTGTTTTGTTTAAGATCTAGTAATGTCTGTTAAATTTGAGGTTGAATATTGATTTCACTTGCTTCTTTATATTTCTTTATTCCTTTAGGTTGCTGATGTTTCTGACATGCTGCTTTATTATCTTGATAGTATCAAGTTTGGGGAGCTGATGGTGCCAGTGAGTTGATAACATTTTTTGTGTATTCTTGCTTACAATATTTACAATAGACTGATGATTTAGTTGGTTTGTTATGTAAAATTATTTGCCCCTTGTGCCTGATAATCTATTTATCCTACTTTTTTAGGAACAAGCAAACAGTGGACATGTCATTGAGTGGCAAGAATCAAGCATCAGTAAAGTTCCCAAAGGCATTAAAAGAAGTCATGACGCTAATGGTAGATTCCCTCATTTGCCCAATTTGCTTTTATAATTTTCTCAAATTTTTTTTGTTTTATAACTGTTTGTTAGTGTGATTATTCTGAACGGTTACATGCACAACCTTTATCCAAGTTTTCTAAAATTATACTTTTCTTTATATCAGAATCAGTCTTTCATGAAGTCTTTTCCTTTTTTTATTCCTGAGATTTAGTAAGCTATATATAGGCACAAATCTTATGAAAGCAATAGTTTAATGGATATTGAGTTTAATATTTATGGAAATTTTGTAATTGTATTGCTGTTCTTACCAGATTTGGTTGACCGAAAGTCACTTGTGATTTATGTTGTGCCAGATCTTGAAAGAATCTGCAATCCCCCTATTATTTTTTTCTTGACACTTCACCTTTTGTCGTCATTTTTTTTCTGCCTTTTTTTTTTAAATTATTTCACTTTTCTTGATTTCTGGTGTCATGCAATGCCTAAGTTTGGTTTTTGTTTGGCCAACTTTCCATCTCCTGGTATTTGGTTCTGAGGTTGATCGTTTGCTCCTTGGCCATGCTTCCACCATAGTGAATGTGAGTGCTATACTTTTACTGAAGAGAAGAAAAGGCATGGTATTGTTTCCTATGTGCCTTCTTCCTATGATCCACTTTTGTCTTTTCCTCTTACTTCACTGTTTCTGCATCTTCCATGCTCTGAGCTCTTACAGCTTCTGCAGTCTGTTTGTTTTGAATGACTAAAGAATTGGCATGTTTTTATTCCTACCGGGCATATTGATTTCTTTTTTGTGATTTAGATTGCCATTTCCAGTGCTAATCAAAATTCTTGAACAGAATCTACACAGACACTGTTGCAGAGCAGAAAATGCAATTTACTTTCCCAGGTCACAGCAAAGCAATATAGTTCTCGCCGTGCGTTGTTGTCATCCACCATAGTTGCATGGTCGCCAGTGTTGCACTCATCAGCAAATTATCATTTCTCCAATTCTTTCTGCGGCAGCTGTTCTATACTTGCTACTGGGGGAAAGTCTGGTAACATTTCATTTTGGAGAATCTGTGAACCACCATGCTACACCATTGAGCATGGCAGGCTTTCTGCTGATCCAGTGCTCATTGGACTTCTCCAGGCTCATAATTCATGGATTACTGCAATCAGCTGGGCAATTTCTCCTTCAAGTTCTCTAGAGCCTCAATTGATTTTGTCTACAGGGAGTTATGATGGTAGGTGAGTTGCAGTAGCCGTAATATTTTAATATTTGAAGCACTTTATCCCTAGTAGTTTGGATAGCTTGCCAAATCATTATTTACCCTCTTTCTGTACTTTGCTGATTTGCTCCCTACATTCCCTTTTCTCTCTTACCATTTGTAGCTTTCCTGCCCTTTCTTCTCTCTACCACCTGTTTGTCTCTTTGATTAATCATTGAACGATGGCATATGATGTTCCAAGCAAACAAATTCATTTATTTGGTTATGCATCATGACAGATAAGCAAAGAGTTGAGTTCTACTTGCATCTTTTCTTGGATTGTTGCATCTTTATTTTTCCCTGAAGCTATTGGCAGCTTATATTCCTCCATTTCCAAGTTTTCAGTTCTTGTTAATGATCAAATGGCTCAGATAACATGTTCTAAAAATTTATTTATTTGCCATTAGTGTCAAACTATGGACGGCAGACATTTCCACATTGATCGAGTCTGCAGAGCCTAATAAAGCTTGTTTTTCATTGCTGAAAGAGGTATTCTCTCAACATGCACGGTAGTTTCTTTTGTTTTTTTTTTCTTGCTTGTTGACCATAGGTGTTACTGAAAGTCATATTCTTCTTTCTCTTAATAGGTGGCATCTGCATCATCAATCCCAATTTCCACAATTTCATTGGTTGTGCCTACACAATCTTCAGATATGGTAATCTTAGCTGCCGGGAAAGGATCGGGGTCAATTGAAGTGTATATATGTCATATATCTAATAATGAATTCCAATCTATTGGAATCTATGATGGTCACGACCAAGTGGTGAGTTTTTCTACCATCAGCTATCTGACAACATTCTTGTGGAACATCTGTGACTTGTTTCTGATTTTGTATCAGGTGACAGGTCTAGTTTGGTCTTTTAACGGTAGTTGTTTGTATAGTTGCAGCCAGGTATATCGAGTAATATTCATTTACAGTGAAGTTATGTTTCATTTTCTATTTTATCATGTAATGTCTCCAATTTGGATTGATAAACATGTGGCATGACCTTTTCTCTTTAAAACTTTTTTGATGATAGGATAATTCTGTTCGTTGCTGGGCTTTACATCAGAATTCTCTCCTTGAAGTCTTTTTCCCTTCAGCTCCGCGCAAAAGCTCAACAAAGGTTTGACATGAGGCCCATCAATCCCTCTTTACTATGATTGTTCTTATGGATCCTTAACTTTTCTGCAGTATTTACAAGTATCAGATCCATGTTTTGGCATTGCACTATCCCCTGGAGGCTTGATGATTGCTTTGGTAAGGCATGCTATTTTTGTTGCTTTTATCTTCTGATAGTTTTTTGATTGACCTGGCTGCCAGATTTTTTTTTTTTTACCAAGGACACTTCGTGATGATATCACCGTAGTGAAGTCTGTAGAACCAAAGTTTATGCTTATCAAAACACCTACAGGCTTTGAATTTTTAGTTGTTTTCATTGTAATTGCCAAGTCCATTGGTATGAGAATTCTTTGTTGATAAACATTACATTATCTTTTCATTTTAGCACAATTTTTTTTTCCGTATCCCTATAACCATAAGCATAACTTGAGCTATGTAGTGGTGATCTCGAGGTTATAGTTTCCATATCAATTGATTTCCTTGAATTAAAACGACCAATTATTTGCCCACTAGTACTTTCTGTTGGCTAACCTATATACACAAGGTGTTTGAATTGAGGGAAGTAGAAGAAAAGAAATGAAATTCATCTAAAATAAATGAGATTCCATTTTCAATTATATTTCATTTACTTGTTCATCTTGTATTCTTTACTCAAGTAGGCAAGAAAGTTTTTTTCATCGTAAGCTTTTTGGTCTTCATAAAAAATGTAAATTTGTGACATATTTCTCTCCAGGTTCATAGTTTTGATGCCAACCTTTTGAACCCAATGTATCAAGCAAGGTAACTGTCTTTCTGGCAAGAACATTAAGATCAAACTGGCAGGAAAAAAGTCGAGAAAATCTTAGAACATTCAGTTTTCCTCTAATATTAATCATGTCAATGAATACCATGCAGAACTCAAAAAGCGGCTGTTGAATTTTTCTGGATTGGTGGGCAGTCGCTGATGGCTCCATCAGAGAAACACCCGGACCATAACCCTGAAACAATTTCAGGATCATCCGAGAATGACTTGATGTGCTGGGAGTCCAACATATTATGGTCTTTGGAGTGTTTCGAGAATGTTGATAAACCACTGTCCCTTTGGGATGTCATCGCAGCATTGGTACATTTCAGAAAAACTACACCAGTTTTTTTGGAGAATCTACTTATCAAGTGGATCTCAAAGTGGTTTGGTTTGGAATCAGTTGATTCTATTGAGAAGATCTTGCCGCATGCTTTAAGCATGCTCTCGAATTTAAGCTCCCGGAAGCTGCATCTTCTTAATATTATATGTAGAAGATTGATGCTGATTAAGGTGAAGGCCAGTGTTCCAAATGGAATTCAGGATAAGTCTAACGGACTAGATGACGATGAAAAAATATTGTGGGAAAATTTGTTGATTAAGGTTGAAGGAGAATTGCGGCAGAGGCTTGTGGCCTTTTCTTTCAGGGCAGTTCTAAGCCATGCACCATGTTCATCTTCAGTTGCTGCAGATGTTACAAATTGGCTGCCAAATGGAATCGTGCAGATGGAACAATGGCTAACTATCAACTCAGATTTTGTTCATCCTCGCCTTAAACTCCTCGGGACAAAAATCAGAGAAATAAAAAACAGGTATTCAGTCACCGAAGTATCTCCCCCCTTGTGTAGCAGCCGGAATTGATGATTTTCTCTGTAGTTTGTTGCTCTAAACCTTTCTTTTATGTTTCTAATGCATTCTTTCATCAGTGATTGCATAAAGGAGGAAAGCTGCAGCTTTTGTTTGGCTTCAGTCCCGTTCCAGTCCCCAGATACTGCTACTTGTGCAGGTAATAAGTTGAATAAGAACCATCAGCTATCCCGCTGCGCCGTATCGATGCAGCTTTGCTCAATTACAGTGCCAATGTGGTTCTGCATTTGCTGCAAGAGGTGGGCTGCTAGATTAATTCCTAAGTCATTCTTCACCATGTCTGAAGCTTCACTGGATGAACCACTCCATAATGAATCTCCTACAGTGCAAGGAACCCTTAAACCTCTATGCCCTTTCTGCGGAGTACTAACTCAGAGACTTCTACCAGACTTTTTACTCTCTGCATCACCAGTCTAGTATTGATTCATTATTTGTTTACTATATATATATATATATATATATATATAACTTTATTCTCGTTTGTAAGATTTCCTAATTTAATGTCTGTATATATAATATTTTATGAACATTATATTGAAATAAAATTTTTGAATAACTTTGCTAATACATATTATACGGTTTCATTTTTACAATTGTGTGTGTGTGTGTGTGTGTGTGTGTGTGTGTGTGTGTATATATATATCCATTTCAAGCTTCAGATGCTCCGTACTTGAAGTCATCTTGTTTATTTATCATCCCAAAATCTTAGTTCAAACTTATTTCATATAATCAGAAAAGTGTAACTTTAAAAACTAGTAATTAGCTACTTGTAAAAATTAACTCTAGAATTACATACCTTCTAGAATTACATAACTTTGCAAAAAAAATGAATGTAATCTTCTTATATATGCTATGGTAAATTAAAATTTTTACACACATGTAATTTGTCACGAATTGTAAGTTATGAAAATTGTATTTTTTTTTATTTTATTTAGAATCCTTTGTTGGGCGCGTATCTATAATAATTATTAAGATTTAATGTGTATTAACTATTTAAAATTGTATTTTTAAAATTGCACCGCTGTGAAAAGAAAGAGGGAATGTTTTTGGGATTTCCAAAATGTCTAGGGATTTGACAGGGAAGTTGTGATTATATAGGGACTCATTCATAATTTCCCCTTTCAGGTCTTCAGTTGGAATCCCAGCCCTGCATGCCCGATTTCTAAGAAGAAGAAGAAGAAGAAGAAGAAGAAGCAATGGATGAAGAGAAAGAAACAATTCAAGCGGCTTCGGAGGAGATCTCCCGCCAGTTCAAAGCCCTAATCGACGCCAAAGACCTCGATTCCATCAACCAGCTCCAGCATCTCATGTGCTCTCTCTCTCTCTCTCTTTGGACATTGATATTCTTAGGCTGAGATTTCCTTTTTTTTTTGTTTGGTTTGAATTTATGAATTTATGTTCAAGTTAGAGTTTTTACGGATGGTTGTTTGTTTGATAATTATGAAAACTGTTTGGAGAAAGAGCAATCAGTGGTAGAGGATTAGTTGATTCTCAAATTGTGCCTTAGGGTTTGCTGAACAAGAAATGACAAATTTTGGTAATGAATTTGGTTTAATCCAAGAATGTGGTTATTTATCTTGGAGGGATTAGTAATTGTTATGGTGTATGGTTTGTATGCATGGCTGATGAGGGCTTATTGGATTAGTTGAAATCATAAGAATCGCAGTTCTGAATGAAGCTGGTTTTGAGTAGTTTATCAGTGAATTTGTTTTGCAGTTGCTGTAATGATCTGTTAGTAGTATGCTTTCAATTGAGAATGACAATGTAATGGAATTCGACCTTTCTATTGCATATAGTTAGTGCCCTAGACCAATATATTAGGATGGATTGGTAAAATTTTTTGTTTATTGATGAGAACAATCATGGGTGTGATTTTTGACTACATCAATTATATTAGTGAATTTGTGAATGCATTCGCTCTTCTTGGATTGTATTTTAGATGCTTCTTTTTAATTGCTTTTTGTTGTTGCTAACAACTTTATTTATGTACATCTCCTAGATATTTTGTAGTTCAATTCTAAAACTAAGTCATGCGCAAAGGGAGACTGCTTATTTTGGAAGATTACCTGACATCTTTTATCCTACAACTCTGGAAATTTAATTGGCGTGACTTCATCATATGCTTATGCAAGAAAAATCATTCTATCACATGAGTCAAAAATTTTATTATTTTACATATAGCAATGTATATAACTGTCTAGAGTGCTGAAATTCAAACTTTGTGGCAGTGTCCTAATTTTGCAATAGACAACCTTCATTTTGGTAGTTCTCTTTGCAAATGTGGAAATCCTAGTTCGTGTCTATGGTGTCTGATTAACAAGAAAAAGAACTTTCTATGATTTGTTGGCTTTGGCTGGATGGTGTTGGTCATCATGTGGTCTGTGAACTTAGGTGTTATGTAAGCTGTTGCTTGGTGAATGCTGGTGAAGATGATTAATAATTTTTATGGATTTTGACGAATTGTGTCCATAGTCATATTCATGATAATTGTTTAATTAAACTAAACAGTTGTCTCTGTACTCAGTTCGCTGGAGAAGCTACTCTTCTTTATGTTAAACTTCTAGTCAGCCACTAAAGCGTGTGCTGACTGCTGATGGATTCCTTATTTGTCAAAGAAGATCATTTCACCCAATCAACCTTATGCACATGCATATGTAAAAGAATGCTTTGGTAAACATGTCCATCAGTTGTAAGTCTCTAGTCTTCTGTCAAAATTTTGGGTATTCTTACAAGTTTCAATAAAAGCAAAACCTTTAGGATGATCTTCTTTATTGCTTTCAATTTTGTATCCATCTTTGAACACCACCCTAGTATGTTTTCCTCCAGACGAACTTCAAACAATGAATTGTTCATTACAGCTAAGATCATGAAGATATTATTAGAAAATATGTGTATACTATGTCTGACTTCTGTTGCTATTGTTGGGTAGATAATTTGGGATGTTATAAAACTTGACCTTCCTTAAGAAACCAAGATTTACTAGAACTTTGGGCCTTTATAAAGTTATTGGGTGTCAAGTTCATGTTACGCTCACGGTGATTAGCAGACAAGTTAGCAGTACTTGCACTTTTTCATCCCATTATAATGTTTATGATTCCATGGCATTTTCCCGACTCTGTGATTATAACAATCTGCAAAATGAAGCCAATTCTATTTGGCATTCTGAATTTGAACCTTGATTTCTTGGTCATGACCAACTCTAATAAGATGCATTCAAATGCAGTCATTGTATTGCCATTTTCATTCCTCATTGTATTTCTATTCTTCCCATTTTGCCAAATTCGTGATTCAGGTCTATCTGTTACCTCTCTGGAAATTTTAGCATTTGCTTTATCCTGAACAATTCGGCTTTAAGGTGACAACTTCTTGTTGTAGATTGGGGAGACTTCAAGACAGTAATGCTGTATTAACTCATTTCAATGAGTATTCAGAGAGGTGCTATGCTGATGTATCCACTGATCTCTCAAAAAATACGAGGCTTTTGAAATCCATGAAGTCAGACCTCGATCACATCTTTATGAAGCTGAGGTAAATAATGCAACTTCTTTACTGTTCTTCCTGCATATATCTCTAACAGCTTTTTTTTTTTTCCCTTTGCTTTTATTTCTTTCGAGTTTTAGAAGCATGAAGGCGAAACTCATGGCAACATATCCAGATGCATTTCCGAATGATTCGACGTCGAAGATTCTCGATCAAAGGCCCGATCTTGAAATGCCTCTGCAATAGCTTTTTAGAAAACTTTCATTTAAAGCTGGAGAACATACATGACTTCATCATGCTTTGCATTTATCTTGCAACCTTCACCAATAACCCCTGTTAATACACTGGAAACATCAATAAAATTATCAGAATATTTTCTTTTCATATTGTAATATGTTATTTACTAGTGGTGCCAAGTTATAGATTGAGGTTTTATTGGTTTGTACCATCTATTTGTCCTTAGAATCATAAATGCATGATATGTACATGCGAAGCCTTGAATGAACTATTGTATATTTCTACGTAGTTTATTTATACATCAAGTTCAAATATGGCTCATTACAATCAAGTAAGCTTGAGTGAGGATCAAATGTACACTTTTATATATGTTCATAAATATTGAAATTATTATCCATAGGTATACCTTTTGTAGTTGATCATAAATTATTCAAATCTCTCTCTCCCTCAATGTCTTTATTAACTATAAACTAACATATAATTTAGTTATAAATCAAAATGAATAGAAAAAAATCTACTCATATAATTATCTATATATATGTGGAATATTAAATATTTAAACATCAATTTATAAAAGATATATTACACCATCCCTACAATATGTGTTATAAGAAACACATAATATTTTAATGATTGTTAATTACTGATTTTTTTTCTTATATAAAAAATTATTAAAATTATTTTTGTCTAAACATATCTCATATTGAAAATAAAAACTTTATCTATAATAATAAATAAATAAATAATATAAAATAAATAAATAAAATCTAATAATGAAACGAGACTAGAAAAGCAGGAGATGGAGAGTTGGGTGTGTTCATGGAGGCCGAGAAGCTGGACGCCATCATCGCCAGGATCGAGCACAAGTCCCGCAAGATCGAAAGCCTTCTCAAGCAGTAAGTCTCTCTCTCTCTCTGTCTCTGTATTTGTCTCCAATGAGGCCATTCTCAGTTCTATCACGGTAATCTTTGCAAGCTTAGATCGAAGCCGGTGGAGGCTCTGAAGACGGCGCTGGAAGGATCGCCGCCGAACACCAAGGATGAGAGGTGCAAGGTCGGATTTCTCTTTGATTATTGTGTTTTTGTTTTCCCTTTTTTATGAATTTGTTTAAGATGATTATAGGTTAATTTGGTTTGGTTTGGTTTGGTCTGATTTGATTTATGGGCAGTCTGCGAATTGGATCGTTGTGCATCGGGCATTGATGGCTATAAAGGATCTGGATGGAATGTTCTCTTATTTGGATCCTGAGTACTATGACATCCTCATGAAGTGAGAAATCACAACTTTTTTTACTTGATTTCCATTACCCTTTCATATTCCTCTTTGATTGTGCTTTTTGTGAATTTCTGAGAATTAGTTCCGTGGTGATTCGTACTCAATTCAGTGAAAGCTAGCAAATTTGGACAGACCTTTTCTTTCTTTTCTTTCTTTTTATTAATAAATGATATCTTGAAGTTTCTGTGGGGAAATGAAACAAAATGTATTTGTTTGTTTTCATATCTTAGGGAATTTCCTCCTTTGGGATTGACATTCTGAGCACTAAATATGCTGATGATGTATTAGGCTGTTGATTCATTGATAATTATTTATTGAAGCATATTTCTTATATTGAGAGGTCTAGCATAACTTTTGTTTATGAAAATACCAGCTTCAAGCAATTATTGGAGACTTGAAGGCGATTGGTATTTCTGCAAAATATTCTCACATGCTTCTCATGAAGAGACTCAACTCTTTTATTGTGTTTTGATGTTTGGAACTAATAGATCCAGGATTGTCTTCTGTTAGCATGCTATATATATATATATAATTTTTATCCTTAATGGGCACTAATAGGCTTGGAAATACTGAAATGTCAACTCTAGTTTCATGCTAAGAAATGTTGAAATTGTAAGGGCACATCAAACTAAGATTGTGATCACAGCTGTAGATTGCAAATTCTTCTTGGCAATCAACAACTTTCGACTTCATAGATGAAATGCCTGCATATCAATGATTGTCTATAATTATAGCTATAAATACTCACCACATATTGAAAAACAATCTCCTAAGTAGTTTTATCTGGTGTTTTTCCTTGAAATGCTTTTATTTTTCTTTTGTTTTAAAATTTGATTTCCTTTGATGCTAACTGAAGCTTTGCCCTTGTAAATGAAATACGCATCTGTTCTGGCTATAAGAAGTTGAAAAATATTCTAATCTTGTTCCCTTTTGTCTTATTTTTTATTTCAGAATTCCCTACAAAGCAAAATTTAATTGGTCTGTCTTACAAGTGAACAATAGGACCATAATTTCCATTTACCTTTTTCCAGTTGTCTGTGACTTTTCATATCAGCAGTGAAATAGGGAGGCAAATACAAGATTGATATATGAAACTAAGTCACATACGTTTTCTCATGTACATAACATATGGAATTACGTGGAAGAGTAATGTAAGTTGTAACTTTTCATAATGGGAGCTACTTTTTCTTCTTCATCTTCATTAAGATTCATTTATATTTGTTTATGAAGCTTCCTCAGTTTGTTTTGTTCGGTAAATTGCTTGTCCCGCCTGTATAATGTGTTGAGCTCTATTAAACCCCATGACCTTAATGCAGGTATTTGTACAGAGGACTGGCAACAGGAGATCGACCAACCTGCGATCAATGTCTAAAAATTCATGAAAAATTGACGGAGAGAGCAGGATTGGGATGTATCTTGCGTTCACTTGCCGACACAGTGCACACTGTATAATATCTGTTCGAAACCCTGGAAAGAAGTGTGATCCACTCTGTGTGTAATATTGTAATTTGAACTGCTTTGTTTCTGCAAATGATGAATGATCAAACCAATTAATTCTCATTTTGTTCATATTGTGTGTGTATTCAATATTTTATCTCTCAAAGCAGGGGTTCATATCAATAGTGCTGCTAATACTTGCCTTTCTTTTTTCTATTTTCTGTGATCTATATACATGATTTGTCTTTGTTTCCAAATCAGTGAATACTTTGTCAAGATGCTAATGATAAATTATTTATGCAGAAATAATTCTAGGATGATTTTTGGTCATGATTATTCTTTTATATAGTTGAAATTTTACCACAAAATAGATAATAAGTTTTTTTTTCTTGAAAACAATATAAACAAGAAATTGTTGTGCATTCCGCGTAAGACTGAGGATATTTTGGTGGCTTTGAAGAGATAGTTGTAGAGCATGCGTAGATGATGATTTGGAAGAGATGTATGAACTGCAATTGTCTTCTTGCATGAGGGCCAAAAATATAGGTGAAACAATGCATTTGTCTGTGCTCTATGCTCCCATGTGTTTTGCTTCTAACAATAATTGCTTGTGTGCGCGGCCCCACAGGCCGCAGTCGAGGCATGCGCACGCCCCTGTCTTAGTTTAGCGGACCCATTAGGGGTTTCGTTCTTCTTGACAAAAAAAAAAAAACAATAATTGCTTGTGTCGGTGTCTAAAACTGGTTTCTTGGGACCTTGCTGTGTATTATGTCCAGAAGGAAGCCTTGATTTACATGTACAAATAACAATATAATGTACAGCGCCTGCTGTGCTTTGCATCATTAACTGTGTGTGCAATGAATTTTGTGTGCACCCTTTTTTTTTTTTTTTTTTCTTTTATGTGTGTGTGTGTCTATATATGAATCCAAACATTATTTTGTGAATGATTTTTGGTGTATCATTATGACATGATCTTGCCAATGTAAAATAATATATTTAATGGAAACAAAAGAATTTAAAACCTTAAATCAGTAATAGTCTCCAAACACAATTCCTGAAAATCAACTGGGGTCATGAGTAAACCATCATCAATCAAATTGAACCTTTCCAGGCCAATAATGATTCCAAGGTTGATACATATGAACTCGGCAAATACCACAGGCCGCTATTTAAATATAAAAAACAAAAACGGGATTTGAATGCGCTCTCAAACATGAGAATACTTTATTGTTCATGAGATCTTTCTGGAGAGATTTTTCATTCCACAACCAACACATTTAAGTATTACAGTGTTTGTTGTAGGTTCTGGCTGAATGATAAATTTGACGCCAAGAAAATCTCTTATATGTCTCAGTGTCTCTATACCATATGGAGTGAGCTTCCCCACGCGAACCTTGGACACATCTGGTGGGCATAGAGCACAAAGAAGGAATAGCAACCCCTGTAGAAAAATGAGCTTCAGAAGTTTGGGTAGAATACTAGAATCACAGTATTTGCGATAATAATTTCTATATAATGGCCCAAGGCTATTCTGCTTACATGTTAGCATCAATCACCAGAACCACTAGTATCACATTTCTGGCTAAAGAATTGTTAAACAACTGTCATAGCCCTAAAAGAAAATTAGTGGACTAATATTTGAAGGCCAGACCCATATAAATGCAATACTAATTTCAGAAAATTTCATGCTAGCTATATGATGGGGAAATTCAAAAAGGTATTTTGCACTGAGTGGTGGATGGAATCAAACCTGGTGTGTTGAATCAACCACACCACCTTGCTCAATCTCTCCAAGCAGCATGGAAGCAGCTTGAACACCAACATCCTCAGGGGGCATCAGTTCTGGTTTCTCCTCTGAATCTTCAAAAGCATCCATGTTGTCGCCCTGTGAGTAACAGACAGCAGAATCTGCAGAGATCAAACACCCTGTAGTGGTCTCAGCAACTAAAGATACACCATAACCAGGAGACCTGCCATAGAAGAGCTGTTATTTGAGATGAAATCTCTAATTGCCATAATTCAAAAAGATGAGAAATCAGACATGCAGACATGCAGACATACTTTCCTCCCAATGGACCGGATCTGTGGTCAGTGAATATATGAACATCTGGAATTAGCTGATTAAAGATTCCACGAGCAGCATAGACCATTCGATTCCCAATTTGAGGAGATACCCTGGTTGAGAACGTTACCCCTCTAATGCTCTTAACCATTCCTTCATCTACCCAAGTGGCTGCCTGAAGGAACAAGTAAGGTATGTCAAATCAGCTAAAAGATACTGACTAAACACTGGGAGGAATACTCACTGTTAAGCTATCATGTACTATAGGAAGTGCCAAAACAACCTCTCCACCTCCTAGAGGAGGAGCTCCCCTGCTCTCAATATTAAACTCCAACCCCTCCAGTGGAACTCCAAAGCGCTTGAGCATATGCAATGTAACCATCCGGAAGACATCAACACTTGGATCCTTGGGATCATTTGTAATCCCTAAAAGATAGACATCACTCACTTTTTAACTTCCAAAATAAAATAACTGGAAACCTACAAATTGTCCATGAGTTATGAGGGAGGAGTTCTTTCCACAGTGAGATTTACAGCATCAACATCAAAGAGAAAGACCAACAAAAAGTAACACCATAATGAGATTCACTGCCATGAGGCATGCAAAGCTAAATGACCCCATAACTCAGCCTAAGAAAAGATAATCATTTGATGCCTTTCTGATTAGGATTGCCTCACAGATCCAAGAGATATTTGATAAAAGCAGAACAAGTCATAACAGAGTATACCTCAATTTAGATGTGTACAAAATTCCATGGAAGCTGAATATAGACAGTGAACTCAAAGGAGCTACTCGAAAGCAGGGCCACACTTCCAATTTATGTTTCTACCATCGTGGTATACTGGTATGCTCTCTTGCAGTGGCAATTAGCTTACTCCAATGACAAACTCAATAACTAGAACAATTCATAGATTAAGTAAATGAAAACTCCATATGCTACCATTTCACCAATTAGCTCAAACTTCATAAAACCAATTCCCGGAAATAACAAGTTATAAAACTCGCAGTAACCTCAAGGAGAGAATTTAAATACCTTTGAGCCTTATTGAGAGTGGCTTCTTCCCAAAAATCCCGAGAACAATCAATGGCTCTAAGAAGTACCCAATTGATCGGCTAAGTCCGCAATCATGAACCAAATGCTTCCCTCCCATCACCACCCCAGGCTTATACCTCAACTTCGTCCCTGAAAGCAAACCAAAGAAGCCCTAAATACTAACAAAAACATCACAACAAAGAAACCAAAAGACCAACATAAATTAACAGCTATAATTGATACCGGTCTCGTTGATCTCAACGGTGCAATCGTCGGATATCTTCTCAAGGAGGCGGAGGAGAGAGACCTCGTGAGGGCGGAAGCCAGGTGAGGTCTCATCGGCGCGGATGTCCTCTATCGAAACCGGCGTTGAAGAGAGCGTCGCTAGGACGAGGCGCTGCCGGAAGTGCACGCTCCCCTTCAGCTTCTTGTACGAGATCTTCGCCATTGTCTCCACCGAGCTCGAGCTCTGGAAAAACCCTAGAAACCCCACCCTCTGTAATCCTGGCCGTCGGATTGCCTTTAATTTTTTTTTTTTAAAAATACACCAAATCCTTATCATTTTTTTTTTCAAAAAAAAAAAATAAATTAAAAAAAATAAATTATAAAACTTACATGATAAAATAATTTCTTGTATTTGGCCAAATAAAAGCAAAAAATTGATTTGCCATTTGGAGTGGAAAATCATCAAAATATCATCTAATTAGACAATCATTGCATTTATTTCTTATTGATTTATTTTAAATTATTTATTTGTTTTATTTAAATTCTTGTTATGAATAACTAGCGTTATAGATGTATTATATAAAATTTTCAAGCCACTCTTATCGGATCGGATCTTAAGTTAAGTGGATCCAATCCGAAACTTATCGGATCGTCTATATGTTGTTGTACCCGAACTCGTTGTCATCCCTGCGCTGCAAGCCCTTGTTAGGGTTTTTGGAGGTTCCTTTCTGGGGTTTAAGAGGCGAGGAGAGATTTCTTGGAATCTCGAATTCTCGCGGTCTTGATCCTAGGTTTGATTTCGATTTTCAAAAATGGAACTCTTTTTATTGATTTCAATTTTCTTGGATTTGATGTGTGGTTTTGGTGTTTGATTTCAGATTTCAGCGATGGATTTCAATGGTAGCAGTTCCGAAGGATCCAGGCAGGTCCGGGTTCGCTTCTTGACGAAGCTGCCTCCCCCGCTGCGAGCTCCGGCGAGCGCCATTGCCGTCCCTTCCAATCTCACCCGGATGGGCCTGTCCGAGATCGTCAATCTTCTCCTCAAGGATGGTAATTTTTTATATATTCTCTATTTTTAATGTTTTTTTCTTGAATTATGGTGGATTTTGTTGTTGATTGATGTTCCTAAGATGAATTTGTATGAGATTAGGGAAAGATGACTACCAACATCAGCCATTTGATTTTCTTGTTGATGGTGAGCTCATTCGCATGCCGCTTGAGCAGTTCCTTCTTGCCAAGGGCATCTCGGCGGTGAGAAATTATGATTGTTGATTTTTTTCTTTGTCTTTCACTTTTTTTTATTTTTTTGGGGAAAATGGTGATTCTGACTGGAAACTGGTTTTGAGTGGATTGCAGGAGAAAGTTCTTGAAATTGAGTACACCAAGGTTGTTGCACCTCAAAAGCAGCAGGATCCTCTCATGCATGATGACTGGGTCAGTGCGGTTGATGGTTCCAACCCTAGGTTTGTGAATATTCAGCCAGAAAAGAATTATGTTGAATATGCTTGCGATGATAACGCGTGGTTTTCGCTGTTTTGATGGACAGCATACCTGTTGTCATTCTTCAAAAGAAATTTAAAAAAAAAAAAAAGAGATAGATCACATTATTTATAACAAGTGATATATGAAAACAATATGTTATTCATTTGTTTCATTCCCTTGAGTTTATAACTTGCTTCATTTCTCCTCATTCTACTTCATGTTGCTAACTTCTTTTGTCTTTCAGCTTTATATTAACAGGTTGCTATGATGGTTCTGCAAGGTAAACCTTACATAAGTTTTTGTCACATTTTTCTTTTATGTGATCTTGCGGACAAACTCTCTCACATTATTTGTCGTGTTTAGGTTGTGGAAAGGTGGAGAATCTTGTACTCATGTACTTGGTGGACACAATGGTGCAGTCACTTCAGTTAACATAATCAAATATAAAGGTTATTGTTTTAAGGATTAATTTGTTTTCATTAGAAAGTTTTCTATATTATCTGGGTGATTTTATGCTCCTAACAAAATCAAACTCAGCAGTATTTTAGGAAATCTAACATAACTTATTACAGACATGCACATTTAATTGTATTTAGTTCAGTACTGTTCAGTGTTTATTGATTGTGTAGTTTCTGCTCTTGCAGGGATTGATGGGGGAAATGACTTCCATATAGCTACCAGTTCAAAAGATAGAACGATGCGGCTATGGATGGTAAGTTGTCTTTCTCAACTCTGAACTGGGAGGAATTGAGGCAATTTGGCACAGTTATGTAACCTTTATGTAATTGAAGTTAAATGCAGTTGAACCTGCAAATTACCCAGTTGAGGTTCGGGCTTACAAGATATTGAAAGGACATAACTCTTCTGTTCAAAGCATCTCAGCTGCACCTTCTGGAGATATGGTCAGCACTTCTTTATTACCTGACTAATTGATCTCTTTGTCTCAATTTTTCAGAAAAAGAAAACCATAGGATCTTTAACCTTTTGATGTTATACCTTTTTTTTTACCTGCATTAGTTGTGTTCTGGTTCTTGGGATTGCTCTATCAAGCTATGGGACGTGAAAAAGCCTGACAATGGAGATGATAACGTGTTAGTAAAGAAAAGGAAGGTGGGATCCCATGCAGTTTTTGAAGAAGAGCCCCAATTTGAGGTACTTATGATTGTTTTTCCTTTCAATTGCTAGTGCTTGCTGATTGAAACAAAAAGGCTTGCTATGCAATTTTATCAAAAACGTTGATAGATTCTTTTTGCTAAGAACACCAAACTAATGAACTTTAGTTAGTGAAGTGATAAGCAAGAAGACGTTGTAGTGGAAATATATGGCAAATTGTGAGACTGAACATCTTGAATGGATGTACTATTTTTACTGGAGCTAATATTCTTTTAATTTGAAAGGTTTATGGTGAAACATTTCTTTCTTTAGAAAACAATTTTAGTGATGACCCTGATCATCATAGAGTGGTACCAGGCATTGCAGGAGGTTCATCTTGATTTTATGTATGTTGGATTTTGGATAAGCTTCACCATCATCTTACGTGGTTGGACATGCAGCATATTACTTTTTTTATTTCACTTATGTTGGTTTTCCAAATTAATCATGGGCTTGTATTAGTGTCATTCTTTCAACCCAAGTTGCATTTGTGAGGTCCATTTGACATGCGTGAGCTCTACTTCTTTTTGTTGTTATAGACTCACATTCTAGCATTTTGTGTTGCATGATATCATGCTTATTTTTTTCTATGCTTTATTTGAATCCCTTGGCCAAAGTTACTTTTTTATCATGCAAAGGTATGAACTTGTTAAGAGTATTGCGGGACTGTTGCTGTGAGGAGAATTACAAAAGATTATAGGTAGTTGATTTATTGGTATTTAGCTATTGAATGAATTGGATCATTGCCTGACTTTGGAGATTAGTAATGATTCCCTTTTTTCAAAACCATATACTTTTTTCTTATCACAATGTTGGCTTGTCAGGCCGAAGCTGCATCAACTCTTGTAGGACATACACAGTGTGTATCTGCGGTTGTCTGGCCTGAAGCATACGCAATATACTCAGCATCTTGGGACCATTCTATTCGACAGTGGGATGTTGAAACAGGCAAGGATCCATGGAACATGGTATGCGGTAGTCATTTTATTGGCAATTTATTATTGTGTTTTACTTTATATATATTGGAGAATGAAGCAATATTTTCTTCTTTTTCATATCTTGGTCAATGTTTTCTGTTTGTTTTTTTGGTAGGATTTATGTTCCAAAGGAAAATCTTATTAATGTAGGGAACTAAGCAGAATGTAGGGAATTAATGAGCATAGAACAAACCAAAGAACATGTAAATAAAAAAGAACAAACTAACTTGGATGATCATGGTTGGGTTTATCTAAGCCTTTCCTGCATGATGTTCGGCCCTGAATTGTTGCAGACTGGTTGAGGATTTGGTGTTGATTTGTGCTGCTAAGTTGTTACTGATTTGATGTTGATTTGCTGAGATGTTGAATTTGATTGCTTCCTTCGAAATGCCTTGCCCCCTGGGTGCAATATCATGAAACCATAAGACAAGTCATCATGGTTCTGTCATGTTGGTTCTGCTCTTATCCCATCACTGAACGATTAAGAACCTCTGTTATTTGTGGTTGGTTTAATTTCCTCATGTTCCTGCTGCCTAAAGAATCATCAGAATGGTTGCACTCGTCATAAAGTCTAACATCTGGCATGATGTGTTTCTTTTGGCATTCAATCCCAGGCGGTACTAAATTAATGCATTTTGTAGGTTTGTGAGAAAGTTTTGAATTGCCTTGATGTGGGAGGTGAGAATTCTGCGCTTGTTGCTGCTGGTGGTTCTGACCCTATTCTAAGAATATGGGATCCTCGTAAACCGGGTAAACAATGCAACACTTTTTTCCCAAAATTAATGTCTACCTTTTTCTTGCTTTAAACCCTGGCTGAAGTTGGAAATCCTTCCTCCACAGGAACTTTGGCCCCCATTTTTCACTTTGCATCTCATTCATCTTGGATAACTTCTTGCAAGTGGCACCCCAGATCATGGTTTCATTTGCTTTCTGCTTCATATGATGGGAAGGTCATGTTATGGGATTTGAGAACAGCGGTTAGTATGATACTTTTGTGTTTGTGATTCTTTGCTCTATTTGGCATAAACATAGCCTTTTGCTGACTGGTTTTTTTGCACAGTGGCCCTTGGCGGTTATTGATTCACATAAAGATAAGGTGAGCTGTTTGCCTTTTCCCTTTCCGGCTGCCACGTCTTAGCTGATGATTTTAGGCCTTTTTACTTGATTCTATTTCTTTTTACTTGAGAATATTTTTATGGTGCAGGTATTATGCACAGACTGGTGGAAAGATGATAGTGTGATTAGTGGAGGAGCTGATTCAAAGCTTTGTATTTCTTCTGGAGTATCAATTCCATAAAATCACAGGTTGGATTACTTGTTGACGTTTCTTCTTAATTTTCTTGGTTACATGTGAGTTGCCCCAACTGTTTAAGAGAACTGATATTCTATTTTTCTCCTGAGAGAGGATATTATTAATTAAACATATCTGTTTTCAGTAATTACTAAAAAAACCTATGGGAAAAAAATAGGGGTCGTCCAGATTAAAAAATGCAGAAAGAAACAGAAACACAAAACTGGAAATATGAATGATAAAATTGTACTCATGAAACTTAGAAGAGAACAAGACCAACCCTTGGTTTCCTTGCTTTCTTTCTGCCTTTATGCTGTCTCCAATGTCACAAATAAACGCACCAATAACCACACCAAACAGAGTAAAGCAAGCTCAGCCATTGGATTTTACTTGGTAAATGGAGAGGAGAGGAGAAGTCGTATCAGTAAACAATCTCTTTTTTTGACTATGCCTCATGCTATATTTCTTTCAAGCATGAGGTGGTTAGTTTTGGTCTTCACCTCAACTTGAATGTCTCAAGACATAGTGTTATTATTGGAAAAATGTTTAAAATCTTTTGTTCTGATTTCTGAATTGCTATTCACTTTTCCAATGAGATGAGACCTTTAGCTTTATGGTTCTCTGTAGCAGGTTCACAAGCATTCTAATCCTAATACATGATGGAGTGGACTTGCAGTTGGATCCTCCCTTGACGACATCAACAAATCCACTGGCTCTTCAAGCTTGGGGGATTTTAGCATGATGGATGTTTTGAAGTAAACCCCACAGAAGAAGCTCAAATTTTGGAAATTTTACATGTTAAAGAGAGTCTCCCTTGCCCTGTTTTTCGGTAACTTGTTTTGAGCTAGGTATGCTTTTGTCTTATTAATATTGTACCCTTATCTTTGCGCATGAGGCCACATTTTGAGGTTTTGTATGGGGGCCATGTTGTTTATCCTAATTGATGCGGGGAAAGTGCCGGTCACCTCAAGAAAGTTTTTCGGCTTTGCGATCATATTATTGTGTCTTGCAGGGTCAGTCAGAAAAAAATAATAATAGTAATAATAATGACTGGATTTATTTTGAGAGGTGTTCATTTGTTAGCTTAATTGAGAACAAATGCTACATTTGATTTCCACAGGATGCTGTTAAACTTACATGTAAACATGTAATGAATTGCGCGTGGCAATTGCTGTGGGTATGCCAATTATATATGCTCAGTTGGAAGGGAAGGTGAATGAATGTTGATGGGCAAAGTTAAGAGCTTTGCGCTCTAGCGTCTAAAATTATGGAAGCTTTGTAGGAATTTTTATTATTTTTTATTTTATTATGTGCTTTTTTTAAGCTGCAAATGCATGGATCCAATTGTTGTTGCCATGAGATGATAACGTTCTAGCGTGGGCTATATGGATGCATTTGTCTTAGTCTAGTGCAAGACTCGTATTAGTTTTATAGCTATATTATATTATTTGCTTTGTTATAATATCTTGTTTGCAGTAATAGCTAGTTTTTGAATGGGTAGTTTGCGCGTATAGCCCTACAAAAAGTATAAATTGTAGAAATTTTTTATAGAATATAATTAAAAATATTATAGGCGGTTAGATGTAATTGTATAAAACGAGTTTTGCAAAATTTCCAAATACTATGCTGAGCAAAGAAAACTTCAATTTTTTTAATCACGTTTTTCATATACGAACTTATAAAAACTGTAAATTTTTTTGAAATATTGTAAAATTTTTTAAAAGGGTGTGTTAGTGTATTTTGTATTTTAGATTCGGATGATTTTTAAAGGTTATAGTAAGGAAAAAAAGATCTATTTTTTTTAACTGGATGGTCTCATATATAACCTTACCAAAAGTACAAATTATAATGAATTTTCTCTTTCACAGAATAAAATTTAAAATGTGATGGAGGTCTCAAATGTTGTTATATAAATTGATATTGAAGAAATTTCCAAAGACTATAATAAAGAAAAAAGCTCCAACTTTTGGAATGACATTTTTCATGTGTATACTTATAAAAAGTATAAATTATAAAGATAGTTTTCTTTCAAACAATGAATATAAAAACTTTTTACAAGGTGTTTGTTGTAATTTTGGTGATTGAGATTTGAGTAATTTTGAAAGGCTATAGTAAGGGAAAAAGCTCTTTGCTATAAAGATCTTTTTAAAAAGAATAAAATTAAAAATGTTATAGAGGTGCCAAATGTAATTACACATTTTTAATATTACATTACCATTAATATGTTATCATATTAAGGTATGATATTACATTTTATCATATTTAATATTAAATGTTTAGTTATCATATTAACTGAGCTTTATTTATACATTACGATTAACATTTTATCAAATTCTTAAGTAATATTGCACATATTTTTAATGACATTTTTTTTGTTTATAACCCGAGAAAAGTACAATTACACGAATAATTTTTCTTTCACTAGAAATTTGTCTTTTATAAGGGGTTAACTGTAATTTTGTGATTGAGATTTGTACACTTTTCAAAAGTAGAATAGATAATTTCATTCATAAGCTTAGAAAACGTACAAATTATAAAGACTTCTTTTTTTCATTGAATTAAATTAACCATGTTATAGGGTGCCAAATGTAATTATAAAAATTGGTATTTGAGAAATTTTCAAAGCTTATAGTAAGGGAGCAAGCTCCAGGTTTTTGGATGACATTTTTGGTGTATAACCTTTTAAAACTATAAGTTACAAAAAAAAAAATTTCATAGAATAAAAATGAAATGTTTTGTAAGGAATTAACTATATTTTTATTATTGAGGTTTTAGTAATTTTCAAAAGCTATAGTAAAGAAAAAAAACTCCAAGTTTTGGGAAAATTACTGTTCACCCCTCGGGAATTTCAAAGCGGCCAAAAACCCCTCCTATTTTTGCACACCCCGGACAGCCCCTCCGTTATAGTTTGGTTCCCTTCTACCCCCCGTCCGTCACATGAAATGGGTCCGTGTTACGAAAATCCATTTTTGCCCCTCGCAAATGGTGGAAAAAACCCGCCCGATCACATCATGTCATGTCCGGCTTTTATGCATACATATGTGAGTTTTTCCCCCTTTATGGTTTCTTGTTCGCTTAGAGAGTTTAGAAGGCGAATTACATAATTTTGTTCTTGTTCTCCTTTTCCTTCGCTAAGTCGATAATATGGACAGTTTTGTGCCATTGCTAGATACAACGGGGAGGGACGAGTGCCTGACATTCACCGCGTCAACCGAATGGGCGTCGGTGTTAGGTGAGATTTGTGGCGCTGGGGTCTCGATGTTTGTCGCGCCGAGGTGAAGTTCATCACACCCGATGGACATAATACGGTTTGCCCAATAGATAACGAGGTGGACTTCCAGGCGCATGTGTCATGTGTTCTCCATCCTCAAAGGCGGTGTAGTCGATATGGTTGTCGAGACGGATGACGTGCCACGGCGGCCTTAAAACGAGTTATTGTCGTGGTAATGCGTTGCTCTAAAACAATTATGCAGTTGTATGTCGGTTAGTGTTTAACACTACCATTATCTGTATTAAAGAATGAATTATCCGTTTAAATTGGGAGTCTCCGATTAATTTTATCATGTTTCACGGGAAACTATCATACACCGTTTGCATTATTACATCTATGTTTAACTATGCCGTTAACGTGTAACTATTAACTTAGGCGTTTAAATAAGTGGACTTTATGCTTAAATTCGATCGTTTGCGTTTGAACTGAAGTCTTGGCGAATTCGGAATGCGGGAGCGCTTCGTCCCACCACATGGCGACCCGGATGGTGTCGCATGCCTGCCATCGTCGTTAGATCGACATGAAGTGTTGTCGTTGGACGTCGGACAACGTTTTGATGGCGTTGAACATTTCCGAGATACACTTCGCAATTTTGCTATCAGTCGGAATTTTGATTTCAAATTCGTGAAGAACGAAAAATACCGGGTCATCTGTGGAATGCGCGGCCGGTGGATGTCAATGGCGCGTTCACGCATCAAAGGAATATAATAGAACTACCTTCGGAATCAAGACAACGGACCCGACGCACACCTGCGGTGGTGGAATTGGGTCGGGGTCACACCCGAAAGCGTCCAAAAAATGGGTCGGCGCACGAGTGATTCGAAGGCTGAAGGACCGGCCCTTGTACAAGGCCATCGACATTGAGGAAGGACATGTTGCGGGAGCATGGTGTCCACATTCCATACAAGCAGAGCTTAGGCTGGGAAAAGAGCATGCCGGGTGATCCTCGACGGCAGCGACATCTCCGGCTACGATCCGTTGCTTTGGTACGTCCATAAGGTGGCTGAGACAAACCCCGGCAGCGTCGCGTTTGTGGAAAGAGACGGTGAGCGTTTTAAACGTGCGTTCTTCTCTTTCAGCGCGTGCATTTTGGGGTTCAAGCGGGCATGCAGGCCGCTGCTGTTTGTGGATGGTACTCACCTCTTCGGAAAGTATCGGGGTACTCTCTTGGGTGCCACAGGGAAGGATGGGAACAATGGCTTCTTCCACGTCGCCTTCGCTATTGTCGACAACGAGACCGACGCCAATTGGACGTGGTTCATTTCCAAGTTAGGTGATGCTTTATACGACGAAGGAGACTACCAAGAGACAATTACATTCGTTTCGGATAGGTCAAAGGGCCTTGTGAACTGTTGCGAGAGTTTTCCCTTCATCCCCGCACGCGTACTGCCTTCGGCACTTGGAGGCCAATTTTATGAAAGCCAATGGCGGACTTGGGAAGGCATTGAGGGAGGAGTCTTGGTCCATATGCTTTCGTATCGCGTGGGCAACGACGGCTAAAGAATTCGATGACACCGTCAATGAACTGCGGGCCGTATCGCCCGAAGCGTTCGGTGGTTGATTGACAAATCCGACATGTCACACTTGGTCGAATTATCCGTTCAAAGGTGACCGATGGGGCGAGATGTATTCGAATGTAGCTGAGTCGTTCAATGCGTGGATCAAAGAAGCTCGACACCTACCGGTGACGAAAATGGTCGACGCTATAAGGTACTCGAAGGTTAAATACATGTAACGCTTAAGCTTACCCGTTACACTTTAATGTTCGTTATCGGTGTTTAACATGCACTGTCCGCAGTTTGATATCGTCGTCGGTGTTTAATATTCACATTAACCCTTTAGTCCGGTAGAATCCTGTGTAAGATAACAAATGTTAATATCATTGTCTCGGTTTAAATAGCGTCGTATATGTTTTTCTTCTTCGATCTTTAGTTTATTACTGTTCTGTTTACTCCGATGTAGTGGTGTTTAAATATTCGTATATTCGCGTAAATTTCTTTAAGATTTCCGATATTCGTTGTGCAGGTACAAGCTAATGCGCATGTTATGCACTCGCCGTGAGCAAGCGAACAAATGGGATACTTTCTTATGCCCGGACATACGTTCAAAGGTTGAGACGCTTGTGCGGGATAGCCGAAGTCTTCACGTTGCTCATTGTCTCGGCCGATCGTCTACGAAGTGATTGACCCGTCACGGTAACTCTGTAGACCTTGCTAGTAGAACTTGCTCATGTCGCGGATGGCAAGTTTATGGCATCCCGTGCAAACACGCTTGTTGCTGCGATATTGGTGACGGACGGCAATGTTCATCGTTTTATTAGCGATCACTTCACCGTCGACACTTACAAGTTGGCGTATAAGGAAGCTATATTTCCCATACCCGACAATGAGAGGCCCACGGACAACAATCGAGATCTGCTTTTGCGGCCGCCTGTGACGAGAAGGCAACTCTGGTCGTCCTAGACGAAGGAGGATCGAGTCGCAAGCGTTTGATGTCCGCGAGTTACATTGCGGCCGTTGCCACGCGTCCGGTCACAATCGTAGAACTTGCAATGAAAGTGTCGCCGATTAGGCTTCGTAAAAGGATAATCTTTAAGGAGCACACATTTATTTCGTTATGACGCCCGATATTTAAACATAGAATAAACGAATTTCGTTGTACGCACCGAAGTTTTAATTGAATAAACCTAATGTTAAATGGTGACACATTTAAAGAGTCACACACAAATTGAAGCGTACGCGATGGATTGTTAAACGGGAAATATCGGTAATAAACGGTAACCAATAACGCTAAACATGCACATCGCTTGTTGTCATTATTTTGTATTTGAACTTCGGAAGGAATGTAATATAGTGACGCATAAACGGAGACGTCATATTTAAACAGATACGGCGGCGAGTTTTACACATCTTCGGCGGATTGGTGTTTAACGGAGACGTTGTATGGTAACACAAATTGAAGCGTACGCGATGATTGTTAAACGGGAAATATCGGTAATAAACGGTAACCAATAACGCTAAACATGCACATCGCTTGTTGTCATTATTTTGTATTTGAACTTCCGGAATGTAAGATAGTGACGCATAAACAGAGACGTCATATTTAAACAGGATACGGCGGCGAGTTTTACACATCTTCGGCGGATTGGTGTTTAACGGAGACGTTGTATGGTAACACAAATTGAAGCGTACGCGATGATTGTTAAACGGGAAATATCGGTAATAAACGGTAACCAATAACGCTAAACATGCACATCGCTTGTTGTCATTATTTTGTATTTGAACTTCCGGAAGGAATGTAATATAGTGACGCATAAACGAGACGTCATATTTAAACGGATCTGCGGCGAGTTTTACACATCTTCGGCGGATTGGTGTTTAACGGAGACGTTGTATGGTAACACAAATTGAAGCGTACGCAGTGATTGTTAAACGGGAAATATCGGTAATAAACGGTAACCAATAACGCTAAACATGCACATCGCTTGTTGTCATTATTTTGTATTTGAACTTCCGGAAGGAATGTAATATAGTGACGCATAAACAGAGACGTCATATTTAAACGAATACGGCGGCGAGTTTTACACATCTTCGGCGGATTGGTGTTTAACGGAGACGTTGTATGGTAACACAAATTGAAGCGTACGCGATGATTGTTAAACGGGAAATATCGGTAATAAACGGTAACCAATAACGCTAAACATGCACATCACTTGTTGTCATTATTTTGTATTTGAACTTCCGGAATGTAAGATAGTCCGAATTAATGACACGGGAATTTGATACGGCGGTGAAATCCCGTCACGAATGCTAATTCATTACCATCTATTTCCCAATTACATTTGAATTCAAAATCCACACGTAAGCATCAATGCACGGAGTACGTTAGGCGAACTTGCGACCCCTAAACTTCTATTTAAACAATAAACGGTAATCAAAGGCACATTCACATATTACACACGGAGAAAGAAGTATGTACAAGTCCCTCCTCAACGAGCTCCGCGAGAGAACCCGTAGGCCGTCGCCGGAGTACTCAACCGTTAGGGAGGGCCCCGACCACATCCCCGCCTTCTTGGGCACGGTGTCGGTTGATGGGACCACTTACTACAGCCCTTACCCCGCGAAAATATCGAAGGACGCCCGGAACACACTGCGGCCGAGGTGGCGTCTGATGACCTCCGTATTCCATACCCGGGAGGATGAATACGCGTCCCGCTGCTACCGCCGATCGACTATGTGGAGGTAAGTCATACCGTAAGACTTCTGCGTCCATGTTACGGGAAATTTATTTATTTTCTAAATTGTTAAAAGCCTTCATTGCGGGGCCTCGCACCGCAACGCCTTCGGGATGCGGCGCCTTCACTCCCGCGAGCACTCCAACGGCGAAGAGTTGGAGTGCTTTCGGGAGGACATGCTCGTCGAGCTTGCGGAGAAGGAAGTCGTCCTCTCCGAAAAAACTCGACCGACTAAGAACCCGCACGGCCCAAGTGAAGAAGCTCATCCGAGGGACTGAAGGGGATATGATAATGTTTTTTCGGTTTTTAGATGTATAAATTAGTATGCCTACGCTGGTTGTAATAGAACTCCGTTTCATCTAAAAATTTTGTCAAGAAAAGAAATTTGTTCCCTGTTACGTTTTGATCTTTACACCGATACGTGTATATTTCAACATCGGCACTACATTATAAACGTCGACGCCTTGTAAAAGGGTGGGCCACAATATTTGAAAAGCGAGAGTGTTTGTAAATAGCGAGAATAGTTTTCACACGGAGTCCTCGATGTGTGAGGAAGACAATTCAAACATAAACATCGAATGTTAAGTGAAGACGCACGCTAATAAGCGGTGTCATGCAATATTCAACGGGGAGAACCCTCGTTCTCGTTCGTCTATAGTTAACCCGAGATATCGATAGTTAAACGGTAAAGTGTAAGGGTAAGTGATGACGGTTTTTTTTTAAACAATGATGGCGAGTTTCATAGATTAAATACCTCATTGATGTTTACAAAATAGGTTCAAAACCGGGAAAATTTGCATTGGAAAATGCTTGAAACGTCGCATGCATAAATGGAGTTGAATTTAGGCTAGTTACGGTATAACGTAATCAACTAAACTATGCAATGTGAATTTATTATTAATTACTCCAATTTAATGTTGAAATGGGAGTCGGTAAAGCGTGAACGTAACCGATGCCATTTACTATATTCCATTTATTTCACCGAAAACCAATGCCTTTTTTTTACAAATAGTTATGATTGTATGTAAGCATCAAGCGAAACAACATACAGACGCGGGATATTATCCACATCCCACAACAATGTTTAAGTCACGTCTAGCGGACTTTGCCGAGATGACACGCCGGCCCTCGCCGGAGTACACCACTCTCCGTGAAGGCCCCGACACCAACCCCGTCTTCCCGGCCACGGTGACGGTCGACGGGACCCCTTTCTCCGGTTCTTCATCTGCGGAAAGCGCCGAGGAGCGCGAACATTCTTTGCTGAGGTGGCGTTCATACATTGTGCCCTTCCAGGCGCGTGGAGATTACCAAGGCCCCGGTTCTTGACGATGACGTATCCGCGCGAGTAATGCATACTGTAAGATTTGTCAGTTGAGTGTAAAAAAAAAAAAGAGCCACCTCCCATACGTAAACCTTCAACTCTTCATTACGGGGCCTTCACGAGCCGTCGGGGATTACACCAGTGGTGAAGAGTTGGATTGGGTTTCGAACACTGTCCCGTGCACTAAACGCAAAACTTGAAGGAATAAAAGATCGAAAGGCACGTGTGGAAAAGTTGCTCCAAGATTTGAATGACAACAAAAGGGGGAGTGAGATTATGTTCGAGTTAATGTCGTTTGTAAATTGCGCCATCTAAATGGAGTTCTCTATATTTAAACGGCAATCGTCCGAATCCAAACGTAGTCATTAATATTTAAACAGATTAATCTATATTTAAACATACAAACCTAAACGGTCATTTTTATTACTCACGGCGTGAGTCATTAGCTAATATTAATTACTTTCACCATTAATTATGAAAACTAAAATCAGTCGCACATCTATTTGAAATTCATGTAATTTCCGTTGCGAAGCGTAAGTTGCGGATATTTGTGAAGCAATTATTGTCACATCGAATCGAATAGCAAACGGAGACTCCTATAATTATAAAGGGAACTCTAAAGAGTGAACATCACGAACTATAATTGAACAGAGCCAACGAATTTTAAACGGATAGCAAATCATTTTGGCAGGCCTTTATATTTGAAAGTTAACACCGACTGCTAACCAGATACTATTACCTTTAGCGCACAACTAATATGTTTATGTTAGGATGATGAATTACATGATAATGAATTACGCAAACTTATTTTATTGTCGATGACTGATATGTCACAATAACGACATGAAATTTTTTTTACCGCAACGTTAAACGTTAACAATAGCGACAAGTTAAACGACGGATTCGAAAGTTAAACGTTATTCTTAATGTGAATGTTAAGTCTTAAAGTTAAACAGATACGTAAACGGGGGATATACATTGAGTAATGCATGCATTCGACGAAGTGTTGTGAGATACCATTGGGAAAGTGTGCATTGGTTAACCCGCCGGTGGACGTTACTTTATTATCTGTTACGATTAAATTCGCTGTTTTGGAATTCAAACGTCGAATAGTTATTGGCATCGGACTCGAGAAATAGTGCAAACGTCCGTTGAATACATTTGTATTTAAAGAAGAATCGGAAACAAGAAACGCACCCCAGATATTACTCGCAGATCTAGCAGTATGTATGTGCCAATTCTCAACGCGTACTGCCAGAAGACGCACCGCTCCACGCCGGCGTACTCCACAACGGGAAGGCTCCCCGGGCGCCTCCGCTTTCGTGGCAACGGTCACGGTGGATGGGACCACGTTTTCTAGCCGCGAGAACCGAGAGAACGAAGAGCGGCCCCTTAACGTTGCAATGGTGGCGTTCTACGAGCTATGTCCTCGCAGCTCGGGACGAGCGGCAAGTCCCCCATGATGTCTATGCGTCTTTAAAAATATTTATCTAAATCGTTCATATCTTCTTTGCGGGCGATGACCTATCCCGGGAGCGGTTCCTCGAAGATTTGGTCGGGGATTTGACGGAAAAGCAGCATCTCTCTCCGTGGAACTCGAGCGAGTCGTATCCCATAAGAGGGATGTGGAGGCTGCTCCGGTGCGAAAATGTATAAAACGGAATGACGGTTTTTGACCGCTTAGTGTAGTTTTCATCCATCAAATAAGAACTTTTTGCTTAGTGTGATATTTTAACTTCGTTCTTACTCTCTCGAAATGTTAACCGTTGCGGACGTATGTTAGAAAACACGCATGAATTTTAAATGGAGAACAATGTTCCTTAAGCAAATTCTAACCATTCGTGCGCATGACAACAACGTTTAAATCGTAATATTCAACGGGAACGGTGATATTAAACCGAAGAACGGCGAATGATAAACACAGATTGCCTTCTTGGCTCGATAATTATAAATTTTAAACGGTTACAACAACACGTAATTGGTGACACCTTGAAAAAAATAAAAATTCCGTACTTGAGGACCCATTGCGCGGTTCATGAAGACAATTAAAAAGTTACATATAATAGGGACTCTCACCTTTAAAAACAAACAGCGCAAGTAGAATAGGGCCTCACCCGTCGAAGAATAACCTCCATATTAAACAGGGACTGTAATATTAAACATGTAACGACAAAAGCTAAACAGAGAATACCTTGTTTAATTGATAGCTCTGCATTTTAACATGAAGACAACAACACGTAATGGGTGACATACATTGAGAAAAGAATTCCCCCTTACTGGACCCATAGCGCAGTTGATGGAGACATTTAAAAAGTTATGTATAATAGGGTCGCTCACCTTTAAAAGCGGACAACGGGAAGTAGATTACGGTCTCTTTCATTTAACAACGGCCTCCATGTTTTAAACGGGGACATAGGGAGTTAAACGTTTACCACTAATATCTAAACAAGGAGTATGTGATCAACCCGGTCCCCCCGGGTGTTAAACGGTAACGGTGTATATTGCACGGAGCTCCGTATTGTTAAAGTGTAACACAATGTTTTAATAGTGGCAAACGTCATTTTTTTTGAAGTACTTAATTTTATAAAGCAGCAACGACCCTCAATCGGTACCATGGAATTTTAAGCAAAAAATGATTGAATATGAAAGAATAACGAACATTATTAGATGTACATTGAAATTTCTGCCATGTCGTTGGCAAAGAATGAATTGAATCAATTGAAATGAATTTCGACAAAGCTGTTTTACTTCCCCACATTGGACCCTACCCGCGTTGCTTGATGCGGATGCTCGTCCTTCCTTAAGTATGTGGGCGGCGTACTTCAATCGCAGATAGGGGACGTCCGTGTGCGCTATCCGAGCTTCTCACCGCGGAGCAATTGCTCGATAAACCGCATCACGTAGGCCAGGCGCGGTCAGCGGTGCCTTTCTTTTGACGCGGTGTGTCGTCATCGTGAACAAGCGGGTGCTGTGCCGTCGCCGTCGTGCCGTACTCCATTTCGAGACGAAGGTGTCGAATAGTTCCCGGCTTGTCGCATTATACAAACCGATGTTAGAATAGAAAGCATCTATGTCACTCGATAATCGAAATCTATATCGCGAGAGCTTACCATTGCTACCGCGTCTCTGTTGTACTCTTCACTTGGGCATGAGGTGTAATGCCTGTACTCTTTCTTATTGTTATTCGAGCACCACGACATGGAGTGGCCATTCAAGATTATGGGAAGGATGATGATGTCAACGTCATTGGCGACCTTGGTGGCATCTCCGATCATAGCCAAAGTCGTCTCATGTGCGTCTTCCACCTTCGACATAAACAACGCCAGGTGGTGAGTGATGGAGGCGCGCTTCTTATGAGATATGGCTTACTACATTAGAGTGTGTCTTGTACGATGCACACGAAGGCGTCCAACACATCATCTGTCACCATCTCTTTCCCGTCGATCGGAACGAATAGGTTGGCCGGGTGGTCTTGACATAATCATTCCTCCAAACAGCGGAGCTGCGATTAACGGCAGCACATGCGATTGATTAATAACACGTAGACGTTAAGTGGAAACAACACATACGTAAATGATAATGGATGGGGGTAAACAGTAATATCGTTAGTTAAACGATATATTACTATGTCATATGGTAATGTATTGTAATTAAACGGAAACGCAACAACGTAAATGGGATGATCTCTATATAAACATTTACATCTACACTATCATACTTACTCGTCCATGGGGAAGTTGAGGAAAATCTTGATCAGCTCCTTCTCGAATACGTCGAGGCGCGATCTGACCGAGTATTTTCTTCGCCGGAACGAAGTCTTTCCGCACTTCTTCATACTGTTTGGTTGGCGAAGGTGACCGATTTTTTTTTTTTCTCGGCGACGTTCCCTTCGCCCCCTGGCAACGGCTTTATTGAGATCATCCGTAGATGCTTCTTGCGTGTTGCGGGATCGCGCCCACACTTGGATGTGGCAATGTGGGTCGGCCGTTCCTCCGTGGGAAGGGAGCTCCTCCACATATAGAGGCAACGGTCTTCTCACCCGCGGCCAAGGCGGTCTCATCAAGGGGAAGCACACCCTCGGGTGGTTCTTCATCTTCAAAATTAGTGGCCACCTTTGGATGCGCCGTTGTCGACGTGTGCCCGGCTCCACCGCGACGGGGATTTCGGAGTCTTCGCGGACGCGGCGCATTGCCAACGGGGTCTCTAATCTCCGCCAAGGCGGAGTGAAGTCATCAAGCTGCAACGGTCTCAACAACCGCATCGCTGTGCGGTGGTCTTTGCCATTGTTTCATCCTCGGCCAGGTGGTGGACACACGGGCGGTATACTTCGTCGCCTTTTGTGCAAGCCTCTTCATACGTGGCCTCGTCATACGTGGCCGTCTTGGAGATCGGCCTTCACGACGAAGTCGTCAGTCCTCAATTTCCAACGGCTCATCCGTCCCCGGGCGAAGTCACGTATTTGTCCCGACGGTGCGGCCCTTTCAAACGAATCAAACCTTGCCTCCATGCCTCAACCCGACGTGACTGGGAAAGCGTTCATCATCACTGGCATGCATGCATAAAGGATGTAGTG